>OZ037994.1:1983169-2040669 GCA_964035705.1 Porites rus
CACCAATGAACTACCAAACCATTTCACTTTAATAGTTTTTTGGTGTGAAAGGCGCGATTTATTATGTAGCCATAGCAACGGTGATATTTTCACATGTGAAGATAACATGTTATTTTCACATGTGAAGATATCAAGTTTTCCCGCGAAAGCTCACCTGGTATTTCATTGGTGTTTATATGATAAATAGATTTTATCATCGCTGTATATATGTTTACAAGTGTATTAATGGTATCATGGATCACTCCATGGAGCTACTAGCAAACAGGGACGTTTATAATTATAACACAAGAAATAGAGACATGCTTAAACTACCCCTTGCAGCCAAAATTGGGATTAGCAGCGAGTGTGTTATCACTCTCTGAAAGATTGGAATAATCTAGACAAAGACATAAATACACCTGATATTGTGAATTTTAAGCTTAGCTTTTTTATTGAATGTTTTGTTCGTATTTCAATTGTAGCTTTTTACCAATTTTAAATTTAGTTTTTGAATATTTATTTTTATTTCTAGGTATCTTTCATTTTACTGTATATAAGTCTAATTTGATCCAGAGTGATGTGATGAAAGTTTCCTAAGGGACAGACCATTAGAAAAGTTATGGGGGGGGGGGGGGGATTTTCGAGCCGCAGGAATTTTTTTCAATATCAAATTCCTTGTATGAATTTTTTTTAGGCCATAACATGAATATTTTTTAGGATTAATTGGCGTGCAAGAATTTTTTTTCATTCAATTTTCCCTTGCGCGAATATTTTTTTTGTACTTCGCGCCCCCCCCCCCATAAGTTTTCTAATGGTCTGTCCCTAATAAAATATTATTTCTATGATTATGATGATGATGATGATGATGATGATTATTATTATTATCCGTTATACGCTTCCCCGCTATGGTGGTAACGTTTTAATGTGGCTGATGAAGGAAATGGTATCCTGTAGTTCTTTTCAAATCTAAGTCAGCGCTACAGTGACACTTCTAGTGTAGTTTGATATTTACTCAGGTAATAAACTGTTACCTTTGGCGATATAATAGGAAAAAAAGGCTGAATACCATATTATCCTCACCAACAACGCCTCTTACAATAAGTTTCTCAAGTGGAGGTACTACACCATGCATTCAGAAACATCCTCGTTTTGCCCAGTGCGATACAATATTGTCTATATATTTCTTTGGCTAAAATCTGGGTAGTCCCGAGCATTTTGAGAACATGGAGCTTCGCTGATACCTCTCGAGTGCCCCTGAATAACTTACAGTCAAACCAAGTCAAGCGTACCCCCTAAGATTCTATCGGTGAATTGATTATTAGAAAAATGAATCCCTTAGTCGTTCCCGTAACTGGTGTCAAATTCAAAGCGGCATTTCTGCATGCGTAATGAGCACTGAATATTTTACGAGAACTTCTCTGTATTTGGTCAGATTGGAAATCTTTGAATGGATTAAGCTTCTTAGAAGACATTTACATCAATTTCAGGAAAATGGAGCGGGTAGAAATTTCATAACTGCCTCGCGTGTGAATTCACGGCTCATTGCACATGCAAGAATGCAGAGATCAATCTGAAATATACAACTAGCAACGGATTCAACTTTTGAATAATAAATTCATTAATGTATTCTTGGGGGGTACGCTTGACCTGGTTTGACTGTAATTAGTAGTTCCCATGCAGACTTCCAAGAATGAATAAATAGCAGGGCTTGTTTCACACCACTGTTGGGGGTTCCTTGGGTGTTTTTAAGATTGGCAAACATTCCCACCTCACTTTAGTCTTCCTTGGAGTTATCGCTTGTTCGTTCATTTCCACTTCTTCACCTTCCATGGGTTCTTCGCCTTTTCTCGTTGATCTCCATCGACGCAGCAAAAGGATCACAACTCCGGTAGCAATAATAATAAATACAAGGCCACTCATGGCAGAAAATGGAACTACGTACCAGGCCGTTTTCTTTGCTATTTTTCCTACATGCACTGGAGAAAAGCAAAATTGTTCTCAAAGTCAAAATTTGGAAAGCGTTCCAGCATTTCTTAGCTTAACTTGCGATCAGGTGTTTTTGTTTTCGGGGATAGCGAGAAAAAAAGAGGGAAGAAGGACCGCCTGATCGCAGGAAAATCTTAGCTTTGCAATACACCTAATATAACTCAGTTTAGAAGATGAACAAACTAAAAACCAAAACAACCAGCTGGGAAGCAGGGCGGCGTTCATATAACCATTTAAACATTTTAGGGGTAGCAGCGATGGCGCCGTGGTGAAAGGAATTGTCTTCCACCAAAGTGGTCCGGGTTGGAGTGCCGGCCTGGACGCCATATGAAGGTTGAGTTTGTTGTTGCTTGTTTTCCCTGCTCTGAGAGATTTTTCTCCAGGTACTCCGGTTTCCCCCTCTTCTCAAAAGGGGGCATTCCAAATCCCGATACGATCTGGAAAGTGTCTTTAATTTAGGTGGGGAAACGTAGAGGCCTACAGGCTTACCAGTTTATCTTGGAACCGTCAAGTGTCACCTTAACTAACTCATTTAACATGAGATATGAGGAAACAAAGCGGAAATAAACAATATCTCGCCTTGCATGGCCTTTGTGTCTTTGCTCTGCAATAGCCATTCTGCGCGATGTTTTTTTTTCTTGATGTGCGCTCTAAGTTTTTGTGGTAATTAGAGAACTGAATTGTTTACCTCTTGAACAAACCGGAATAGTAGCATTCCATTGGCCTTGCTCATCACAGAATACAGTGCTCTGCCCATCCATTCTATAACCTTCATCACAATAGAAGCTATATGTTGTCCCAAAAGTGGATCCACTGCCATTCATGTGTCCATGTTCAAGTGTCTGGTTTATTTCTGGACAGTCTAGTAGATTTATTACAACATATTATCAAAGTGGAAACCTCTGCAACACTAGCCCGCGTAGCTGGCGCATGGAAGTAATGTATATGGGCGCAGGGAAGAACGGGGCGCTCGCGTGTCTCCCTCGCGCGCCCCGCTATTTCTTGCCCCTGCTATCTTAACAGATTCCCTCCACAACAACGGTCACAGATAACTCTACGGCTCAACTAATACAGGGAAAGAGATCTTTCAAACAGTGCCTAAATTAAAAGTTTATTGGATTCCCTATTTGACGGCGTTAATTAACGACTTTGATATGGATGGCGTGGTAAGGATATAAGAAACATAATATACTTATTTTTATGTGTGACATTCCACATTGGTTTACTTGTAGCGGGCGGATAGTCGTACGGTTACGAGAAAACTAAACTTCTCGGATGGATAGATAACCAAATTTTCTTGGCCATGGCGCACCGCTATAAAAGTTTTGTCTTGCTAAACTGTTGAGGGCGCGGTTACAAATGAATAATCGCGTTTAATTGATGATTTTTAAACGTTCCTTTTTTCTCAAGACTTTCTCAAGAGCACTTTCTCAGAACAGACATACGCGCCTGCGTAAGCCGAGTTTTAAATGTCATTACTGCTGTTTATGAAATTAGCGATTACCTACCTTTAAAACATGCGGGAACAGAACCATTCCACGTCCCCTTTTTGTTGCAAAACAAAGTATTTGCCCCAAGAAGGGAGTAGTGCTTTTGGCAACTGAAATGGTAATAAGATCCTTCCACGGAGCCTGTACCACTAACCATTCCATTTGGCAAAGATAAGGGAAGGGTGGGACAATCTGAAAAAAGAAAAAAGTACTATAAAATCAGCACAAAGGCAAAAACCTTTTACAATATGTAACGCAATGAAAAGACGCCCGTGGATTTAGAGTAATCCGTTTTTAGTATCACTAAGCACCTGTTGCTGGAAATCTTTGAATGGCTATACTTAACAGACCCACTCAACAGCGGCCAAAAGCTGGCAGAGTTTCAGGTCCCCGACGAGCTTAAAAAAAGATCGCCTCTAGGCCTTTTTTGGGACCCCTATCGAATTGTTTGATACTGTGCATGAGTTTCATGCTTCTGATTTTGGATTGAACGAGGATAAAGATTTAATGATCGAAATTTCATTAGCCAAGTACACAGGAAATACGGAACGATGCAGGCATGCATTCTTGCTATACGTAGGCCTGTTAGCCTTCATTATGTATATTCCGGTTGTGTGTATTGAAACACAAAGCCAAATTAAAACAATCGATCTTACCAGTCGCGACAAAGGAGCATTTTTCGCGGAGTTTTATTTCCTTTTCACGAGAACTTTCATCAAAACATAATATTCACGTAGAGGGCATGTAGTAGTACAGCGGGAAACCGAATGAACCTTTTTATACGCAAATATCTCGTCTACGAGGACGAAACTGCATTCGAGCGGGAAATGTAGGCGTTTTCTTGGTGGTGGTGGTGGTGAGGTGATGGGGGAGAAAATCCAGAGGGATTATCCCTTACTACGCACCTTTTAAGCAAATGGGAATACTTGCATTCCACCTCCCCTCCGCAGTGCAGTACAAGTTCTTTTCACCCATAAGAGAATATCCATACTCGCAGCTAAAGCTATAAAGAGAACCTTCCACTGATCCAGAGCCATTGATGAACCCTTGACTTATAGAAGAAGGCAGACTAGGACATTCTAAGGAAAGAGGAGTTTGCATCGTCACAAGGTGAAAAGGTTTACGTCCAGCAAATTGTCTGTGCCATTTGAGTTGTTTAACTACCTGTCTCTATCTTACTTTGTCCTTTTCTTGACCTCTGCGGTAATTAATCTACCACACATTACTTTAACTTTCCATGACTTTCCATGACCGACAATTGAATTCTATAACTTTCAAGGCCTACAAAATGAAATTCTTAAACTTCATGACTTCCCAGGTTTTCCATGACCTGTACGAACCCTGATTAGCTGTTTAACAAGATGTTTTTCACGAGATAGCGGCATTGACTTGAAAAACAAGTAGCTAGAGAACAGACCTAACCTTTTAAGCAAACGGGAACACTAGCATTCCATTTCCCTTCTTCTGTACAGTACAAGAGTTCGTGACCAACGACGGAATAACCATCTTGACACTTGAAAGTGTAAAGCGAACCATGCAGGGCGCCTGAACCGTTGATGAAACCATTGGCTATCAACGAAGGAAGTTCTGGACACTCTACAAAAACGTTACATTCTTGTCAGATTTGTTGCAGGTTTTCCTTCAACTAGTAAGGTTTGTATGTCGTCTTCAGTTTAACAACTGTAAGATGATTCTCGCATCTTTAAGAGTTATTATTTAAACGAAACGTGCTACAGTGTAATGTTATCTTCACATCTTTTTACAGTCCACAGAGGGACAGTTGGCTTGTGCCTGGTTTGTTTGCAAACTGCAAAAAAAATCTAAAATAGATATAGTTTGTGGAGTTTGTTTAAGAAGATTTTAGACATGCCATTAGGAGTTGTGTCTCGCAGAATAAGCCTTCCTTAGAAGATATCCAGTCATTCGTTCTACTAAGGTTGAAATTGTTCTTTTCAGCATTATTAGCTAAAATTACCTATTAGATACTTTCTATTATTGATTACTCTGACTAGTAAATATTGCGTAATACACGAAGCGTTTGATTATTTCTATGTCAAAAGGCGCATGATTAGAAATTTATTAATTACTTATCAGTATTGCAATGATCGAATCAAATTCCAAAACGATGACTCTGAAAAGTACCTTTTAAACAAATGGGAATACTTGCATTCCATTTCCCCTCTCCGGTGCAGTACAAGTTCTTTTCACCCACAAGAGAGTATCCTTGGTTGCAGTTAAAGCTATAAAGAGAACCTTCCACTGACCCAGAGCCATTGATGAACCCTTGACTTATAGAAGAAGGCAGACTAGGACATTCTGAGGAAAGAGGAGTTTGCATCGTCACAATATGACAATGTAGGCGTCTTCTTGGTGGTGGTGGTGGTGGTGAGGTGATGGGGGAGAAAATCCAGAGGGATTATCCCTTACTACGCACCTTTTAAACAAATGGGAATACTTGCATTCCACCTCCCCTCTGAAGTGCAGTACAAGTTCTTTTCACCCATAAGAGAATATCCATACTCGCAGCTAAAGCTATAAAGAGAACCTTCCACTGATCCAGAGCCATTGATGAACCCTTGACTTATAGAAGAAGGCAGACTAGGACATTCTGAGGAAAGAGGAGTTTGCATCGTCACAAGGTGAAAAGGTTTACGTCCACCAAATTGTCTGTGCCATTTGAGGTTGTTTAATTACCTGTCTCTATCTTACTTTGTCCTTGTTTTGACCTCTGCGGTAATTAATATACCAAACATTACTTCAACTTTCCATGACTTTCCATGACCGACAATTGAATTCTATGACTTTCAAGGCCTACAAAATGAAATTCTTAAACTTCATGACTTCCCAGGTTTTTCATGACCTGTACGAACCCTGACTGACTGTTTAACAAGATGTTTTTCACAGGAGGCATTGACTTGAAAAACAAGTAGAGAACAGACCTAACCTTTTAAGCAAACGGGAACACTAGCATTCCATTTCCCTTCTTCTGTACAGTACAAGAGTTCGTGACCAACGAGGGAATAACCATCTTGACACTTGAAAGTGTACAGCGAACCATGCAGGGCGCCTGAACCGTTGATGAAACCATTGGCTATCAACGAAGGAAGTTCTGGACACTCTACAAAAACGTTACATTCTTGTCAGATTTGTTGCAGGTTTTCCTTCAACTAGTAAGGTTTGTATGTCGTCTTCAGTTTAACAACTGTAAGATGTTAGATGATTCTCGCATCTTTAAGAGTTATTATTTAAACGAAACGTGCTACAGTGATATGTTATCTTCATATCTTTTTACAGTCCATAGAGGGGCAGTTGGCTTGTGCTTGGTTTGTTTGCATACTGCAAAAAATCTAAAAATAGATATATTTTGTGGAGTTTGTTTTTGAGGATTTTGGACTGGCCATTAGGAGTTGTGTCTCGCAGCCTTCCTTCGAAGATATCCAGTCATTCGTTCTACTAAGATTGAAATTGTTCTTTTAAGCATTATTAGCTAAAATTACTTGTTAGATATTTTCTATTATTAATTACTCTGACTAGTAAATATTGCGTACTACACGAAGCTTTTGATTATTTGTATGTCAAAAAACTTATTAGAAATTTGTTAATTACTTATCAGTATTGCAATGATCGAATTAAATTCCAAAACGATAACTTTGTAATTACCTTTTAAACAAATGGGAATACTTGCATTCCATCCCCCCTCTGCGGTGCAGTACAAGTTCTTTTTACCAACAAGAGAGTATCCATACTTGCAGCTGAAGGTATAAAGAGAACCTTCCACTGATCCAGTGCCATTGACGAAACCATGTCTTATAGACGGAGGAAGTGAAGGGCATTCTTAGAAGACATAAATAACAGGAGGGGTATTGATATTAATATTCCTATTTCCTCGTGAATCGGCATGTTAATGCATGTGCTTAATTAACACTTATTTTCATCCGAAGGAACAAACTTAAAGCATAACTCGTTTGAGACAAATGCATTAACTGTGAATTACTTAATACGTATAGAGATGTTTTTATAGTATTTTCTGGTTTGTTTTATACTTTCTCGAGAATATTGTTTCCATAACCTCACCATTTCTGTGGTCTAAAAGTTAACTTTTGCAAGGTCCTCTGGGTCTAGCAAAGAAGAGCGAAAGTTTTTTTATACCTATAAGACATTTGGGAAGAGGATTACTCCAAGCACCGGTATCCCTACAGACTAGGGTGTCAACACCAATAAGTGAATATCCCCTGCCACATGTGAAGTGATGTTGAGATCCTTCCAAATAGCCACTGCCGTTGACAAATCCATGTGCTATAGATGAAGGAAGGCTGGGACATTCTGTGACAAAAACATTCAGTTTATTTGACTAAGTCACCAAATCTTATCGTTGCTAAACCATACCTAAAAGACCATCCTAGAGGTAAACTATGACTGCATTGCGTGTGTGTTATTGTGCTCTACTGCTCTGGATCGCCCCATGTAATGGAATCCAAGACAATCTTGGGTTTTGGATTCCATACCATGGTTTCCAGATTCCAGGTACTGGATTCCAGTCTTTGTCAGTAGAACTTGGATTCTGGATTCCAGCCGCTAGTGGAATTCCAATTCTTTACCTGTATTCTGGATTCCAAAGCGCAGGATTCCGGATTCCACGGGTAAAAATTTCCCGAAATCTGGAATGCGGATTTATGGGCGACCTGGAATTAGTCTCCAACGCAGACGTTCTTAGGGCTTCTTTTAGGAACAGGAAGGCGTGACAAATTCCTGACAACGCGTCTGCGTGGGAGGCTAACCTGAAATCGACACTGTACAACGAATTGACAATCGATCTCTGCATTTGTACTTTTTCTAATACTTTTATCGATTTAAGGTACATTCGCCCATAGGATGAAACAAATCTAGACTAATATATATTCGGTTTGTGGAGGTCTCTATGAGAGTAATGATTGCATATGCGCAAGGAATGTGATATAGTGTTTCAGGCCTCAAGCTGTACCCGATAATACTTGTAAAGGGAGTTCGCCCTTTTCATTTCTTCCCCCGAATAATTGTTGTAACCATGGAATCATTTCTTTTTACCTTTGAGACATTTAGGAACACTCCCATTCCACATGCCTTTCTCTGTACAGTACAGAATATCTTCTCCCACGATGGAATACCCACTGAGGCAGCTAAATTTATAGAGAGAGCCGTGGATGTAGCCTGAACCTTTCACAATGCCATATTCAATAGCTGAAGGGAGCTTAGGACACTCTGTGGAAAAAAAATCACAACTACGGTCAACCTCTTGAAGTTGATCTCCCAGCGGAATGCCAGGAAGTTTCCGTTAATAAATCGCCCCGTGTAAGGGGATCTGTACTCCGGAATCCGGGAATTCAGTACCTGGAATCCGGAATCGATGGCGAGGAATCCAGAATCCAAGACTATGTTGCATTTCATTACATGGAGCGAAATAAACGTTGAACTAATCCTTTTTTGTAAATTAGAGCAAGAATTAACAGCCTTGCCGGCTTACCTCTCACACAGGTAGGTACAGAGCCATTCCATTTACCCTCGTTATTACAGAACAACGTGTTTCTTCCCACTAATGAGAATCCTTCATCGCAAGTAAAATGATGGTGAGAACCTTCTACCGAACCAGTTCCATTGCTGACACCATTTGAAATGGATGATGGAAGAAGAAGGCAATCTGAAAAGTAATGTACCGACATTACCGCAATGATAATAAGATCGGACTGCGATACTACACGCAACATGTGGGTATCTTCCCCCACGATGAAGTAAAACAAACGCAAATTAAAAGATTGGAGAGAGATCTTTACAAGGAATATGTTAAGCATGACGTAGTGTAGCGATAATTACGTTAAGCACTTAATTGAAAGATGTGTTTCTAATCTGTTGGACAATTCCCAGTGATGAACTACACCAAAGGAAAATAAGACACTTTCAAAGTTCCCTTTGCATCCGGTATTAGCACCATGGATGCCGCGCTCGATACTAAATGCGCGGCTGAATCAGAGAACGGTGATCTATTATGACGTGAATTTTTAAAGTTACCTTTTAGACACCTTGGAACGCTAGCATTCCATTTTCCATCGGCGCTGCAAAGCAACGTATTAGACTGTCCAATAAGAGAGTACCCGGCCAAACAACTGAATCTGAACAGGGAGCCTTGTGTCGAACCGCTGCCATAAACTTGGCCGTTTGGTATAAACGAAGGTAATTCTGGGCATTCTAAAGATAATAAATAAATCAATCAATCAATTAATTAATTAATTAATTTTAAAAAGAGGCTTAAAAATCTTAGCAAGGACGTCAAATCCCGCATCCCACGTTCATACAATATTTAAACTGACAAATCCTCGCCATGTAAATTCATTTCAGTCTCTTACAACCTTCGAGTAACAGGATTCTTTAATCCTGTAAAATCTTGTAAAGTGCTTTTCACGATTAATAACTTTCTTTAAGGAGATCGACTGGTAACTAACAATCTCATTAGTGACAGCCTCGCGAGGCAATAGTCTTCAATTAATGCTTATTGGCAATCATCCACCCTCAACATTTTTAGTTGAGCCCAGTAAGTCTTAAATAACAACATAAGAGCTAAAAGCAAGCTGCCTACCGATGAAACAGGTTGGAAAAGAACCATTCCAGATGCCTTGATCGCTGCAGTATAATGTTCCTGCCCCTACTAATGAGTATCCTTTCTTGCAACTAAAATGGTACTGCGATCCTTCCACTCTGCCCCTGCCATTGACGAATCCATTTGATAACGATAATGGAAGGGCTGGACATTCTTGAAAGGAAGATGAAAATCTAGCTTCGTCTTTTAATTTTAAAACCGTTCAATGATGGTACTAACCATATAATAGAAAAAGAGGTCAGTTTATTAGGACAGTGTGCTGTTGCGAGTAATAGCAATGCAGTTTCTGGAATATGCATTTGCTTACATGCTGTATGTTTGAAGCCGGTATTACACATTAAAATATAGCAAACCTTTTGCCCTCAATCAGTTTTTGTTGACAGAAACTGTAAGTTACAGCCTCGTTCCCAGACGTCCTCGGCGATTTCGGATGTGACGTCACCTGTCAAGCTTGTCGGGAAAATTCGCGCTGACGCACTCGGTTCCAAGCCTCCTTCGGTAACACGGATAGCGATGGGTATGAGGCTGTGTAAGTTATACAATAAGCACTGTTTGCAGAAATTGAATCGGTGGAGGATTGTATACCGAGGGACTTGGTGCTAATGATGATATTGGTACATTGGCTTCAAACACAACAACAAACCCACCAAGCAAAAAAGGTAGCCAAAAATATATAGTGTCTGCAACGCTAAGAAACATCCCACCAAGACTAACGTTTGAACTTACCCTAAGTTGTGGGTTCTGATATGGGGGCTTCTGTACGAGGGGGCTTGTTATGGGAAGCTTTTTTCCGTTTCGAATTTAGCGGAGGCGGAGGGGACTTACACTTGCATGAAGGACCTTATTAAAAAAGGGGCATATTTTCGGAATTTTACGGTATCATATGTCGAGACCCAAGAGGGTCTAAAAGTCTTATCCAGGCTCCTCTGCATCGACTCAACATAACAAAAAAGAAAAGAAGACAAACCTCTCACACAAGAAGGAACGCTAGCGTTCCAGTGTCCATTTTCCCGGCAGTATAGAATTTCTGAGCCGACGAGGGCGTAACCATCGTTACAGGTAAATCTGTAAACTATTCCTTCCACGTTGCCTGAACCGTACACAATGCCATTTGATAATGACGATGGAAGTACTGGACACTCTGTAAAAAAACAAAGGACTTTTGGAGACTTCTGGGTAGGCGGTTATCGAAAAACAATCAGCATACTGACCCAGATTAGTTCCCTTGACAACTCATATGTATCGTGCACAGGTAGCCCATGATTAGAGTTGTAGTTGTGCTTTGGAGAGCTCATACTGCAAACTATTAGGATCACTAACGTAAAAATCATTCTGTATTGTTTGTAATAATACAGTCAAACCTCCATGTTTGACCAGCTCTCCTTTAAGCGACTATCTATCCAAAACACAGAAATGTTGACAGTCAAAGCCTTATTGTTGCACCTCTCGCAAACCATCCTCGGAGACCCAGGGGCAGATAGTGTTAGGCTAAAGCGGCGGGAAAAAATGGCGCGAAGAAAAGTAAAGGACGGTTTTTCCCGCCAGTTTAGACCTTCCCTAGCCCCCACTATCTGCCCCTGGGTCTCCGAGGAGGCTCGCAAACGACCACCTTTCGTAAGTGACCGCGACAAGACCGCGACTACTTTTTCTGGTCACTTTCTGGTCTCTGAGCTCGCTGTATGTACGAAGCTACTCATAGTTAACGAAGAACTTGAAGTGAAAACGTGAAACTGCATCCAAAAAGATATCTTTCAAAAAGTATGTCTCAGCCTCTACTAAAAAAAAGTTTCCTTGTGGTTCTACTCTCGTAGGTGACAAATAAATTTTGTTGGTCGCTTACAGGAGGTTCGATTGTTCGCAATATCGTGGCTCATGCTGACTGGCTTTTCGTCCGTTTGTGGTAATTGGCTGTATATTAAAAGAAAATTACCAATACTATACACAAAAATGTTTTGAAACCAAGACAAGCTAAGACGTATCTCACCAAAATCGTTATATAGCTTACTCAACCCACACTGTCAAAGTTAGTTACCTTTCAGGCATCTTGGCGATGTCCCATTCCATGTTCCGTTTTCTATGCAGGTGATGGTATCATGACCAAATAGGACGTAACCATGATTGCAGATGAAGCGATAGGTTGAACGATAAACACGACCATTTCCTTCGACGCGACCATTTGTCGGGTTGCCATACTCAAAAGGGGAACACTCTGCGTGAGAAAAAAAATCACACGTCGGCGTTTAGTATGAGTTTTTGCTGTTGTCGCTGTTATTGTTGGTATTGTTGTTGTGTTATTTTCGATAGCTTGCGTGACAGAAGCCCAAACGGGAGGGGAGGGGAGGGGAGGGGGAGAAAAGCGTGAAAGGGAAAAGGGAGAGATCTAAAATCATGTTTACGTCAACTGAACCACTTGACCAAGTTTTGCGTTTACTTTTCAGTTATTGCTCATTACATCTACTCAAAAACAAGAAGTTTCATGCAGGGTTCACCCATAAGAGTAACTGTCCAGATTTTTTTAGGACTAACTGTTTACTTCAAGTTTGCTCTTTGCCGTAAACATAAGCTAAAATTCTCTATTCTCAGTTGCGGTATATTCTAACGAATGGATCACCTAGGCACCGTTTCTTTTTTACCTGAAAGCCACAAATTGGACGCAGTTCTACGAGCGGTAGGGTTGTTGAATTCGTTCAATCGATAGAAGTGGAAATATTTCTTACCTTTCGGAAGGCAGTTTGGGGTTGTTCCATTGTAGACACCGTCTTTGCAAGTCACGTGATTTGATCCGTTCATGACGAATCCTCTATTGCAGGTAAATTTGTAATCAATGCCATTCTCAGTGTCATTTCTCAGTACAATGCCATTTGTGAGTTCAGAGTCCAAAGGCACGCAAGCTAAAAAAAGAACAACGTTACTTGATTCTTTACAGTCTTTGTAGTGCGAAAAAGGGTTTCGGTGTTTGTGCCGGTCTTTTGATTTGCGCGTCTTGAGGCAAAACAGGACAAGTTTTGTTAGGTTGCTCTTAAGGCAGCATCTAATTGAGTTCGCTTAAAGGATCGACATTATGATTGGATATAATTAAAAGCGAAACATGGTTTACATGTGTTGACTGACCAGCGAATTACCATAGTGAGAAGAAAATATATCATCATTAATTGCAAGCAACATGCACGTACAAAGGCTAACTGGCAGCATTTTAAACAAAAGGGAGTGAGTAGATCTAAAAGATGTTTAAAGTACAATCTTGACGAAGCCACAAAACGAATCTCCGAAAGTGAGTGTTTTTATATAATTCCTACCTCCTTAATTGGAGTTCTAAGTGATAAAATAAACATTTAAAATCTCGCTTCTGGTTAAGTCGCCCGACGCCTATGATGTGCTCAGAGGTCCCAGAACAGACCCTTCCACGATTTTTTCAACTTCTGATAGGGACCAGTTAAGGAATATCTATAACCACTGCCAGAAAGAGTGTCTTAAAATTAGTAAACTTGCCAAGTTTGCATGAAAGTATTACTGAAAATTTAAAGGGAGCGAAGATAAACCTTCGTAAAGTCGCGTTTTGAACGGTCGAGTTAGGCTCAGGGTTACTTTATATCATACAAAAGTTTGTAAAATTTCGTGACTTTGCGGAGTCAAATCTTCGTAAGAGTTCAACAACTCGGCAACGTTACTACTTTTAAGGCGCATTTTTTCAGCGGTGTGGACGGATTTTAGGCAACTGATTTATGTAAAAATTTGAAAAAAAAATGGAATGGCGGGTCTATTATCTTAAAACATTCAATATGCCCTACCTGGTTTAACAGTATCATTGATAACAGCGACAAACTGCTCCACAGTTTCTTTACTGGCCTTTCCAATCGTCACCTTCTTAGTAGTGTAAATATCAAACATGCACTGTGCACTGTCCCCGCAAACCTCTTTGGCCTCTTCTTCCAGAGATTTGTCTTCAAAAACCAGTTCTTGACTGTCCAGAAATATCGGCGTGTAGTCAGGGTGGGAATAACTTCTATGGTTTTTGCCTTGTTGATAGGTAAACAGGGATTCGTCTTCTGTCGTCTCCCCTTCAAAAAAGAAAAAGCCCCTTAAGCGATGAAGTAACAAATTCTCAGTTTTGCATATTACTCTCTCACACATAATCGTCTCTTTAACTCTCAAAGTGATTTATCTAAGAAATGCATAAGCCAATGTCATTGCAATGAATGTTCCATAAGGAGCCCTGTACGGAGGTCCACACCATGCAGCGTTCAGGCTGCCTTAGATATATAACCTGGTTTATCGTCAAATGATTTGATTGTAATAATGATCGATAATATTGATGTTGATGATGAAGATGATGATGATAATGATGTCGGTGGTGGTGATAGTGATGTCGACGATGATGATGATGGCGTTGGTGATGATGATGATGACGACGATGACGTTGATGATGATGATGATGATAATGAGTACCACACTTAGCCTTACTTAAGATTTAGTTCTCTACAGATTTTCATCTTGAATTGTCTGCATGCATTGCTTTTTGCTTCACAGAATACTCCTTGTTGCAAAATGATGTGAAATTTAGTTATTCTTTTGTCCTTATGATAATTAATCCTCAATGCATCCGATCGACTTGTGCTGACGAACGAACCAAGATATCTAGACCATTCAAAAAATTCGTCCTTTAGTGCAAGCCAATTTTTGAATAAGGTGTACGTACATGCTATGGTGATGCGAAAACGGGCTTTTTTGCGAATGACTTTAAGAAGTTATTTCAGAGAATTTTGAGGACAGAATACTTACATAGCTGTCCAAAGTTCCTGTGAATCTCTTCAAGGCTAGAGTTCGTTTCCAGAAACGTTCCATCGGGTCTAAGATATTCCGATTCTTGACTGTCGTCCCAGTATCCTAGAAGTCCACTTGTGTTACCTGACATTAAATTGAGTCAAATTTTATTTTTCTTTCTAAAACTTACTTACTTTATATGAAAGCGGGTGAACTGTTAAGTTTCATTTTAATATTTATTTATTTTATTCACCTTACTTTCTCTTTTTAAAAAGTACAGAAACAAAACAAGAAAGGAATCTATAAGACAAATAATTTTCTTTATTTTATTTTATTTTATTTTAAAGAATGGGAACAGGTTCTTTTGAGAGCCGAGAAATCCAAGTAGCGTACCTTTAAACATAGTCGGCACTAACGTCACGAGACCAAGCAGTTCTGTTTGTCCCTCTACAGTTACCGAGATCCCGGAACCAAAGATGGCGGAATACTTGGATGTGTTGACGTACTTCAGCACGGATACTCCGTTGAATTCCAAAAAGGATAATTCATCAAAATCGATCATTTCTCCATTCACCAGGACATCTACCAGTCCACGCCCATTTAAGTGAATCTATATAAAAGTGACAGAGGAGGAGTGAATGTCTTCCCACAATGTAGTGCGATTCAAAGTAATATATCAAGATTTTGGTGACGTCATCATTCATCTCAGACGCTTGAGCAAGACAGAACAACATGGCGGTGTGAGAGAGCGTATTAAAATAGGCTGTTAGAAAGTTGCAGCTATCACGTCGCGATGGGTAAATAGTTTCAAAATTTTTGCAAAAATGTTCGCCAACTTGATCTCCTTAATATTTTGAGAGATTTACTCACGATGCAGTGCACAGAATAAGTACTGATTATAACTATCGGTTACTGTAAAAGTCTGCTGGTATTTCTTTAAAAATGTTTTCTTTAGCAAGGACAAAGCTATGAAAGCTGGCTGAGGGAAACCGAATGCCAAGTTAACCTGCAGACTGAGGGAGGTCAAAAGAGAAAGTCAATGTCCTCAGCACTGCAGACGGTCCTCTTCAGACCCAAACTGATCTGTTCTCAGTCTAGAATTGATTAAACTCTGACCTGAACAGTATCTGATCCAGATTCTTTGCCCGCAAACGCCGTATAAACAGTAGCATCTGTTTTTGTTCCGTCTTCGTCAATCAGAGGCTCCATTCGTCCCTGTAGTGTAAAGTTTATCCCTCTAACCTTTAAAATAAAGTACTCGCCGTAGCCATTGAATGTGAAGGGAGTGCCGTCTAGGGTCACCATATGCGGGTCACCAAAACCAGTGGCTTAAATGTGTAAAAAAGATACCATTTATGAGTGATACCTTTTATAATTGCAGCGTCCTTATCAATTTGGGAATAAAAAAATAACGTCAAATAAAATAAAAAACTGAAAATAGGGTTGACTGGGATTGGAACTCGTGATTCTCGTTGTAACTGAACTCAACGATTTGACTTCCGTTTGACTCACCGAGGAAGCCTTCTATTTGTCAAAAGTTTCGGTTCAGCCGATTGAACAGCCAATCGAAGGCTTGCATACTTGACAAAAACAGATGGCTTTGGAGTTAATTCTCCGAGCTTCGCAACACCACACAAAGTCATTTTGTTGGCTAGAGCATTTCACTCGAGGTTTTCGTAAGCCGACGAGGATGTCAGTTTGCTAAGGAAAGCGAGGTTCTGTGAATGGAAAACTACTTGAAGTCAGGATAGTGATTTGCTATTGTACATTGCTCTTTAATTTACATAAAAGTTTTCTCCCCATTTGTGGGAGAAAATGAAATGTTACTTCCTGGAGCTGGCTCACATACCAGGTCTTGGTGCTTGGTACTTTGACCCGTCATCCGACGGCCGCTTCTCATAATACTTGTCGCAACTATCAGACAACCGACAACAATCCTGGTATGGCACTAAATCATGGAAAAAGTGTGATATCACAGGCAGACCAGAATTTGGATGGACTCGATCAAGGGAGCCTGCATTTGGTTTACCCATCATTAAGTTACCAAAGCTGTTATAGCAACACTGCTGACCAGCACCTTTTGCGCTAAAAAGGAACAGAAAAATGTACTACTGAGTGCAGAGAACAGAAGATGAGAGGACGAAAAAATCTTTAATGGGAAACATAAACGGAGAAGACGAAATCTAATCTAAGAAAAAAGAAAAGTGAAAAAAAAAAAAAAACAGAACAAAACAAAACAAAACAAAGGAAAACAGATTTAACAACTTTCTTCCTTATCAGTTAAGATTTTTAAACACTGTCTCCGGCGTTAGCTTTTTCGTTGACGATCTTTCACCAGTTCCTTATCCAGGATTGATTAGCGCCGGTGCTTTATATGTAAACAAACACGAACAATTTCATATTGCAGTTTACTAATATGTTAACTTTGCAGTTCATGTTTCAAGATACTGAAAAGGTTACTGATCTCTTAAAAATTACCTTGGATTGACCATTTTAAAGCAATGAACGGCACCTTCGTGGAAGCGAGAGCAGCCATCCCGATTTGACGGGTTGCACTCTTCATCGGACATGAAACGCCCGCGATCAGCCATAGCCTGGGTTATACTCCTAGGACAGGGTTGCATACTGGGATCGTCTGTAGACAGAAATACGGAAGGAGTAAAAGAATCTCTTTCATCACATGCCCCCTCCCCATTCTTTCGCTTTTTTTGGTGGGGGGGGGGGGGGTGGTTCCGAATACTATCGAAGCGCCACAAAAAATAACATAATTTTAAGTTAAGCAACATCCAGTATAAATTGTAAGAAGGTCAAACCGAGTTTTTCCTTCGAGCAGATTGTCAAATTTGCAGGCAGCAAACAAGCAGATGGTGGACGACGGAATTAAGAGAAATCCACATTTGTGATGCATACTATCTCTTGAGCACCAAATGTTGCATGTAGCTCGTCATAAGGTTCCAAACTAGTCCAAAGGGTCTCTGCTAATTTAACGACAATCATTACTCATATTAGATCATCAAGAAATAGTGGAAGGTACCTTTGAATTCGTTAGGGTTAGGTTCTTTCTGATGCCATATTTTGCACCTCTCATCTGCCCAAGGTACATTTCTCCAAGCAAACAATTCACTCCACACCCACTGAGCCCGAGAAACATTGTTTGTACCGTCTTTCCTTGATATCCGAACCAGGTTAACATAACGATCTTCGATGTTTCTGAAACAAACAGAGGAAGGAGAACTATGTCACTTCGCGAGATTTCTCCAAAAAAGGATGTCTTGCTGCTCTGTTGCAAGGGCTAGGCCACGAAAAAAAAAAACAGAAGCCTGCCTTCTCCCTTTTTCTTGGTGATGCCGTTGGTGGGAGTTAGCGTCTTACGTTTTTTTCTTAGCACAAAAAAACTCATCTGAAAGGTGCGGAAGAGCATGACGTCATCAAAAACAGGTGAGAATATTACCTCAGATAAGTGCTGGGACATGACTTTTCCGGAGATGGGATGCTAAAGGAGCCCCCGGAGCTAGTTACTGAGAAAACATGCAGGTAATTACATTTGAAAGAAATTAGTTGATAAAGTGTCAAGTTGGCACCTGGAATTCGAAACCTGAAAAAATATATTCGAACCTCCATGCGCGTTCACCTCTCGTAAGTGACCGCAACCACTTTTCAGGATGATGGTTTTGGAATTTTTTCGTTTTCCAACCTCTTTTAAGCAACCATCTGATACAATGGTCGTATGTTCTTTGTGTTAAGTGCTGTATGTACTATGCTGCTCACAGTATGAGAAGAACTGTTAGAAACAACATGGATTTACATAAATTGTATTCTAGAAATTGCATGCAATACATTCTCTCCAATGTAGATGTGTCGTGACTTCTCCTCCGTCGTAAAAGACCTTGCACAGTTTAAAAAAAACGTAATTAGATAGATCTCCATGGCGACCTCCCTTACCCATCTCCCTCGCCTTGTGTGACGACAAACTGACTGTGACCAGTATTCAACTGCGAGTCCACTACAGTATGAAAACTATCCAGCTCTGGGACGCTATCTTCGCCCATTTTATAACGCGCTAAATCGATTGAGACTTGATCGTCATTGCCTCCGATGGTGCCGGAATCCCAGCTGATATCTACCGAAGAATCCTCCTGCCATAGATCACCGTCCTCCCGCTGGACATCAGGAATATTACGATTGATGGGTACTGAAACAGAGGGAAATGATGGAAGAGGAGATACTTGGAAGTCTTTCACTCAATGACTGCTACTAGAAAATTCAATGTCAAATCAAGTGGGGAAGGGGGTACTCCCTTGATGGCCTATACGGGGAGGCTTCGCCCGTGAGGGTACCTTTTTCAGGCTTCAAGTATATGAAAGAGTAGGGATGTCACTTGTCCAAGTATATGAAAGGTTGTTAGGTTATCATAATGGTAAAAAAAAATGAATATGTTAGCCAAAAGGGCTAACATATGCTTTTTACGGCCGTGGAAAAGTCGAGAAAGCGTTCTGGTTTTGTGATTTGTTCATATTTTATAGGCAGTGTACTCTAGCAGTTAAAAGGAATGCAAAGTTCTAAAATAGGTATGTGAAACGGGTAAATTTGTCAATAGAAGGCATAGGAAAGGATTGTTTGCAAAAACGAGAATGAACCTCGCCGCGGATCCTCCCCATAAAAAAAAACTTTATTGTTCCCCTCCACACCCTGGGTGTCAACCTGGAGGCTAGGCCACGCTGGATCCAGTCAACCCAGTCTCCATTCATTACCTTAAGTCAGCAAAGAATAAAACGACAAATACCTGAAGTGTAAACTCCGTTGTAATCAAAGGAATTCCCACCATCCACAGACAATTTGATGGGCACTCTTCCAGTCTTGTTTAGAACAGGTACGGTAACGGAAGACTGAATTTCGGTTCCAAATGTTGCATTGATATTGATGTTGCCGTCAAACTGCACAACTATGTTGTCATTCTGTTTGAAACAAGGTCCACTCATTTTCAAGTTTGTTCCTCCCAGCATTATCCCAGTTTGAGGAGAAATGGTCAGAGAACCTATTGGTGTAAATAAAGGAAGTAATAAAATAACAATAAACAGGGTTTTAAGAAATGGAGTATACTGAGTATATAAAATGGTAGGCTCAATTACCAGCCCCTGTTCGGGAAAATGATCAAAGACCGGACCTGGGGTGGGAGACGGCGGAAATCGAGCCTAATAAAATGGTCTCTTGCCTAGAATATCGACATCAATACGAGAAGCGTCGGTTTCTGGTAAGTGTGCTCCAATAAATAGACCGTGAGCGGTCGTCCTTCCTTCCTCAGGGCACACGCGGCGAGTGAAATAGTAAAACTATGCAAATTAATGACAAAAGGAGAAGAGATTGGGGCGGAGAGAGGAAAAAGGGCTTCTCTCAGGCTTCCGCCCTCGTTTCTCGCCCGCTCGCCCCGCACGCTTGCTCTCGATCTACAATGATTCAAAACAAAAAGAAGAGACTGCTCGCAGTATACCCAAGAAAGGACTTATCACCCTAAACGATAGTTCCTTGTGGTAGATCAATCACTCTAAGAGAAATATCCAAGCACTCTGCGATGTATTAAGGCAGTTTCACCTTTAGTATTGCATCCTCCAGCTTCAACACTAGCCTCATCAGTTCGGAATATCCACTGTCCTGGAAGAGCCACGTTTGAAGTGGATGGGAGATTGAGAATATCGTTGGTTCTTGAACCATTTATCTGAAAGAATCTAATCCCATCTCCAGCGTTGAAGCCGGCCTGTGATGAAAAGGTTGAAAACCTTAACTGGATTATTAATTCAAGAGAATATTCACACACTTTATCCTTAATACGATCCGCACTGTTACGCCATGCATTTACACCAAACTCAAGGAAGAATGTCACTGGTGTTAGTGGTACAGCTGATGTTAAGACTTTGTAATCGGTTTACAATATATTATCTTCGTGCACGGTCTGCGGTCACAAACTCATAGGACGTACCACTTACAGGATTTTTAAGGTCACTGTCAACCTTAAGAGATGCCTATTACAACGTTACTTTCTTGCGTGATATTTCAACGAAAACAAAGAATTCCAGATTCCTAGCCTGCCTGAGATACCTCAACATAAGAGATTATATTTAAATTCCTCATCAATTTTGCAGCTAATACTTTATGTCAGAAGAAAATGTAACAAACGCGAAAACCTAAGAACGCAGGGTATTATGGCAAGGATGCAAAAGCATACAGGGCACCAAGCACGTAGCCAGCATCCAACCCAAGTTAGTAACGTCTACGAAGCAGCGCCGAGACCCTTGTTCTATAGGCCCTCAATGGACCCAACGAATCACCAGAAGAGAGTTTCGAATTTCCCTTCAGCTTGATTTGCCAATTGAACATTTTAACGGGCAAATCATGGCGCGTAATCAAATCCGGGTACACAGTTGGGAGCGAGCTACGGACCGACTTAACTAGAGGTTTAGTTTCGTCTGAAGCGCCGGCTACAAACACGCTGCGCATGAGCAGAAAGGAATACTGGGGACGAGGCAGGAGGACACAGGTTTTCTCACCTGGGCGGGTGTGCCACCCAAACCTTCAGAATTTCCGCCGCTTGCTGTACCAGTTGTCCACATTATCAGATTGTAATTAAATATTGCAAAAGAATGACGTCCATTTGTAACCAAAATCGTTTGAAAGGTGTTAACCTAAAACAGAAGACAAAACAGGTATGACGCCCAATTTCACGAAATTGCGTTTAAATACTAAAACGGCTTTCTAATAGAGCGTTTTCACTCATGTGTCCAGCGCCTATGCAAAGTTATTGGAACAAAAGAAAGTGTTTACATAAGAAAAGAGCTAAACTCCCACAGGAATGTTTTGGAACACCAATATGGCCGTCGTGATGTCATATGCATGAAAACGCTCTATAAGTGCGCCCCAGTGAAAACTCTTGTTCATCTGCGTGAGATCAATTGTAAGTTGCAAAGCTTGTTAGTCGATATTTCGCGTAACCACGTCGGACACACCACTATCTTGGAGCCTGGAACAGGCTAGCTCACTTCTTTTGGGAAGACTCTTCAATACATAAGACCTCAAGTAGTTTAACCGACCATACCTTACTCTGCATGTCCCCACTAGCTCCGTAGAAGGCAACTCTGTCCCAGGTTGCGATAAAAATCCAAGTTGCCGTAAACTTTTGATGAATTACGAACGCCCGGCGAATATCAGCAGTCGCTCGCTGCAACAGCAAAGTATCTGTACTCTCCCGATAGGATACAGTCCCTCCTTTTCTTGTGTCCACATCGCCCCAGAATGGTGAGATGAGGCGTCGCTGATCCCCCAGAGGGAAGGGATCTGGGGTGAATTGACCTACTGCTACTAAAAATGACACTACCCCATTAGTGTTCACCTAAAGAACAAACAGAGGAGAGATTCAATTCAAGACCAAAGACACTGATGCATTCCCATACCATAAACTGCCTGCAGCTTATAAGCCCTAGGACCACTTAAAAACGGAATAGAATTAGCCCTAATTCGAAACAAGCTATAGCAATGTTGATCACAGTGGCGGACCAGGAGAGCCCCCCCCCCCCTCCCAGTCCCCTTATTTTTAGACCAAACTGAGGCCCGAAGGGCCCCCCAAAAAATCGTTTTGGAGACCGCCCCCCCCCCCCCCCCTGATCTCAAGGTCTGTATCCGGCACTGGATCAAAATACTTTTTTACTCACTGTTTTTCTTTTCATTAAGAGCTGCACTGAAAACGTTATAATTTGGATGGGTCTTAAATCCCGGGGGGGGGGAGGGGGGGGGGGCAAGGGAGGCATACAATCGGATGTATACTTTTTCGTTTACAGGTGCCAATAACTTGGGGGGTGGGGGGCTTATAAGTGGGGAACCTTATAAGCGGCGGTTTATGAAAAAATTTCTGCTAGTTTTGACAAAACAATGTCTGACTAGTGAAAAAGCCCACTCGAGACGAATAATAAAGACTTTGCCTACACCAGTCTCATATAAAACGGCCATTATTACTGTCGACTTCTTATTGAGTGTATCACCAAACTACGTTTTATAAGGCGCCATTTGTTAGTACGTTAAACAAGTTTTTTTAGAGCTTTTTATGGATGACAAATTAGAAATGCTATATTTTTCCGCGAAGGTAATCCACTGTTGGGTCACGTGTACAAATGAAAGTGGCAATACCTATGTATTTCTATCTACGATATCATGCAGTTGATTTAATCCATTTGATCACGCTACGTCTAAACACACATGCAGTATACCGTGTCACTTATATGACATTGACATGCGCTGTGAGATAATCAACTTAAAAACATGTGGTGTGCAAAAACAAGTCTTAATTCTATGAAAAGAATGGCATGAATAAATTAAGTAAAATATAAAAAACGTGACCTCTCTTCGACAAAAACATCATTACATATGCAAGACCTATCGTTCGTTCAAAAATTGTTCTAACGACGACTTTGTAAAGGTAGTTATGTCTGCTTGTCGTTTTCTAGAACACAGTTATGCGTTATCTCATAAGCCGTGGCAATCACGTACACAATAAGTAATTTTTCGGTGTGAGCAACTTATGCTAATCGTCTACATTTTGCATGAGGCACAGCACAAGAAACTCTTTTAGTTAACGTTTTTTTTTCCGCTTTCGGTTTTAGATTGATGGAATAAACTAAAAATTCAAAGTTTTAACATAATCCAGGGATGCTAAGGAAGTAAAAAGAATATGCATCTAACTCTGTGAATAATGCTTAAAAACCAAACTTTAAATAAAAAAATCAACCAACAAACAAAGATCGTGATTCATAGCTCGAATCGTCACGCTAACAATCGGAGACTCAGAGGTTCAGGAAGTGAAGCTACAGCTGAAGCTAGGCTTCAATGCACAAAATTACTTAAACCAGCAAATTAAGAGACAACAGTACTTACGAAAAGTGAATCATGGTTCCGATCGAAATACGGAAAGAGAATAGAAATCGGTATTTCTCCAGAACTACCATCATCATTTGACGGAAGTTCAGAGTCGCCATTGCCTACTCCATAAGGATAAAACTCGCTCATGGAAAGTGAAGAACAAGCAGTTATGAGCTGAACAATGCCCACGAACAACTTTAAATGCTGCAAAAGCATCTCTCGTATGTCTGAAGAACGCCGTGAAAATCAATCAAGAGAAAATTATTCTGAGCTGTCTGGACCTCTCGATATATTCAAACCACAAGCTATCACAATAAATCACTTCTTAAGTGCGGATTATTTTAGACTATGACCAGTTTCCGTTAAAGCATGGACAAGCATGCGTTACAGCAGTCGACAGCTGGAAAAGTTACAACAAAAACAGGAACAATTTTACCCAGTACCCTGGGTGCCTGAGGGTTTTTTTTTCTTTCCTTTCTTTCTTTCAGTTTGTGATTCATGATGGTTTGAAGAAGACCGCCAGGAAAAAAAAAATTCTGGAACGTTGCCGAACGGTTATTTTATCGTACATGTAGTTACTTTGAGAACGGACCTCCGGCGATAGGGTTGAACAATTTGAAATTACAGCCCAAAAGTCAACATCACATTTGATCCTTCCTTGGGATTTCCTTGAAAGTTCAGTCCGAGAGGGGTTCCTTTTTCGTGTTAGAGGTCTGTGACGGGTAGGGATTTCACGAGCTGAGGTATAGACTGTCGTTCTGTTTGTACTACAGTTTACAGAGTACCTCTAAGAGACGTCTTTTAACGCCGTTTCATTTTTACTTCCGTTTGATCTTTTAAGTGTAGTTGGTTAAAAGAGACAGCACTTCACATGGAAGGCACATGAACGAGGTTATATAAGAGGGTAAGGGATTAGGAACTCGAGCTGTAGCATTCCTGTACAAAATTTGTCGAGTACGCCATAGTCTTCATCGCGTGAAGAGGATTTGCGTCAGAAAAGCACTACCCTCCTGAAATTCAAAAGCAGTTCGTATTTTGAAAAGGGCCTCTTTGGTTACTTTCAGACAGGATTGCAAACCCACTCTTCCCAGCACCCCATTCCCCTCAATTTTGGTCCCACAGCCAATTTCCGTATTGTCGTACAGTATTATTTGTCGCGCAGTATTATTATTTAAAGGTTAATCAAGGCTTACCAGTTAATAGACCTTGTCACGGTTTTCGACGCCATCTGGACGAGTAGGCAAACGCGTGAGAAATTACAGTGATTGTATGAGAATCTAATGTTGAATAATTTCCTTAGAACGGCTGTTCTGAAAAAAATATGATTTGTAAACTAAAGCTTCACTCATAAGGATTCTCCTGAAAAAATTTGAGGGCGTTATATGCACTAGAAGACCTAGAACCGCCTTTTAAAATTTTCTATACATTTGTCTGTAAGAAAGTCCCGGGAAAATTACAGACAAATATATGGAAAATCTAAAGCAAGCCTCTGGAGAAATTTAAGCAGATACGCCCCCAAATTTTTTTAGGACAATCCTTTGCTTTGTAGCTTTAGTTTACGATTGATACTTTGTTCAGAACAGCCGTTTTATGGAAATTATTCGACATTAGATTCTCATACAAACACTGTAATTTCTCACGCGTTTGCCTACTCGTCAAGATGGCGTCGAAAACCGTGACAAGGTCTATGCACGACCCTCGCACGCCAGTCTGGTTGGTTGATATCAAAACCCACACAAGAGGAAGCCTTAATCAGTTCCGGGGTCGTGCTGGTCCAAAAACCGGAATTCTGTTTTACTTGTTCAAAGCATAAACAACATCAACAAGAAGCACTTCTTATCCATACATTTTTTGTTTAGCGGGTTAAATAGCATTTTAATAGGTATATAAATTAATGTATACTTCTAATTTACCTATCATTTTTTTGCTCCTTTTGGTGGGTCACAGGACTATTTCAAACACTCTAGAACTGGATACAGCACAAGATATGGAAAAAAAAACTAGAGAAAACAGAACTGTCGGTAAGATGCTTGCTTTATTGAAGAACGCTGTTCGCACGCTGTTAGAGAAATGTCGTTTTACTCCCTTTAAGAAAACTTTTGTCATCAGAATCCCCAGGGTTGCTATGAACAAGCTGCCAATGGTTTAGGCCATGCGTGGTTTTCGAGGTGCCCATCCTTGAGTTGACTTGATTACGGCTAAAGTTCAGAATTCCCGGCCACTTATTAATCGTGAAAGCTTAATCGCAAGATCTGAACCCCTGTTAAAAACTTTCACATCAGTTATTCCATTGACAAAATCATTTGTCGTTTTAGACAGACGTTAGTTTGTTTTGCCGTTCGTTAGTTACTATCAAAAGCGAGGTGAAAAGAAGTCTTCTCATGACTGTACTTTATCGTCTGTCCAATCAATTATAGAGCGTTATTCTTCAATTTTGGCCTTAAGTAATGTTCCGGGTAAGGTGGATAGCAATTTCTTTTGTTATGCGGCAACGGTGCTTTCCCCACATAGGAATTTTCTCATTTTTACACAGAGAATGCATAAGCCTACATGAAGGACGTTTACGCAATAAAATGCATTTACACTCCACTTTGAAAGGGTGGTTTTTTGTGTTAAAAGATTTTGACCAATCACAAGAGTTGAAAACAATAGCCAAGAAAAGTTTACAATTTTACATGTTCCCCATATAGGATTTCTTTGTTATTCAAACTGAGACCAGATTTTGTTATATGGAAGATGGTTGGAAAGTAAGGATGAATATATGTACTGCTTTATAAAGGTTTGTTAACTTTTGCTGTTTAAGCCAATCAGAAGCAAGTACAGACAATAGAAAAGTTAGCACCTTTTTTGCATTCCAACATGTTCGTTGCCGTTGTTGCTATCGTTCTTATCTGGACCGTTT
The DNA here is from genome assembly GCA_964035705.1 of Porites rus. NCBI lineage: Eukaryota > Metazoa > Cnidaria > Anthozoa > Scleractinia > Poritidae > Porites > Porites rus. The sequence continues at coordinate 2,009,817 of OZ037994.1, forward strand.
CTTAATAAAGAAGTTCCTTTTATGCGTTTTAATGGACTGAAGAGAAGAGAGCTTCGGCATCGATGTAGAATTATAAAAGCGTCACTGAGCACGCGTGCATTTTCAAATTTCGCACTCAGTTGAAGCTCGTACGAGAACTCCTTCTCGTCATCGATGCCAAAACTCTTTAGTGTCAGTTATTAAGAACCTTCGCAGAGGATGTCTATCCCAAGTTCACGGGCGTTAAAACTCGACTGTATTACCTTATGCCGCTTCGATCTGTGACACATTCTAGAAGACTACAGATCAAAAGTTTCCTAAGCAACTGCACATATATGGGCATGTTAAACATGACTTGTAATACAACTGCGCGTAGTTGTTTGAACAACAGTTCATATCCGATTCTCTTCTACAGCTTGTTTCTCGGGACACATGAACGTCACCAGTTTGCCGAGCCCCTGTCGAGCAGTCTCCACGTCGTTTTTGGAGCAGGGCTGTATATGCCACTCCCTGTTACGAGCTATCACATCCAGGCCCATCATTCTTGATAGCTATGGATTGAGAAATAACTATTCACATTTCTTGTAATTCTTTTCATTTGTTTATAACCCACGGAGCACTTGGGACTTCTTAAGAACTCGTTTAATCGAGTCGGCGCGTTCCAGATCGAATACAGCGTTTTCACATGACGTCGTGGCCGCTATATTGGCGTTCCAAAACAACGAAACAGCGGCCATATTGGTGCTCCAGAGTTAAACTTTTCAGTTTATGTAGACGCTTTCTTTTGTTCCATCAAATTTGCACAGATGCTGGCCACATGAGTGAAAACGCGCTATTTGAATTTGGAAGTGTTGGTTTTAGAGGAGAAAGGGGTTAAGAAGAAAACCCCTCGAATTGCATGCAATTAGAAGTTAAACTTGAAGAGGACTTATTACTGACCTCATCTGCACTACGTGCTCCCTGTACATCTTGCTTGTTTGCCAATACTAACAGTGGAAGGGTTTCTAGGGAGGGGTGGGAGAGAGCTTCTTTGAGCTCAGCTGCTGCCAAGTCCACATCATCATCATTACTACTACTGTCCACAACAAACACCTAGCACAGGAAAAAGCTGTTAAAACTGCAATAAAAATTACTCTTAATAACATACAGCTTAACCTCATTGCAAGACTCCATATAGGCGAATCTTTGTTGACGTCCTTGTTTACAGTTTTACTCATTAGCATACGACTTAACTCATAGAAGCCGTGGCCGTATATATGAACTTAATGCAAACGTTGAAAGAGCTGATTAACTTAAACAATTTGTGCAATTTTCAGCTTATTAAAAACAATCTTGAAGGAAATATATAAGCCACCTAAAACTGCAAAATTGCTGGGTGGCAAAAAAGTTAATGAGCTATACTTTTTTTGTAAAATTTCGAGTTTTTAAAAGAGCATTTCTCCGAAACCATTCGGTATATCGGGCTCAAATTTTGAGAGAGAACTGAAATTGTTATGCTCTTTCAAAATTCAGGTGTTTTACTTTATTAGCTTCATCAGATAATCATGAGCATATGTTAATGAGGCAGAAAATGTAAACAAAGATTCTCCTATAAGGGAGGTGTCTGTAAAGTTATTCATAGAGGTCACAGTGGTGATCCCACTTTTACAACTCCCAAGAGAGAGGTCTGTCAATACAAGTCATGGACTGTAAAGAGTGAAACATAATTTGAATATATCTAATATTAACTGAGAGCATGATTGTTGATCTCCCCTAAACAGAGAAGTATTATTTTTTTAGCGCAAAGTGCGAAATGAAAACTGATAGGCTTTTGAACTGCATAGAGACAAAAATGTCAGCCAATAAACAAGATCTAAACAGTTACACCAGCTCTTTCTGAAGGTTTTTCACAGAAGATAGAGAAAACCACATTAAAGAGATAATGTTCAAGAAATGACGGCTGAAAAAAATCTCTAGTGTAACATAAAAAAATGTCCTCACCACACCAAGTGCTCCTTCAAAGTAATGAGGCCAGTATTTTCTGACATTGTCTCCACCTAAACTCGTACAGAAACAGATTTATTAGAAAAGTATAAATAACAGTCTTTTGACAATGTAATTTCACTGACTATTTTTCTTCCTATTCACATACCGTAAAATTCCGAAAATAAGCCCTGGGTCTTATATTTTTCAAAGGCTCTTTTTGAGGGGCTTAATTTTGGAGATACGGAGCGGCTTATCTACGGAGGGATATTTGCGTTTCAAAATTGATTGGGCTAGCCTTATAGTTGGAAGTAAATGTACTGTTTTAGCTTTGTTTTACTTTGTATTTGAGGGCAATTTTCCAAGTACAAGCCCTCGGGGGACTTATATTTGGAGGGGCGATGTAATGGAGGGTTTTTTGCGTTACCGGTTTGGGGGGCTTATATTTGGAAGGGCTTATACATGGAGGGGCTTATTTTCGGAATTTTACAGTATACAGTTCTTGGAATTTGAAAGAGTGTTGCTATATTTTTTTGCTGCACTTTGCTTTTACCCCAATTACACTTTATTAAGCAACACCATTGGCCGGCTTTTGTTCAGAATCAAGGAAATACCAACAGAAAATCTCTTCACTACTGTATATGAAAAACAAAGGTTTACATGTATGAAGTTATATCAGACTGACCTCCGAGTTCCTTTACATTAAGGATAGCTGTGGGCAGCTGGACAGCTTTCACAGAGAAACCTGAAAAAATGTAGGGTATGTACAACTGTAGGACTTCACAAAACTTTTTTTAAATATCTACAGTCTACAGGTCTTAAGTAAGTTTGGTAAGTCTTTTTAGGTTACTTGCCCGATAGGCAAGGGTCCGGCAAGCCGTCTTAAAATTAACTACTGTAAGTTCTCTATTAAGCCCCCCAGGGTGCTTATTTACATGTATTTTCAAACCCATTTGAGGGGGGGAGGGCTTAATAGAGACAGGGGGGGCTTATTTAATTTAGAAAAGACGATGGTATCAGTTCTCCATTAAAAAACTAGAATACAAAGTGGAAATGCTCAAGTACAAGAAGTTGGAGGTCATGAAGCCGAGGATCAAAAACAAATCCGAACTTCTAGTTGGTAAATAAACCTTCCCAGATCAGTCCAAATGAAGTTTTACAGTCGTGATTGATTAATACAGTCTACCATTTATTAGTGAAGAATATTTAGGGGAGGGGAGGGGGGCTTACTAGGGGGGCTTATAAACTTTCTTCCTTGAAAAGGGGGAGCTTATTAGAGGGAGGGGGCTTATTTGAGAGGGGGGCTTAATAGAAGATTTACAGTAAGACAAGCAAGCAATGGATCTGAATAAGTGCAATTCAAGAATTGTTTGTCCAAAAGGGAAGCTAGAATTCATTTTTTTTGCCCTGGAATGTTACTGGGTACCTTGCATTATACAATCATGTATCTCGTGGTGACAAGCCTAATATAGCCTACATCTTATTAGGGTAATAGTTCATTTGTAGGGGATTTGGCATGAGCAATTAAATAAGCAACAATAAAAAAATAAAATAAATTTTCACTTTCTGGCTTCATTGACATCATAAAGACTTACCAACTGTGGGTTGCAATTCATCTGTTACAGTTTCAGCACTCAGTAGAGCACAAAGCAATGATTTGCCAGCTTGGCTCAATCCAATCGCAATCACTGGATACGTTGGTCTTGGTGCTGCCGGCTCCTTACAGCAGAGTGTTTGCCCACACTACAATAGTATTTCGTTGTTAAGCTTTCCATTAAGAATATATGCACCGTTTACAGCCCCATAAAACAGCCATAAGTCAGCCCATAAACCACACAGGAGAAACGTAACACACATTGTTTAATGTAATGTAAGCTCTTTTTTTATTGAAATCCTTTTTTTTTGTAGGTCACAGAAATGATAGTTTTTTTCCCAGACAAATCCTTGTGTTTCGAATGTTACACGCAACAATGCCAATATTCGCCAATGCTTATATTTCGAGCTTGGGCTACCTGTGATGTCACTTGTTAAAATTCACCCTCAGAGGACCTGGTGCAACAACATACCCCAAATTAAATTAAAATGGCCACCTCATTATTACCACCCAAAGAGTTTTAAGAAACTAGTTCTACTACATTTAGATGGTTGTCAATATGACGCTGTGACTTCTTGGTACTGCACTGTAGACACCTAATTTTTCACCTACACAAGGAATAACTTTATGTATATTATCTGTTTTAGCTTAAACTTACTCTTTAAATTCACGTCTACTTTACCTGGAATTATGGTTATGATCTCTTTTCTGATTATGAATAGAGACGTTCTAAATGCTTCGACTGTGACCGGATTTGTTAAGAACTTTCATCAAGCTTTACATGATCATTGGACTGTTCCCTTATCCTTCATGATCACGTCGAGTTTGGCAAAAAAAAGTTTGACTTGTGATAAGGATCTTATCTGCGGTACAATCCATTTGAGCCTTATCGTCAAAAAGGAAGGTAAATTTTAAAAACTCATACCCGATAACATCCAATACGACATAAGGCACACATCAAGGAGCACCACTGGCATTTCTCACCCATTATTCACAGATCGGATGCTGTAAATCACGTAGCGATCAAAAAATTCTCCATCGCTGGGGAGGCCAAAGGCGAAAAAATAACGCTTTGCGCGGGCTTTCCGCTCTGTAAACGCTAGTTTCCGCTCATGTTTTCCTCACATCTGCCATTTTGAATCACATGACTAGAGCCCAGATCTTCCGTTCGAAGGAAGTGAGTAGGCAACTTCGATGTGACAAGTCAAGTCAGGGGTTAAGCAAGTGCTATTTTTGTCGTTTTACGTGTATTTCGCTGTTAAAAAACGGTCACCTTGTACGATCAAAAAGCCGTTAGTTCAAGGAAAAGTCATCATGTCTTTAGCAGGGTTCAAAAAACAGATTAACAAAGCTAATCAGGTAAGAACAAGTTGGGATTCTCGCGCTGTCGTTGCTGATCGCTTAGCTTCTTTTTGAAATTCACAAATTTGATTTCCGTTTCGTGTCACAGTTCATGAGTGAAAAGATTGGAAGCGCCAAGGGATCAAGACTAGACGAAGAGTTTGTAGAGTTAGAAAGAGTAAGTATTGGATAAGCTATCACAAGTTTCATGAGTAAAATTGCGACCATGGCGCGGTTTTGGCATGATAAACCCAGGCTTGAATGACACTCACTGTCAAATGGCACTTACACACGAAATTATCCACGAACGCAGATCTTGTTGCTGCCCTTTATGAAACGTCCACTTCATTTTGTTATTTTTCTCTTCTCACAGATTTCGTGTTAGTGTTCATTTTCTTGAGCATAACTACCACATTCTAGCCACAGCGGTAGCCCGTAATTGCTCTCCGTGCGCCGGTTTTCACATGCTGCTGATTTCAATCTGTCGTACTTTTAAGGCGTAATTTGGAACCTGTTGGTCAAATTTCTCTTTTTATTGAGTTTGTATTTACGTAACATTCTAATTTACCAAACAAAAAGTCGAAATTCGATGATGTCTGTGGGTGTTTTTAAATTATTGCTGAAATCTTGCTTTCATGTCGCGAATGCCAAAACGTGCACGTTCGATGTTATTAATTAGAAATTTTTCTTCATTAAACAGTTAAAAATAAAGCTTCTATTTTTATCGCTGTAACCCTGCAGTTGTTTCAGCAATGCTCAATAAAAAAACAAAAACTACGATCTATTTCACGAACGCACTTGACTTGCGTCTTCCTTTGAGCTGTGAGTCACAGAATCTTAAGTGTACGTGATAGCTTATCGTTTTACACTAATGTTTTGAAACCTTTATTCAATATAACCGTGTATATGTGATATTATATAATCCAACAATGAGGTTAATCCCTTTTCGATGGATAATTCCATCTTAAGTTATGCACCTGTTACAAAGAATGCATAAATTTTATCAAACCGGGTGTAAACACCAAGCATGGTGGGATGAATAGGCGAATGGATCGGCGGATTTTGAAAATATTTTTGCCTGGATTTTGGATTCAAAGCGAGATTTTAACGGATTTCTGGATCCTGCAATCGCAGCAGATTGCGGATTCATCTATTTTTGGACCCGGATTTTGGACTTTGCGCGTAATTAAAATATTTTTGCCTGGATTTCGGATTCAGTGCAATAACTGAAGGGCGGATTTGGTTAATAAATCATAACGGATCGGCAGATTTGCATACCTCTATTCTCCCCCCTCAAAGAGAAAATTCTGTCGACAAATTCCCTCAGGAATTGTGTGGAAATCAGCCTGCAGAATTTGTGTGTGGACAATAACGGCTGGTTTTCACTAGCATTGAAGTCAGAGTCAAAGTCGTAAGGGGAGCCACAAGAGTGCTTATGACTTAGTGAAAATCAAAAAATTGGAGTTGGAAGCAAAGTCATAAGTGCGACAGAATCGGAGTCAGAAGAATCAGAACGTTTCCATTTTCTTCTGACTCCACTTACAACTCTGTTGCTTACGATCTAACGAAAACCAGATTGTCGGAGTCAGAAGCAAAACGGAAGGAGAGACCAATCACAGTGCACATTCCCCTGCTTTGTGATTGGTTTAGTTCATCCACTTGTGCTTGTGACTCTGACAAGCTAGTTTTCACTTGATCTTAAGCAACAGAGTCCTAAGCAGAATCAGAATGCTGTTTTCACTAGATCATATAGTTTTATGCTTCTGATTACAACTCCGACTCCGTTGCTAGTGAGAAGTAGCATTAATCAATCAGGTTTCATATTCTCCACACTGTTCTCCATGCATTCCCTTTAGTACATATACAAATAAGGAGAATTTGTTTAACAGTCTGGACAATTTTCACTGGTTGATAATAACCTTTTCTTATTTACTTTACTATGTTTGATTGAGCTCTGTGACTTAAGGAGAAAATATATTAAAATGTTGGTCACTCTTTGGGGTGAAAGGGTTACACTGTAGCTGAAAAGAAACTGCTGTGAGGAAAGAGAAGGAAGGGTTGCTAGTTGGGTCACAGGGGTAACTAGCAGAAATTTGAACTGTTTTACCTTTTTCCAATTTTTGGAGTAAGATTTTTTTGCCTGAAATAATGTTGCTGCAGTCCATTTTTCTACTGGAATACCAAAAATAATTTATAATAATTTATAATTTATAGTTTTTCTACTGGAATACCAAAAATAATTGAGAATGTTATTTAAACATTGATAATATTAAGGTTTATTGTAAATATTATGGTCACCAACAGTAGTTTATTTTTCATTGTTTATTTCCCATTTCCCCCCTGTCTTTTATTATTTTAGAAAACTGATGTAACTGCAGGACTTGTTGAACATGTAAGCCACAAAACTAAAGAATATCTTCAGCCTAATCCAGGTACATGCATGATCGTTCCAAAACGTCTATGCACATATTTTCCACACTTTGAACTAAAAAGCTGATTATTTCCCATGTTCTTTCATTGCAATACCTTACCCTGTAAAAAAAGTGAATGGCCCAGACAGTGCCTTTCCAAGAAGAACACAGTTTGGGCTGTGGTAGCCATTTCAGAGATCTGAGCTTTATGGAGATAGGACACCCTTGGAAATTATTTTGACTGTATCTTTTAAATACCTTTTACACTTGTAAGGGTTTCATATACCAGTATTTGTTTGTACAACGACTTTCAAAGTATGTAGTGCCAAATGAAAATCAAATTTATTCGATCTGTTTGGAGCCTCATGATGAACAGGTTTACACTGTACATGTACTGTAAGAGGATGACAAATTGTTTATGATGTTCATTTAAAGCGGCCCGAGCCAAGCTCACAATGCAGTCAACTGTTCACAAAGTCCGTGGAGAGGCTAAAGTATCACGATACCCTCAACCCGAGGGCCTACTGGGAGAAACTATGATGAAAGGTGGAGAAGATTTGGGGGAAGAGTCACTGTTTGGTAAGATAGTACATGTGCAGCACTCTCATGCTATCAAAAAGTAAAAATATACCAAGCAGACACTTCCCTGCTCGCAGACGTCTCTCACGCTTTGTCATGAGAGACCTCCACTAGCAGGGAAAGCAGACACTTGTTTCATTCAACAGCTACGATGGAGCAAAGAGGCTGCTTGCAAGTCCCTCTCATTTGTGCCCTGAATATTCATATCTCAGCGATGGCTCTGATGAGTAGGGAACTTGGCAAATCAGATTGACCTCCTACCCTGTGCATCATATCACTATGTGTTATTAGTAAAATCCAGCTAGTGGTCTATTATCAATGCTGCATTCTGATTGGTTGAGCTACTACTAGCCTATATGTTATAGCCCAATAATAGCGAAAAGCGCTTGCTTTGAAAACCAAAATGGTGGCTGAATGGTGTTTTGCTAGATAAAGTTGTTTTGTCTCGATATTTTTGACCAGCTAGTTGGATTTTAGTAAAACAACAATTATTCCTCTCACCCTCATGGGCTATTGACTCAGAGCCCATGCGTGCTCGAGGAATAATTGTTAATTACACCTGTATTTAGTGATGTTTAGGGCTATTTGATTCTTTTGATTGTCTACAAGGCCCTGACTGATCTGCATATACAGGATAACAGATCTTTCAAACTGTGATACGCCTGATTAGTCCTTATGATCAACATCATAGAACCCTCTTGTTGTTCCATTACCCAATACAAAGAGTTCTGGTGACCACAATTTTCAAATAGCTGTCCTACATGTAGTACTGTGGAACTCACGACCAAAACATAATCATTCTGCAGGCTCCTTATTAAGTCACTGTATTTGGCCTGGACAATAACAAGATGTCTGGGCCAAAAATAATACAGGTTTCATTTACAGAAAAATGTGTGAAGATGAGCTTGGGATTTACTTGTATTGACATCCACTTTACTGTACCTTAAGATGCAATCCACTTCCTGTATAATAGCAGATTTCACTGTATTTAAAAGAGACTAAAATTGCGTTGACATTCTCTATTTCAGGTCAAGCACTGAAGGATGCTGGAGAAGCATTCTCAAATTTAGCTGAAATAAAGGAAGCTCTTGATTCAAGTGTCAAGCAAAATTTCTTGGACCCACTTGAACAGCTGAAGAACAGAGATATCAAAGAGATAATGGTACTCAAATTGTTTTGAACTCTCATGTTGTGCAATTAAACCAGTAAAGAGCTTCTAGTGCTGGCTTTCCTTTTTTGTTGTTTGTGTTTGTGAACTGGTTGGAAGAGTGGAAACTTCAATTTGACTATTGCAGCAAAGTGTACATGTACATTTAGATGGTATGACTGAGGTTCTACATCATGTGAGGAGAATAAATGGAGCAGCTTAGGATTACACTGTAATAATTATATTTGTCAAAATTAATGATAGTGTTAACTCTTTGATTTTAAATTCAATTTGGTGTCAAGAAGTTTTTTTATAATGTTACTATTATTTTCATTTTCACAGCACCACAGAAAAAAGCTTCAGGGCAGACGACTTGATTTTGATTGCAAAAAGAGAAAAGCACACAAAGGTACAGATGGTACAGTGTATGCATGTAATGTTTGTACACTGTAAGAGTTCAGTTGACCACCATATATGTCCATACACAGGCAGTCATGTTGTAATAGGCCAAAATGTTTACTGTGGCTGACATGTCAATAAGTGCATTATGATATACAAATGTATAACCAACTATCTGGGATTATGCAGGACTCTGTCAGATATGACAGAAATCTCCCAGTCATCTGAATGGGTCACCAACTCCTGGATCATGAAAATGTCTATTGAGCTTGTTATAAATTATATCCGCGTTGCCGATAGTAACGCGTCCCCTAAATTCCCTTAGGGTATTTTGCATTCTAGCGCCATATTTAAAAATTCAGTTTTGAGCTAGCAGTGGTCATGAACAGAAGAATTCAGATTTAGAAACGAAGACTCGGAGATTCACACTAGTCGAATCATTCTGTAAATCACGCTATTTAGCCTCGAAATGTAGAAGTGAAAGAGGCGAGCCAATTTCGACGCGTGAATGCTAATTAACTTGAACTGTAGAATACTGAGATACTGAGAATTAAATAATGAATCTTGAAGAACAGCGAAAAGACGACAACAGAGCTTTTCAGTGCTATTGTTTGTTTTCCCAAGACATTAAGATGATTTTGATTTTTAAGTTCATAGAACAGTTTCTGGTGGTATTTTTGAGTGGCTTTCATTTGTCATTATAGTCATGGACCAAAGTGATTGTTGATGGTCTATTCTAGTTTACATGTATGTAAGACTACATGTAATGTCCAGAGCCACAGCCATGTGATGTTTTGAAGAATGGGTTGATTTGTGTTTATTGGGGGTAGGGTGTGTTAATATTGCAAAAGTGTCAGCCTCCAGATTTTTTTGGCTTTCCAAGGTTGACATCTTTGGAAGCATATCCTGAATACCATGCTACCCTTTTAGTTCCAGAGGAAGAAATTAGAGCTGCAGAGGAAAAGTTTGAAGAATCCAAAGAAGTTTGCTATAACAGCATGTTGAATCTCATTGAGTCTTCTGATGTAAGTGACTGTATACATCTCCCTTAAAGAGCCGTTACTTTTCTCTGCCTTATTTTAAGGATTGCTTTGGTTCAAATCTCCTGCTTCATATACCATACATCAACATGTAACCATGTGACTTTTAGTGCAACCTACAGTGCAAACATTAGTAACAGTATTAATGTATCAGCCACTATTATGATTACTGCAAAACCAGAGTTGAATAAAAAGAACCATCTTTCCTGAGTGAAGTGGAGGTAAAAACATTCAGGCTCATCCTTGGTTTACCTGCTAATAGGCCAGTCTCCCTATCAAGCCAATCCTTGGTGTAAAGCCTTAGAAACTCCTAGTTGACAGAAACCAAAAGGAAACACAAAAACATTTGATAAACAATTAAAAGGAAAAGTTAACAGGTTCTCAGTAGTAAACACAAGATTTAGGTCATTTTAGTGAAAACAAAAATGGCCTAAACTACTTTACAGTATATGCCCACCCCACTTCATCACCAAACCCTCAATGATTTTATTGTAATAATTATCATTACTGGCTAGGCCTGTTTCTACTGAAGTAAGGAACATACAGTCAGTTATGTAGCCTTTTCATCAAATGAATGCATTTCCACTTCAAAGGATAACATTATTCATGCATTGTGGTTATTTTATAACAGGTGGAACAAGTAAGTCAGCTTGCAGCTCTAGCAGAAGCAGTATTTGACTATCATAAACATTGCTATGATGTCATGGAAAGTTTGGTTGCAACTCTGAACAACAAGTATGTGGCTGCAGTGTACTACACTCCTACACATTTACATTACTAGACGTATCAACAATCGTTTGATTCTGGCTGTAGAAGAAAATAGATAATGGATGACAGTGTACTTGTCTATAACAGTTATCCGTAATAGTTTCTATTTTTATTATTTCTTTTCAATTTTACCAGTGGTTTGGTGCTTGTTGCCCATCATCATTCTGTCAATTTAAACTTTTCCTTCCTTCATCTTTGAATAATAATAATTATTCTTTGGTCTTATTTCATATGTCATGCAGCCTCAATATACAGTGTGTGCATAATACTATTATAAAAATTAATTCACTCTGGTATTTTTTTAGCTTTGCAAACTAATTAATGATACAAAACACAATCTTGTTTGATAGAGTTTCAGAAGCTGCCAGTCGCCCTCGGACTGAACGTCGAAGCATCAGGAGAAATCATCAAGATGACGATAGTGATGAGGAACCTCAGTCTTCATACAGTTTTGCACCAACGCCATCAGTTCCCCCATCAGCTCCACCCCCAGCATCAAATGGCTCCTATTACAGTGGTCCATTCAAAGCTTTATACGACTTTGAGTCAGGTGTGTTACCATGGATACATGTACATGTACATTTCTTTGGGATGATCCATTACTGGATTTTTGATCAATGATCAAGATCATGATGCATCAAAAGAACTGATGAATCCTTGTCCAGTTCATTTAGAAGCGATTCTATTATTTATTAGTAAAATCCAACTAGTGGTCTATTATCAATGCTGCGTTCTGATTGGTTGAGCTACTACTAGGCTATATGTCATAGCCCACTAGTAGCGAAAAGTGCCTGCTTTGAAAACCAAAACAATGGCAGCTGAATTGCATTTTGCTAGCTAAAGTTGTTTTTGACCAACTAGTTCAATTTTACTAAAACAATTATTCCTCTCGCCCTCATGGTCTCTGAGTCAATAGCCCATTCGGCCTTTGGCCTCATGGGCTATTGACTCAGAGCCCATTCGCGCTTGAGGAATAATTGTTAAATATTTTTTGGGTGGCACTGTATGTCTTGTTTTCCCTTATTTTCTGTGGAGATGGAATGAAACAGTTTTGAAGTTACATTGTAGCATCAGTTTGCCAGCTCAGAACCCCAACTGTGAGGTAGCATCCACTGAGCTTCATTTTTATGATGTTGCATAGAATCAAGAAAGCTATTTTAAACTTGTCCAACACACTGAAGATTAAGGTGTCAAAATTTTTCGTAGATAGAATTTATGTTCTTCATTGAATTGCAGGAGACCACAAAATAGTGGTGACACAGTTCAAACAATAAAATATCAGGAGTTCTTTAGAAATTATTCAATGATCCGTCTCTTCTCCCTCTCTGCCACAAGTCTCTTATGTACAACTACTGATACCTCGATTTATTTCTGAGTGTGCACTTATTAAACTTGCCTTTTTGTTCTTATTGTACCTTTTTTACTTTTTTTTTTTTTAGAAAATGATTCAGAGCTTGATTTTAATGAAGGTGATATCATTCAGGTGGAAGAACAAATTGATGAAAACTGGCTGTCGGGCTCGCTTAACGGCAAAACTGGAATATTTCCGACTAATTATGTGGAAAAAATGTGAACAATGTTCAGTTAGACTACTAATAATATCTTTAGGATTTCAATGGGATTAAATCTGTGAGCAAAAAAAATGTGGAGTGAAAAAATAAAAATGAGTTGTTGTGTCACACATTAAGATTAATTATTTTAGTGAAAATTACAAAATATTATGATGATGCACATTTCATAATAAAGGCTTAACTGTAAGTTACAGAATAACATTTAATAATAATAATAATAATAATAATGTACACTTATAGCACCTTTCTCTTAGTGATCCAAAGTGCTTTATAATCAGTACTAATAGTAATAAACGTAAAATATATTACAATGACTTAATTGTTAAAAAAAACGGAATGAAAAATAAAATAAATAAATAAACAAACAAAATGAATGAATAATAACAATAATAATGAAAAACAAACATGAAATTACAACTGAAAAGCACGCTTTAAAAGAAATGTTTTGATTTTTGATTTGAAAGTGCTCAGCTCACAATTGACTGGCATGGAATTCCATATCTTGGAAGCCGCATGTGAAAAAGCCATGATAAAACAAACCCCAATTTATAATACGCGAGTGCAACAAGTGACAATTTCTTGCACCCTTTTCATAGTGGAAGTTACGTAATGGGACTCCAATATGCCATTGTTATTAACAGGGAACATATTTTACAATCATGTACTGGTACATAGTGATGTATTTACATACAATATAATGTTTTGTTTTCTGGTTTCTGCTAATTAAAATACCACAGTAGAAGCTCTCCTACTGGACACTCTCGTAAGCTGGCAGCTCTTCTTGAAGACACCTCCACAAAACCCTGTTTTTCTCAACTCCCATACAAACTCTGTATTTTTACATTCTCGTAAGCAGCCAGCTGCAGTTACAGACACAATTTTTGCGTCCCGAGGGTGTCCAAATACGAGAGCTTTCACTGTATTATTATACATACAGAAGAACTTCCAGCCCCAATTTTTCAAAAGATAGACAGTCCTATATTTAACAAAAATGCTGGATAAATCGCTCTCAAATGTATAAGTATTAGGGACTGCACAAAATTAGATTGCCTATTTGATATTGACCTTTTAAACACCAGGGGCTGGGACGGTATAAGGTTACTATTAAACACAATATTTTGAGGTTTTGAAAGATGTGTGTGTGGTTGTCATGATCATCAGGTTTGTGTTCTCTGAAAAGCATTGCATGTTCATATACATCCAACCAACAGACACCCTTCTAGTTTCTATGGTGTGTCTATTATTAACTGGTGAACCTGTGGACCTAATCATTTAACAGCTTGAAAAGGGGTATAATCACCAGGATTGCGTGAGTTGAGAAAGGTCAAAACAGGGTTATTCTGCAGTAAACTGCTTTTCACAATGTAACAGAACTGCTTGTATTTATTTATGCTTTGCTGAATTTCAAAAATACTTGGTAAAGAAAGTTTTGTATGCTACTTGAATTATGAGCAGAAGTACATCTAACTCCAGAAATAAGTACAGGGCCAGGTCCTAACATCAGACATGGTTGCTAACGTTTGGCAATAAAATGAAGAGGTTTACCTGGCCTGGATGTCGGAAGGCTAGATTCTAGAGGTCAACCCCTTCTTTGAAATCTGCCTTTAAGAGCCTTCATTTCTGTACACAGAAGCTCTCAGAGTTTTGAACCGAAAATGGAAAGACCAATGTCACTGGAAAGTCTATTAGGTTTGTCTTTCTGAAATTTTCTGCATCCACCCCTCAATAGCAGGTGGGGGGGTATAGGCAAATAGCCCTAGTTCAGGTTGAAGTTTGACTCTGCCTCCAAGCAGAGTACTCCTTTCTTCAATTTAGTTTTTAGTTTTTACCTTTTTTTTAATACCAATTTTCATAGACCTTTACTTGCATCTCCATAATGGCAACATCAATGATGTACATAACTGATTGATCACTAACTTTATTTACATGTAACACCACCATTCTTCACATGACTATGTAGACATTACTTTTGCCAAACTGTTCACTAAATGTAAAGGGCAAAAAAAACTTTATCTTTTTTTTTTCACAAATTATTGTTTTTCTTCCAAAAAGTTTTCATTTGGTTGAGACTCTTGTCTTCTTGCTCCATGCAAAGTTTGCCCCGTAAGACTTTGCCCTTGGTTTGACTTCATGTTTTTCATCTACTTCATAATTCCATCCTAAATATTATTTTAACAAAACAAAGAAATAATTACCAAAACAATTGATTTTACATATTATTAATTCTAGCTATAATGTGTTCCCTTCTGTATTTTTTAAACTCTACCATTTCTTTGTGGGCACTAAAAGGTAATTTGTGATTTTCATGCCATTTTATCCCAGCAATAACATGGCCATTTACTTTAAGGGACCTTAGGATATCTTGGTATAACTCTTGGGGAGCAGAGCAACCGTTGAGCAATTCGGGGAATAGGAAATATTGATTTTGAAGCTCTGTAGAGTAATATAATATTATCATGCAAGTTTTCTTTTCATCTTTGAAAATGTTATCAAAAAGAAACAACATGCAGTTACCTTGTTTCTCTGCATAGTTTATCGCAGCCCCCTTTGAGCTGAAGGTAAGTGAGATGTTGGACACAGGGTCTGCACTGAAATAGAGGAAGAAAAAAGTAAATAATAAGTACAAAATATAAGATTTTTAGATGTTACATGGCAGAAATATAACTTTGATAGTATATACATGTACCACAACTAAAAGCAATTTTATTTGCTTTCTTACTAATGCAACCAATCGTGTGCAAAACCAGGCCTAAAACACGCTTTCTGCTTCTTGAGGGTATCTCCATCCAAGAACTTAAACTATGACAAACATGTTCCTGTAGAGCACAAACCACTTAACAGAATCACTTACTTTGAGGCCCATCCCATCAATGGATTTTCCCATCTTTCCATCGTATCAAATTCTAAGTGCCATTTCTTTGTGTTAAATGTACCGGACTGCATAGCTGTCCTTGCTGGCACAAAAATTCTGGCTTTGCGTTCTTTGACAATCCAGTCTGGAACACCAGTTGTGGTGTAGATTACCTCCTACATTATACAGTAATAAATGCCTTCAGAATCATTGTCTCAAGTGAGTAACATTACAGGGAATGTTTTGGAAGAGGAACTTGATCAAAAAAGTTAGGATAGGAAAATTAATGCTCCTGTGACAGAGACAAAATGTACTTCTCATTCTACAGGCCAGGGGTACTGGCCAGTGCTTTACCAATACATTGTACAGCACGCCAAACTGTTTTTCCTCAATCCTTAACACTTTTCTGGATAGGAGACCGTAGTGATATGTAATCCGACCCGTGGAATGTGCCTGGGAGGTGCTGTCATAAAAGTGGCAAATAAATAGCCAAGAGCATGTATTATTCTACTGATTATTCTACTTATTCTACTTGTTATCCAAATACAAACCACATACTTTTACATAAATCGTTATTCACAGCCTGATGGAATAACAGCTGGAAATGTGCGTGGGAGGAAATAAGAAAGACGCATGCAATTTTTTTTTTCAGTATCTTAAGAATTGTCTTGATGTTACGTACTATGTGATCTTATGATCTAAACAATATCCTGCTGGCTGAAAATTTAGATGAATTTTACAAGAAGGCTACAATAACAATATTTATATTGAATCGATGTTCACAAACAGAACGTATACCCCCTTTTGGTACATTTCTCTACCTTTGCTTCATCTTCCACCACCTCCAATGCTTTGACCTGCTTTCCAACCACCGATGGTGAGGATTCCGTAGAATATAATTGGCCAAGTCTCACTGCAGGGCGAAGAAAGCGACAAAAATTCACCTGATGAACAACTTTGATTATGGACGCCGCCATCTTGAATATCCACTGATTGGCGAAAGACTGGGGAGAGGACTTAGGGGGAACTTTTTCGGGGTGGGGAAGGACGGGGAGGAAGCGGCGGTGGAAGCGCGGTGGGCGGGGTTGGGGGGGGGGACTTGGCGGTTTTGCGGGAGGACATTGGAGGATAGTACCGGTTCCATTTGAAGGCAACAGGTTGCAAGCTTCCAGTCAGACAAAAATAAAAAATAAATCTTTCATTTTTCTTCGTACTGTAGTTGCTTGTTTTAATAAAACTCTGCTTATAAAAAGAATTAAATGAGACCCCATAAAGGGGGTACATTGGGCTTCCGGCTGCGCGATGCACTGGTTTAATATTGTGGAAAGTTAGCCTGATTCTCGGTCGTCCGAGGTCGTTAATGGAAAGAGTGATGATGATAATTACACTTAGGAAAGCTGACTTGGCGGAACAAAGGCGAGCACAAACTGAAATCCAGACTGCCGTTGAGTGTTTCGCAGTCTATTTGGTCCGCTGAACAACCTCGTCCCTAGGGCTTTTCCCTTAAAAATGGATGGGGACTAGGTTTTCCGCTAAATTGTGTGTAATTGTCATTGTCTTTTTTCTTCCATATCCTGTTAAATTTTATTTGATTTATTTGTTCCAGTCATTTGCCCGCTCCCACTGACCTTTGTGGTGAAATGCTGTCGGTAAAGCTGCCCTCCCTTCAAAAGAAAAGTGAATCGGGGAAAGGGACTGTCTTCTTTTCTTTGTTTTTGTTTTTGCTTTGTTTTGTTTTGTTTGTTTGTTTGTTTGTTTTTATCAGCTATTTCGAGAAAGGTTGTCGGAAAAAGTGCACGCGACAATCCCGAAAGGTATTGTGGGTGGTTTTGAGTTCCCTGTTGTTCCAAAAAACTTGAAAGAATCAGTGGCACGAGAGGCGATGGACATATGTCTGCGAGTGCTTATAGAAAGCAACAAAAGTAGGTTCGACAACTACAGTCGTCAGGAAGACATGGTGTATTGATCATATCCCATATTACCTTTCGGGATCCTCGCGTACATGTTTTCCCGACAACTTTTCTCGAAATAGCTGCACACCTAAGCCATAAATACTGTCGAACCGGGGAGGGTAACTAAGGGTATTATTTTGTTCCTATCAATTTACCACAACAACGCAGTACAATCATTTAAGGTCAGTAGTTCACTAATTTTACCCTTAAAAGACGTGATTAGCCCCCCGCCAGATTTAGAAAGAGTACTACCCGATCTCTCCCTGATTGCGCCACTTACTCGCTCCTTCATATCAGTATATGCCTACTATTTGGCCAGCAAGAAAAGGAATGAATAGCCTGCGAGCAAACTGTCCGTGGCGAGAAAAGGAAGAGCGCCCCTGAGAGTTTCCTCGCGGGCTGGTGAAATGAAGTAAGAAAGGAATACACAGAGAAATTGTTTATTTATATAAAACATAACTGCTATCACTTATGAAATATTTACACTAGAATATTTTGGACGTGTCTGTAGCATTTTCTACAATATACAACAATTAGTCGACACTGTCAGTCGATAAGAGTATTTTCAGGGAGATACGTCTAAAACTGAATTTGTCGATCGTTTGCCAGCAAAGCCTCTGCCAAGTTGTTTGCTTTGTTTTCATTATTTTACCAAAATTCTTTGGCAAACAAGAGCGAAGCCAGGCAGCCACCTTGGTCAACAAACGATTTTTCAATAGATTATAATAGTTTATTATTGACATATTTTTGAATACGGGTATGCCTGCTTGCAAGGCGTTCCTGTTCCATCTTAATGGCCTGTCTTTAGGAAAATACTTTGTACATGCGCAACTCAGTAAAACTACAAGTACATGGCTCTGAAATTTTTAAAGCAGCTTCAATCCTTTGATAATTATTTCTAAAACAGGAAAAAAGTTCTTTATTTTCTAGATTCTACCATAGACTTGTCTAAAAGGTCCGGCTCTATCATTGAATAGTTTTATTAAAAATACTCATCCTTGTGAGAATCGTTCTTAAAAAATAAAATAAACCTTATATTAATACATTCAACTGCGATGACGAACACGGCGATTCCTTTATCAGTGGATTGAGTACCAAGAATAAACAAATTTCATTCAGCATCTTGAGTCAAAAGTAGCTCATTGGGAGGCCTGAAAAACTCATGTAGTCTGCGTAGCGAGCGTTTCCGTGCGGTTTCGGAGAAAAGAACGAGGAACTAGAGTCAAAGACCTCTCGAAAAGTGCCGCAAGTAAAAGAACGGGGAGTTTTTTGAAACTCGTTCCATTTTTCGCGCTGCCAGAACCGGAAATCCCGTTCCTCTGTCTTTCTTTTGCTCTGAAACCAAACGGAAACGCTTGCTACGCAGGCTATTCATGTCGCTGCCGCGTCCCTTGCGCTTTGTCACCAGCTACTCGCGTTTCGTGCTCGCCTCTGTGCGTAAACGAAGGGCATGAGGGGGAAGCAGCTCTCCCTGTCGTCTAAGCGTCAGTTGAAGGCCTCGTCAATGTGACTATTATAGTGTGACTGGGTATCGACGTATAAAAATTTGAGTCTTATCCTGTTTCCCAGTGAAAATTATGATATTTGTTTGTATTTCTCTCAATTCATCGATGATGTAGAACTAACAGAAACTGAGCAGCAGTTGCTACTAGCAGTAGAATCCAGTCTACAGATAGAACTGAGCTTTCATTTCTACCGTCCATACTTAGCGCAGTTTCTTGATCATTGTCTAATACAGGTGCCAAAGCCACCAATGCAGCGGTAATGTTATGGCGAGCATGCGTTGCAACGGTTAACAGTCCCACGGTAAGCCACAGGATAACCAATCTTTGCATTATACCAACTTTATTGTTGATCGCTCTTCTTGGCTAAAAACAAAAATGGAAAGCAGATGTGTCAACCCTTTCTGTATTATTTAAACTATTCTATCTGTAGACTTAAGATTCCTACAGGAAACTATTTTCTTATTTCTACATGTCTTGAGAAACGAAGCTGTTATAGGGAATTCATTTCCCACACGTGTACTGTACCAGTAAACATGTAGAATGATTAGTGCCTAGGCTCTTTAGAAATTTCGGCTGTACAAGAGGCTGATTTGCATGGCTACCGTGGCGCATTTCTGAAACCTCGAAGACGTCAACAAGAAGGATTACTTTCATCAACGAAGCGAGACTCCCAGAGGCTATAAGAGAAGCTAGAAGTGACACCAGATCTGTTCGTGTAGACACAGATTCAGAAATTTCCTACTGTAGTTAATTGTTTGCGGTATTTAATTGGACCAGGCTGACAGTTTCTGTCTTGTAAAAGCAGGTGGTTGAAACAGATCTTCACAAAAACGTCGTGGGGGATTTATTTACTGGATACTCGCCACAATAGAGCCACCAGATGACAACAACACGGCTCTTGAAAGAGTGAAAATAATTAGAAAGAAAACTTAAAATAAAAAGGTATACATTCAAAATAAATGGAGGCTAAAAAGTGTTATCCATCTCTTACATAGTTACGTTCCTTTTTCAGCTTTCTGTTTGTCTATTTTGAAAAGGATGATCGATATAAAGGATTCTAAAAACATTTCGAAGAAATAGACCGTTAAAAACGTTTCGACCGATACAAAACTGATAAGACTATTCTTATCAGTTGCTCGCAAAAAAACAAAAATAATTGCCCTTTGGTAGTAATTTTGGCAATATTAAGAACTTTTACTTCTATGCCATTTAATTAACTGTAGATTAACCTAAACTGGCCAAAAATGCGACACATTCTTCATTTTTTAACTAGCCTTCTCTGAAGTAAGTATTCATTTTTGGATTTAGATTACAAGAAATATACCCCTCTAAAAGTTTCAGAAGGAGACTAAATTAATGTAACTACTTAAGATGAAAACCATAACGGAGTTACACAAGCCTTGAACTTACCTCTTAATTAATTTCCCTCTAAGAGATTACAGCCTCTAATTTTGTCTCGCGGGCTTCTGACTTCCGCTCCGGCTAAAGGCGGCTATATTTGGCGTTTCAGCGATTTATTTTAACCCCTGTTTTCAAAAGCGCTCTACGTCGTGCGACAAACTGCAACTTCAATCGCTTTGAACTTGCCATAAAGCCCGCAGTGTCTCTAGTGAGGCGATTAATTTGCAAGTTAACGGCCGCTTGACAAAACTTGTCCCTTCATGAGGAACCATTCAAGTGAATTATTGTTTGAAGTGACGATCACCAATCAGAACATTGAGTTTCGTGCCAATATTGAGTGGTATCTCGAGCGTTTAATAATGATCTCATCTACCTGGTCGTGCCTCCATTATGAGCTAACGTGCATAGTTAATATCGAACCGTGCCTGGGACATGAGCTAACTTTGGATAATATCAAACACAGCTACTTACAAGATTTGAAAGCTTAACGAAGCCATCTTCGCAGATAACACTAAGGAACAGCGGCGATCTATTGCACACGTGAGATGTGTCCGTAATACTAAGAGGGATCCAAAAACTTGCATTTCACGCGGAACACTGAGCAAGACTCTCAGAGTCATGGTTTTTATTGCTCAGTGTTTACTGTTCACTAATCCGTCCAGAGAGCTTTTCAGTCGGCGCTGTTGGTAAAAATGGAAATTTTTTTTCTTACCCACAACCAGTGTTCTTTTATCTTTCAGGAAATTAGAGCAAGATGCAATCTAAGCAATTCTCATGTATGCAGGGAACTTGATAGAAAAAACCAGTCGTCCATTTGTTTTAACCACAGGCCCATCTCTGGAACAAAAGACTATAATAGTTGTTACTCTACAACGCGCCTCACGACTGCAATTTTTTTGTTCAAGCGTCATGTTTTAAGGCCCTAGATAGAAAAGGTAAATCATGCTGTTTCCACCGATGTAGTTAATCCCGCTTAAAATGTAAGTATTGTTGCTGTAATTTTCGCTTTTAGCTTTTTAATGGTAAGTTACATTATCACTTTTATCTACGAACTATACGGCTTGTAATTTTGTCAGGGAAAAGGCTTGGAACAAAAAGGTAGAGCAGGATGTATACTCCCTAACAGGTGGTCTACTGTTTCCCTGGTAAGAGTAGAAGGATTGGCATTCAGAGCATTTTGTGAGTACTCTTACAAGTTAAGTGACTTGTTCTTGATCAAGAACCCCAGAAGAAAAGAGAAAGACTCTTACCATGAGTTTAGCGGTCTTTTCTAATTCCCCAAGAAATTTGTGTAAGTGTTCCTTCCTCACCTTAGAGAATTTTTGATGTTATGTGTTTACTCGAGATCGCGATAGTTTTATGAAGTTCACTTGCGTTATAATCTAGTCCTACGAGTTATAGCAGGCAATCCCTTAACCACAGATTGAATGTCTAACAGTATCTAATTTGGAAGTATGATCCCGTAGAGATCATCAATTACGTAGCCACCCTCTCGGCTGGCCAATGGAGTCCTGCTCTTTTGATCATATCCCATGGTAGGCATTGCTAACATCATTAATCAACCTAGAAATCTCTTTTAACGCAAAACTGAAAACGGAGGAAGATGAGGAAGGCCGTTTTGGGAATTTATTGCAAAAGTTTTGTTCACTTTATGTCTCAAATTTTTGTTTCTGAAAGCGTATTTTCACCATCTAAAGTATAGTCATTTAAAATAACTGGTCTCAATCCGTGGGGTTTTTTAAAAACATTTTTAATTGGTGGCAACACCTGTTGCACTGATTAACTTCCAAATAAAAAAAACTCAAGACTTGTCAAACAAGCCTTTTTCTACTACAGTCAACCTTCTCTAAAACGGACACTGCTGCATGGGAAAGTCAATCACCCCTCGTCTTATAGAGAATCGACGAACTGGAATGGCTGATGAAAGACAGTGGCACACGAACTTTAGGTGTCCCTTTAGGTGGGGCGGGGGAGGGGGGTTGGGTTCAAAGAACTTAAATGACTGATCAACGGAAGAGACCAACTAAAGCTGCCCGTTTTCCGGTGTTTTGGATAGGTGGTTGCTTTTGGGAGCTAGGTGCCTGCTTACGAGTAGTGGTCGCGCGTGGTTTCCACTATACAATCAAAAAGCACTGTCTCTCACCTTTGCGGTATCCCTTGCTAGCATTATTTATTAACGCTAGGAAGGGATGCCGGGAAGGGGATGGAACAACCATGTTAACCAGTTTTACAGATTTTCAATCATTTGTCACCTAGCTACTCCAATAGTTTTTATTTAATTGGATTTCTATCGCTTGATCAGAATAATTTGCTGGAAAATGGAACAGCACATTGCTTTGGATTAAGGTGACTTTGTTCTTCAATCTATTTCTGTTTTTAAACTGTTTACTGGCACGGGGATGGTAGTATTGTCCAGTAGGTATTGCTTACTGTTTGTGCTTCTTTCCTATAATCCCAGTATTGTGGCCCAGTGTAAACGAAGCAGACCGGGCATCAGTCAGTTATATCGCGAGGATTTCAACAAATGACAACAGCATCAAGCGAAGAAGAAATGTGATGAATGAATAAACATTTTCTTCAAAGTGTGTTCAAATGATAGTCATTTTTTTTTACTGGTATCAACTCCCCCTTTTTCCCGCCCCTCCCATTTTCTAGAGGAAGAACCCAAGCGATACAGGGACGAAGTTGAACAAGACCATAACCACACACTTTGTCTAAAATAGCCTGTTCCAGTCGTTCAGATAGTGGGGAGCGTCAATCGGGAAGTAAAGGAAGCATGGACAAGTAAAGGGGGGACGTTTTTATTTTTTGGCATTTCTTTTTACTTCGCGCCGCTGCCCACCATCAGAACGCCTGGAACAGGCTATGTCTAATATATGATGGATATAAATGATCGCTGTATACTCTCTCTGGCTATAGTTTTAAAGAGTTGTCGGGGAAATTAATACTCTCTTCCGCGAGGGATAGGAGTAGTTGTCGGTGAAAGAGTTGTCGACAGAAATTGATACTCTCTTCCGTTAGGTATAGGAGTGGTAGTCAGATACGATCACCAACTTAAGTCTAAAAAATTCGAGGCAAGAACGACACTGATCGACCACAATCAGATTAGGGTGTGTTCGATGAACCCCGGGTTGGGGTGGGGGGTACTCCCTATCATAGCCTATATGGGGAGGCTCCAGCCAAAAGGGGTACCTTTTTCAGGCTTCAGGGATACAAAAGGGTAGGAATTGACTTGTTGAATTATATGAAAGGGTAAGGAAATCTGTCATTTCGGTCGGTAAAAAGGCCCAAAAGGGTTAACAGACGCATTTCATAGCTGTAAAAAAAAGTCGAGAAAACGTTTTGGTTTTGTGATTTATTCATATTGTAAAGACAGTGCATTCAGAGCAGTTAAAAGCATGTAAAAGGGGCACCATTTGTCAACAGGAAGTAGAAGTTATACAAAAGGGGTTCCTTTTCTGTGAAAAATGGTAATAAAAGAGTAAAGGCTGGACCATGTAGTGGAGGCTCCCCATATAAAACTGTTTTGAGTATCCCCATGAGAATGAACCTTATTTTGAAAAAATCATGTGAAGAGTAATAAACCGAAATCCGAAATATTCCTGGTTGATTGACCTGCGAATTCAGCCAAGCGGGATGTATTCGAATAACAAAGAACTACAACAAAGAAACTGGCAGACGTCAACTTGATGACAATAACCGACGATTAAACGTAGAAAACAGTTTAATAAGTGTCAAATAAAGAATTTTTCAGTTTGATTAGTCTGGTTATTTACGAGCAATTATTGACTGGGGCTGAGTGTGATCTCGAAGAATTATGCAGATGGAGGAGGGTATTTTCCCCCGAGATGTGAATAATTCTTCAGATCATACGAAAGCCGAATCTAAGAATTGTTTTTGCGTTCAGGCGAAATCATTCTTTATTTAAACACGAGATGTTTAATGTGAAAACCTTTATTTAGGATGCGTTAGTCAGTCATCTGATGCAAATGTATCAAAAATGATATCCTTCTAGCACAATACTAATATATGTTCTATGCTAGAACTTGTACAATGCCAGGTACGAAAAACTACTGAAAAAAACCATCCTTAAGAAGTGGCCAAAAGTGTGTGGAAACGTATTCCCCTACTAATGCAGTGGCACGTAAAACCTCGTTGAAAGGGATCAAGGAAAATACATTACAATGTTACATAGACTACACCAATATTACTGCCTCGTCTCCAGTTGCTCGCGCTCTACGCTCGTTCCCATCATCCCTCTCTCGCGCTTCTAGCTCGTCTCGACTTGGCAAAGCCTGTGGAGGAGAGAGCCAAAATTATAATAATGGAAAAGGGTACGGGTCTGAATACCTTAATTCTTAAACTATATATCGAAATAATATAGGAAACGTTATTTCAAAACATACAGATCTGAAGACGTAACAAAATAAAAGATAGAAAAGGAAAACTTGCAAAACAAAACGAAAACTATCAGACGGACTGAGCTGACTGGTAGAATGGCACAATCTCGCGCCAAAACCATAAATAGCCCGATACTATCCCAGGAACGCCAGCGTGCCTCTATACCGTGCCCTCAGAATATTAAATTCTGACAAATTCGTTCCCATGTCTGTCAATCGTCAGAAATTACACCTTTCGTCGGTTCTACGTTAAGTTCCCGTTTTCAGTTACCCGTTCTTAGGCAAATTCAAGATGGTTATAAGGAGATGTTTACTACAGCAGACATTCTTCAAATAGCAGTTGGCATCCTTCGAGCGTACTTCGGTCGATTCTTCTTCGCAAAACGCGTGCAATTTTCCGCCATTTTGTTCAGCCCGGCTAACACAACCTCGTTCCAGTACTTCTTGGTTGCCATGACTATTTCTGGCGATTGACGCTATTTCTCTGGATATCGCAAACCTCCTCCAAATTTGGTCCACGCTAGCTGGTCATGAAGAAACAGCCAGGGATTTGAGCCAATCAGAAACGCAAAAATATTTAAATGAATAAGGGTAGATGCTTTCTCCTTCCTCACGAGTGCCCACCGAGTTCTGGGGCGCCCTCAGAAACCCCTTTTTTTCTGCCACTTCAAACGTCTACCAGGCAGGCTAAGTCCTGCTTGACTGTCCCTGCAGAGCCGCACTGCCTGGCGCGAGCGGCGCTGCAGTAGGATAAGGTGTCAGTGTGGGTCAATTATAGGGTGAAATAAAGTGATTTTCTAAACAGAAAAACGAAGCACCGAACATCTGCGAAATGTCAGAAAATATGTGTTTCTAAAACATGGAATCAACTGCATTGGCGACGGTAGCTAGAAATTTTCCTGACAAGGCACGCTTTGTTTTCCAAATCAACCATGTTACTTCTCTGAGATCGCTTTGACGCTAGTTACTTGATTAAATTGAGGTTGAATTGAAGTGAGGTTATAATCTCTCTCTTATAATCTTTTGGAACCGTATTCTTGTTACGGCATCGGCTCGTGTAGTCTGCTACACAGCCGTTTTTAGTGTAGTCACGCCAAGTTGAAGCGTTGCGTGACGACACTAAAAACGGCTGTGTAGCAGACTACTGTTTGTGCGGGTAAAACACCTCTTTGCCTGTCAGTGCCATAGACTGTTTTATCTATACCATTTCCTGCGATATGATTGGCTGAGAAGGGATTAGGACTACTTTTTTTAAGCTAGCTTTTTCGTGGCGGCCATGTTGTAATACGAAGAGGACGGCAGAGCAGAATCGACTACCAATCTCAAAAAAGACATCACTGACTTAGTTTTTTTGTTATTTATTGATCTTCGAACGTTTCCAGGTATGCACAAGCATACTGACGTACAGGTAGGAACGCCTCCGCTAAAAGCAAACTCACTACCCCGCCCCCACCCCCTTACATGTTGTTTTTGGACGACATTTACCCCGGAAAAAGTACACTGCACTAAGCCTAGTCCCTAGGCGTTCTCTCTTGATCCGTTGTCCGCGCCGCTGATCCGTTGTTCGAGGGCCTTTCGATCGTCTGTCATGAGACATGTTACAGCTAGAATTAGAACACAACCTGTACTAATTAAAAGATAGCAATGGTTTAAACAAACTGACTTCGTTCACACGAAAACACCGCAACTTCAGCTAGCACAGACAAGTCTATAGCACGACTCTGTACTAAAGAGTCTAAATCAACATGACTGGGTCATTATACTAGCTTCCTTGTTTAAACAAGTTTTCGTCACCCTTCAAACCATTGTCACTTTTTCAAAAAATTTTAGAGCCTACATGATCTCATACTGAGTAGCAACAGATCCGTCTTACTAATTAAGATACCATGAATGGAAAATTTGTCTGACAATTTCGTCAAAATGCATGGTTAGACAACAAAATATATGACAAAGACTTGTATTTGGCTATACCAAGAGGTCTAAAAAGGGCTTTCATCCCGTATCTTGGCTATACTCTATAAAATATGTCATGATTCAATGCTAACAGAAACTGAATCGGACTCTCGATCAGACAGGCGATTTTTCCACTAGAGAATCGGAACAGGTGGAACCAGCCTTTCAGACCTGTAACAGTATTGTGGAAACGGTCGCCAACAACATTTTTAAAAACGTAAGAGCAGCACCTTGCAGATAATGATAAATATCAAAACAGATGGATAATCTCATAGACGCCAATCAAATGGTTATTCATGACACATGGCTTCACATAACTTGATGAAACTGTGACTCGTTCCATCATCTGATCATTGAAATGGGAAGTTTTAAAATTTAGTCTGTTAGAAAGCTAGATGCTGAGTAGCATGCCGCGTTAAATGCGCAAGAAAGGACCTCTGAAATGAGTAGTTTCGAAAAGTAGTAAATACACCATTTCTCTAAGCTCTCTACCACTCAAATAACTCAAGACAAAACATTACCCCAGTATGCGTTTGTCACTTATCAAACAAGACCACAGGTATTGTTAGCACTTGTTCCATTGATCATCTGACAGCGAAGTGTCTGCAAGACTTCAAGATCATCTTCGCGGTCGTTTGCTTTTGCTCGGGTAGAATCAATGAGTCCCAAATCCATCTTCTTGGTTACTAGGGCTTTTCAATAAACTAATAAACCTATTAATGATCGATTGTGCAATTAAGAACGTTTCCAAATTTAGAGCCCGGCGTCGGTAGTACAATCCAACTGAGATTCTTATTTGTTTCTGACACTTTAGAATTGCAGGTGTTAGCAAACAGATGACAATTTCTTGCCGTATTACCTGATGAAAATTGGCAGTTAATTACACAGTCGGTCCGGTTTTTCCAGAACCCTTAGCATTTGCTAGCTCCAGATAAATTGCATGTCAATGACACAGTGCCCTCTCGACAATGATCCTGAATTTAGAGTTATTCACATAGCCTAAAGTCCTTTAAAAGGGATGCTACAAAAATCGTATTCAGTAGACAGCTGAGTAGAGACGCTAACCAAAAACTCACACTGATAAATGATCTGATTTCATGGTACTGAATGACGTGTTCTTGGAGCAGATTACTTGAACAAGGATATTTGACTACTGTAGTTACTTGTAAATGATATCAGCCAAGTTATGTGCGCGAAGAGTGAAACTTGAAGAGTACAGGAGGGCTTAGAAGTGGGTGGTCTCGAAACGGCGGCTGTAAGCATCACGGTTCTGTCAACAAGACCTTGGTTGTTTATTCTCTTCTTGTGTTTCTGTGCGGGTGCCCGATTGTACCAGCCCAAATGAGTATTGAGGTCATTCTTCAAGTTTAATGAACCTTGGCGTAACTATTAATTTGACGCTAGGGATTTGTCCAGCCCCAAACCAATAAGAATCACTAATAAAAGACATAACCAGTTTTCTGCAATTCACCAACCCATCTGGGTAAATTCAGGTCGCAGGTAAGTGTTGAACCCTTGTTTGAATTTTATCTTGTCTAATGAATCGAAGAACACAGAAGTCAATTCCGTATTCATAAATTATAGCCTTTTTCTTGTTTACCGATACTTACTGGTTACTCTCATTAACGACTATTGCGGTAACTTTGATTTTGCCAGGGGTGTATTACAGCATTTTGGTCTCGTTGAGAAGGGTTATAACTGAGGAAGAAAAAAAAAAGGATTCTGTTTTTATAGTTTATTCACTGTTAGTCAGCGGGAAAATGACCTTCTTCCATCATTTCCCACCAATTTCTGTTTGTTTTATTAGTATATATTTTAGTCTCCACGACTTTGAGTTCAGTGGGATCGTCTGGGGGAAGACACGGCCCAGTGAGCCATAAAAATGTCTGTAGAAACAGAAGATGATTTAACGTATATAGTCTTACCCCTATTAAAACTGTCACGATACAGCAAGAATAGTCGATTCGGCGTAGTGAACTGAGTGGCGTAAAATCACAAACATGAGCCGTCGACTTCAATTGCCTTCTTTCAAAGTATAGACATGCATGCAATAATAACGGATGAATAATTTGTCTATCGGAAAGATCATGGACATGAATTCTTCAATAGATGTAAAGAGCACTCTGGAAATATTGTGCTCTGTGTGGAACTTGTTCACCTTTCCTGGTTAATTTGGTAACTGACTCCTTTTTTCTCTCTATTTGTTTGGTACCCGTTATGCACCTTAAACAATCTACCAAGATCAGTAGCCGAGTCACACCGAGAAGGTCAGTTGTTCCATACAGTACTTAAAGCAGTTTAAACCAAACTTGTTGTGGAAAGTATTCTTCAAGCTAAATATAATTGCTGAAGAAAGTTTCTGTTTCCAAGCAATGTTTTCGTGCGAAAAGGAGAGACACTTTGCTCAAAGACAGTCGGAAGACTTATCAATAAAACACGTGTTCACTTGCGATGAATTATTTATCCTTTTCAGTCGTTGTATCTTGGTTGTGCTTTTCTTCTTCACCGAATCCGCGCAGAAAACATGCGGTTGGAATGAGCGGGAAAAAATTGGCTTTCTTTAGCTAAATGGGGTTCAAAGAGAGTTGTTAGCTAAGATATCTATTTCATTCTCTCCGACAGCAAAAGTTACGGTGGGATCCTTTTGGAATCCGTCATGAAACTATTTGCGGTGGCGACTTGCTTACTTCTTTTATTGTACTGTGTTAACGCCGCACCGAGACCTTGTAGAAGACGGAGAGATGTAAACGAGAAGGCAAGTAATGATAAAACAGGAGATATTCAGAAGAATGATGAAACTGATTCTCAGAGTAGCAGAGATAAAGGACAGCAAAACGGCGACAAAAAACAATATGTTCCTTACGTGCCTGCTTATAACATGGGGGATGTTATCTGTGAGGACAACCAACCAGTGCAAGTTGTCCAAATAAGGGATTTAAGTATTACAAATGGCGTCATCAAAAAGAGCAATATTGTACAGTTGTAGGCGCTTTAAAATGTTTCTGCTAAGTGAAGTTATTTAACTTCTTTTAGCTCTCCATGAACGTGTACCTATTAGTCACCGAAGCACTGTTCAGTAACTTAGTTTTCTTTTGAAATTTTGATTTATTCCCACAAATTTGACAGCTCAGTTCTTGCTGTCGATAGAAACGCCTTCTTAAATTCTTTTCTTTATTATAAGGCGGATATCCACGGCAAAGACTGCTATAAAGAATGATTTATGACATGATTTAAACCACAAACGTGAACAATGGTATTCTATAGCGGCATCCAACAGGTACTGAACAAAAACTCAGTCGAGTAACATATATAGATCTATTACGGCGTACAACAGCCATATCTTTTCTGTTTCATGGTGTAAGCCTGTTTGCTGGATTGACTGATTCTTAGGAGAGAATAATTTGACAGAGGAGGAGAAACGTGCTATGAAACGAATTCCTTCGCTTGCCGAAAATTGTGTTTTTAATAACATAATTGTTACCTGCTCTGTGCTCTCCCTTATATCATCTAATATTTTGTATAAGCAAAAGAGGATAAAGCTTTATCCTCTTTTGGTATAAATATACAGCCGTTTTTTACTGAACATATGTTTGCCTAAGATAAGGTCAATGCATTACTCGGACTTGTATTTTGAGAACTCAGGTGAATTAAGGCATGGGCCCGCAATGATTCAGTAAAAAAGTGATGGGGGGTGGTCCATCTCTGAGCACGTAAGCAGTAGAAAGATGAAACTTTGCCAGATACATACATGTGTGGTTTCTGTCAATTAGGTGATGTTCAATTATGCAAATGTTGTCACGTGACTCCACACGGCCAGAAAACAATAAAAAGTCTTTAAACAAAAATGGCAACACTTTTTGTTGTGAGTTATTAAACCGGACTGGTTTAGGACAATGTGTAATGCAAGCATCTACAAAACTGTGCTTGGCCTTTTTTGCTTTTTTTACTGTTTTGGAAAATAAATGGCTTTTTCAACTAGACCCAGTCCCCCAAAGCAATT
>OZ037994.1:2043169-2083169 GCA_964035705.1 Porites rus
TCCATCGATGTTCAGTTCATCTTCGATAGTGTACTTTTAGGTTTGTCCAGCTCCGCAAATATTCTCCAAATAGCAGATGTCGCCCTTCGAGTTGTTTTCTTGCTGTTCTTGCCATGTTTTTAGCTATTTTTTCGCCTAGTTCTTACTCCTGAAACAAGTGAATTGTCCGCCATTTTTTCAAGTTCACAACCAAAACAACTCAACCTCGTCCCCAGGTCTTCTCGGTTAACGGTTCCTTAACCTGCGAAAACGCTGCATTTTTGACGTCATTTCCTCGTTAAAGTCAAATTTCTTCCAAATTTGGTCAACATTAACTGGTTATGGTGAATTAAACGTGTGCTTTTAGCCAATTAGAATCGGCGAAATATTTTGAATGAATAATAATAAAGGTTATTCCTTCCGCGGACCGCGGTTCGACGCTTCATCAGCCAAGCCCGAAGTACGTCCTTTTTTTCTCGCACACTAAAACGCCTTAAACTGTAAAGTAGTTGAAATTTTTTTCTGTTCATACACAATAAAAATTCAGTAGTTATTTTCAATTAGTAGTTGAGCCCCTGCCCATATAGAGTGTTTTCACTCACGTGGCCAGCATCTATGCAAATTTATTGGAACAAAAGAAATCGTTTGCATAAGAAAAGAGTTCAACTCCCAGAGGTCTGGTTTGGGACAGGAGCCGATTCCGCCGTGACGTCATGTGAAAACACTCAATAAGGCGGGAATACAAGACAGTCTTGGATTCTAGATTCCACGCTGGGGATTCCGGATTCCTTGACATGTATTCCGGATTCCGAAGCCCAGGATTCCGGATCATCCACAAGTAAAAATATCCCGGATTCCGAATCTCACAAGGAAAAATATCCTGGATTCCCTTGCATGAGGGGAGTTGAAATACACTCAGTTACCAATGAACCGCAAGCACTTCATAGTTAACTGCAGAAGGAACAAATTTCATTTTACTATTACGCGTACACACCAAAACGTATACTAGCGGGATTCTATTTAGCAGTTTGTTTTTGTGCAGCGTGAGGGAGGCAGAGTTCTCTAAGGTTTTTATACCAAACCTTGCAGATTAGTCTTAGTTTGCAGAGATACGTTTTAAGATTCTGCGATTAGAGAGGGGTACATTTTTGTTGCGCTTACTACTTACTTAAAAACTGCTCCTCCGCGTTGCTAGAATTAATGCACAGAGCTCCTTATTTTCCATTTTCCCTTCCGGCTCCCCTCTGAACGCCTGCCACGCAGTTTAAATAGACTAGGGAAAACCGTAGCTGCCTCTTTTGGGACAATTGGCAAAGCTAAATTAGCAAACAGTCAAGAGATATTTCTTTGAGAGCATTTGTTTCTACAATCTTGGACAAAATAGACGGAAAAGACAAAAAGTGACAAGCGAGATTTTAAAAGAGATATAGCGGCAAAGTTTGCAGGATTTAATGGTCTAACCGTAAAAAAAGCTAGCATAGACATTCAATGTCCTATAGTGTACAAAACAGAAACTGGAAACTGATAAAGACAATTACAACAGTAAGCCATATTGACGGTTTCCTCTTTACTTCTACGTATATGACTTCCGGCGCCTTGTTTACAACGTAATCTACACACATTGCCGTGATATATTACTGATATCAAGTCGAGTAAATATAATGACTGCGGGTGAATACACCTCTTTTTACGGCTTATCTTGTGGTCAGTGTTTGAACAGACCGTGGGAATATTTTCAGAGTAGATTGCCGCTTCATGTTTTCAACCTCCACAAAAAGAACACCGCCTGAGGGTCGGCCCTTTTTCCTCTGTTGTGCTTCTCGTAATTATGGAAACTTCACTAATGGACAAGGTTAAGTAGGTTAACTAATAAGGACTTCAGCACGCTTTGCTAATTGTATACAGGATTGTTTTTATTCAAAGCTCAGTACGCAAGTTAATATAATGAACTTAACTTAAAGCAAGGGGCAATAATTGAGAATCACAACATTTTCGTGCATTTATTGGATGGATGTTGCTATTAGAGATATTTTACTCTACGCACTGTTATGCGCTACTTCCATTGTGTGCTTTTGTTACTTGTAACTATTTGGCTAGTTAGTTTCTTTTTCGCGGGTAAAGTAAAATCACTCTTAAACAACTGCAGAAAAACAGTCGTTCTAACTGGCAATCATTTGGTATTAAATGACAGTAGATCACTAATGCTATATACATGATTAACAAAAACTAATTGATTTCTTGAAATGGATGGATACATTGTAGAACCGTTGAGGGCTCTATTGCGAACAAGTGGACGTACAAGGGAACCAAAGGAATGACCAATACTGTCTCCAAGTGTTTGTAAAGTATCGTGGCCCAAAACACGTGGACTGAGGAGAAAATTACAATAGCGTGAACCGTTAGGACTTAATGGTTCAGACACGTATTTCAATTACAGATTTCCAAAAGGAACTCATTAAATTGCCGGCCATGAAGAACCGAAGGCCGTTGCGCGACTCTATGGCGAGAAAGAAATGGCCATAGGGTCAAGAACACGTGGAGTACAGGAGCTCTAAGCTCATTCATCTTTTAAAAGTTGTTGTTCAATTTAAGCGTGGCGTCATACACGTGCTAAAGAGGCCCTTTCATCAATATCTAGCTGAAAAGCAATATGGACGGTTATGTTCCGTGAGGAACTGAAATGAAATAAAATAGAGAAATGACCCGCCTTGAATGGCTAATTATACATATACATCTAAAAATGCGCTCAATCTTCATGGGATTGTGTGATCGAATATGTCCTCCGCTACCACCCATAGCTTCATAGGGAGTGAGAACGTTAATTTGGCAAAAACTCTTCACATTTATGTTTTCATTCTTAAATAATCCGTGGGTTTGCGTTGTATTTGCTAAGAAAATTGGGGCTTAAACCTCAGCCTTGTTGACTTTCTTTTGAATAATACCTTCATAAATAGTTAATGAGTTTTCTTAAATAAAAGGGCATTTGATAAAATCCTACAAAGCATGTGATATGGATAGTGTAAACTTGCGATCACGAACTTAGACTACGACATAAGTTGTTTTTAAAGTAAAGTGATAAAAAAGGTGAAAAAAAATTTGTATACAATTTATATATTCTTTTTCTCATAACATAGAGATAGACGTCCTTGAGATGAAAATAATGTTACTGGATTGAAAGTTATATTGCTGGGAAACGTAAATAGAGAATCGGCTTCTTTGTTGTGACCTGCACGTTTTCTTGAAGCTGTGCTTCAAATCAAGTTCAAGTTTAAGTTTATTGTTTAGCCACATTTCAAAACAACCCAAATATAAAAACCTAAAGCGGCTTTAACGAAACGCAAGGAACTACAGGCGCTTCAGGCTTCCACAACTATTATTTTACACTAAAAAATATTATTTAGAGAGGCAGTTTTTAATAAGCCAAGTAGTAGCTTGTGGTTTTCTTGGGTTACCTCGCCAAGAGGTTTATGACTTTATGTTGTTTTCATTGTGGCAAAACAATAAACTTGAACTTTATTCAAAGTAGTTTATTTCATGGAGACGTGCAGACCGCAACAAAGTATTCACGTAGATCAGTTTTTTGTTTCAAGGCTAAGCATTGTTTGACTAAAAAAAGTAAAGCGAAACGAAAAAAGAAAGGCTGGTGTGAAAAAAAAAATGCAAATGCAAAGAAAAAATGTCTACAAGAGCAACGCTTTCAGTTCAATAGAAAAAGAGGAGACAATTGTATGCTTTCAGATGCTAAGAACGGGGAACTAAGTAAAAATAATGTTTAAAAAACTCCAGTCAGACGTCAAGATAAATTTGAAAGTTGAACAAATCAGTTACAACTGAGTTCCTTTGCTCTACATACGATAGTCGTTTTCATATATATATAACGAATTAAAGAATAAAAAAGACTAACGTTTGATTTTTTTTGTGAAAAAGAGAGCTTCTTGGGCCTCATGTAATTCACTATATGGTTCAAAACAAGAGACTATGAATCCCGACATATCAGCTCAGAAACGAGTGGAAAATTATCTTGTACCTTATTTTTGAAAGGGGTTTGAACATAATTAACACACGTCTATCCAACTATGTTGAGCTGGATATATATTTTTTGTTTTAAATACCTTACGACCATATGAGAAATTTGAAGTTTCTTTTATGTCTTGGGATTTCTCAAGAAAAAATATTGTTGCCCGACTTTACGGGGCGGCAAACATACAAAAAATATTTCTAACTTATTAGTAGCGATTAACAGTTACAGAGAACGAATATTTCAGCTATTAGTACTAAAAGAAGTTGTTAACACCAAAAATGTTACAGCTTGTGCAAAGTTATGGATTGTTTACGACGTCTTTCACATGCTCGAGATTAAGAAACGAACTTTCCAATTTAGGTGGCCGCCCAAGGGCTTTCTCGTAGATTACGATCTGTCAAGATCAACTTGCCACGTGTTGTCTCCTCCGGCACAAAAATAACAAGTTTACTATGGAATACTGCCCTAGAAGACTCAAAGAAACCGATAACGCGTGTTTATCTTCTTGGTCTTTGTTAGATTGCTCAAGTGACTGCCCGCTTTATGGCTGATCAGATAATGTAAATCGGGCTGTAAACCAGACGCACGCATGATAACCACGCGGCTCTAGACACCAGTAAAACTCCGTTGTCTTTCTCGTAATAAAGAAAAAAATTAAAAATGCTATAATTTGAAAGCACTTGAGACATAAAGGGAAACATTACATCCGTGGCACTCCCTTTACACTACCACTGAAATAAAAGGCCCTATATCATGATAAAACAGTTGACTCACATTCTTCGTCACGTTTAATCGTCCTGACTCGCACTACTGAAGACTTAAAACACTGTGTAGTTCCAGAAAAAAAATCCATATTTCCCCCGAAGGAGGGCACGTTTGCTACAAAAACAAAAATAGACTGTAACAGTTTAATAATATGAATAACTAAATTTCATGTGAACATTACGAAATTGTTAGTGGTGTTTATGAGCCATATATATCTCACTTTTACTTTTAAATTTCATATCAAATTAAGAAAGAAATCTAAGGTTATGGGCTTCAACAGAGGACCGTCAATCATTCCCGAACAATGCCACTTCTTCCGAAGAAATGCGGTTACTTGCTCGGTGGCGTAAAGGCAGGGGTTCAATTAAAGAATGCTAGAATCATAGAAAAGAAGACTCTTTATTTTCGCGGTTCAAAGTCAAGTAGGCTGATGTTAGTTGGTGTATAATACAGTGACAAGAGCGAATAAATAGTAATGCTTAACTACATAATCTGAAAGGTTACACTTTCAGTTTAGTTACTTTGTAGCTTTTCCTCAGGCGAAAAAAAAGGGAGCTTTAGCAAAGACGACGGCGACGGCGACGGCGACGGCAACGTAGACGTCAAAAAAAAAAACGTTTGATAACCAAAACAACAATTTTGCACGTGCGGCACACTTTTTGGTACATTTCTTTGCCGCACCTGGCCGACCACGACGTGAAATTTGTTCGTGGGTCGTTAGAGGAGGTGAGCTTTTCTATCTCTTGCTGAAGTTTGGTGCGTTTCGCAAAAAATTCAACTCTAGGGAAATTTAACTACATCTGACATTTTAAGTGAGTTAGAATAAACATGACAAAGTTTGAAAAAGAGGCGAATTCATTTCAGTAGTGACGTTTTCGCTGCCATCGTAGCTAAAGCTAAAGCTCGCTAGTAAACTTAAAGTACGGCGTCTTAGAAACAAAGTATTGTAGAATTCTCCAGCGTTAGTTTATCCAGACTCAGGATGCAGTAAATATGGATATTTAAAGGAAAAAAAAATTTTTTAAATTTTTACTGAGTTAGCAGCTAACTTACTGACGCCTAATTCATCACTTCGTTTAGCAAGTAAAGAGATAACAAAAAGTTTGCAGTAAAAGTTTAGAGAATCCCAGGCCGCCATGGAAATCGAGGGATCTGTGGGTGCTGTGTTCCTTGCCGTTGAAACTGCCGTAACAAACATGGCGATGGGAAAACAAAGCCAGCTGATTGGCAAAAGTAGCAACGAGTACCCTGGTTCACATCAGCGTTAGCTAAATGCGGATTCATCGCATACCTTCTTTCCAAAGACGAAGCTGCTGTATGAAGTTGTGAGAACTTATGCCTTGAGAAGTCTCCGCGGCGGAAATCGGCGATGAAGGATGGGTGGATCCGCCAGTTGCACCCTTTCTTGTCAACAGACACTTCGCCACGCAAAAAACAGTCGTGCAGGGACAAATTGTGGCGAACAGTGTTTTTCCATCTAGCTCTGTTCTCAGTGAATTCAGGGAAGCGCTGCTCGATAAACTTGTAGATTTCACTCAAGGGCAGTCTCTGGAGGGGTGAACTCAGTATGGCCCGTGCAATCACGTTTACGTAAGTCAACGGAGACGAAGTCTGTTTTCGCCTTTGTTCCGCGTTTGGCAGTTGAAGCGCACCTCCATGGTATATTTTTATCAAGCTTGATTCTCCTGTTTTTTCCATTTTCTCGTAGGGTGTTAACACAGCAGAAAGGCTTCACATCACCCCACCCGATTCAGCGTACTGACAGCATGAGTAAAAGCTCTGTTATTTTAAATGTCATTTTATTGTCTTCCTTCTGTCTTGTTTGAACTTGTTAAAATAACTGTCAAACCCATCAAATAGCTGTCTGAGCACGTTTACTGTGCTAAAGACATAAACAACTGTAGATGCTTGAGGCGAAAATATTTGCAGCTCGAAAGGTGAAATGTGTACCCGCAATTAGTCTTTTCCGCGTTCAATGCAAATTTCAAAATAAAGCATTGTCTATTTTCCCGCAGACGGCAGACTAATATCAGTGTCTCTTAATCTAGTGTCCTATTCTTGTCCTTTCTCACTGAACCAGACACAAGTCTACATTACCTTGTTTTACCCTCGTGTATCAATGACTACCACCACGCATCGCATTTCTCGTCCCTAGATCCTCCTGGAGGCCTGAGCACGAGGACCAGGAGGCTCTGGTGACACAGGATTTGAAGTCCCAAATTTTAGGACTTCCGGTCATTTCTGATTTTCTACGAGGTTTCTAATAGCGTTCACTTCAGAAGTGTCAATGACTACGTAAATTTAGGTGATTCAAAGCTTTTAAAAGAGAATCCCCCAACTTACTTTTGAATCAGAAATAACCGGAAGTCCTAAAATCCTGTGTCCCCAGGAGGCTCTGAGGACGAGAATGCACGCATCGCTACTGAGACAAAGTCCAATCCCCGGCCTTTAGTGCGTGCAGCTAGACTGAGTTTATCCACAGATAACGCCCAGATTCGTGAACTTACTCACGGTCAAACGCACCATGCTAAAAACGGCGGAAAAACGAAAATCCGTTCATATGCAAATTTTTAATATAAAATTTTATTGTGGTCGAATATTAAATCTCTGTCAAATATATTTATCATATTTTCTTAATAACCAACTATAGCTTTGAGAATAAAAAGACAAAAGAACCATTTACAAAAAAATAATTTAAGCATTCCACAAGCCTAATTCGCATCGAAACGACGGTTGCGTAGGAAACTAAACCTATCCTAAACATCAGAACTTTACTTGTCTCCAAGTCAACAGTACACAGACTCTTCTTTTTCGGCAGAAGGAGCTTCCTTAACCGTCACGAAAAAAGTGACTCATTCTACCGCCAAGTCTTCATAGCCTGTTCCAGGCTCCGAGATAGTGGTGAAAAGTCGTTCAGTAAAAAGAAATGCGAAAAACGCGTGGGGCCACACCGCCCCCTTTCCCAAGTCGCACGTGTCTCATTTTTCGCTCTGTTCGTTTTAATACATCCCCACTATACTACCTGAGAGCCTGGCACAGGCTAAGTCTTCACGGCGTGTTATTATCCATGGACAACAGAATTTGACGAACCATTTCGTTTCTTCTTTCCTTTTCCAACACACCATCCTAGAAAGAAAACTTTGCGTTAGTTCAATATATAGCACGCAACGACTGCTTAAATGGACTAACAATCAGTTAGACGTCAGGAGAATGTATGAGTACAAATGTGGTAAAGGATTGGAGAAACAGAGGAGCGATCGACACCGTGACAATGGTGATGAAAAAGAGAGAACAATTATTCTCTCTTGTGATGGCATTATATAGACTGAGTCTATGACTACATTAGTCAGACAACAGAACTCACCTTCCATAAGACAACAAGGCCATCGCTTCCGCATGAGGCAAAGCCCTCTCGACCAAGATTAACGGCCATCTTTAAGAACCAAAACAATAACATGTCATCACTTTGTTGCCACGCCCACGTTTATGCGTGAACTAAACAACGAAAACCAGTGCGGTCTGTTTGAAAGCATAATAGATAGCGAGCTGCGAGTGTTTGGAACTCCAAGCCTAAAGGAGTCTACAATCGGCGACAAAATTAGTTGAGACACTTTGCCCTGAAGGGCCTTTCTGACGTTTTGTCGAATTCAAATGTGGAAAATTAAGTATTCCCTTCTTCACCCCTTCATAAAATGGAAGGGAGGGGAAGGTTGTGGATTGTTTTGTTCTTCGAAGTTACCAAACTTGTGTGTAGTGTCTCAAAAATTTTGCCACCGATTGTAGCTTCACGGCTACATTATTTCTTTGACTTACATTAACAGCGCCGGTATGGGCAACACACTCCCCCAAAAGTGCTGGACGAATTGGATTGTTGAGATGCTGTATTTCTGAAATGCTGCAATAAAGAGAAAGCATTTTAGAGATGAAAACAACAGGAAGACGTAATTACCAATCAATCTAATGCAGGGGTTCTTACCATTTACATGGGAAAACCGGAAATACCGGTCGGAAAATCAAATGGTTCGCGCCATTCCGTTTGGGAAGCTTCAGAAAATATGGGCTGTGACTTGAGGCGATGCAATTTATTCGTCTGCTCTTTTTAGCCTGTTCAGCTGATTTTGATATACTTTGTAGCGATTCGTTCTCCTACCTTGTTGAATTTTACAGTTTTATGTTTGTACACAGCTTTCCACCCGGGTGGTTTGTGTAAATAGTAAGCACCCCAGGTGTCGAGTGTTTGTGTACTTGCCTTTTTCCGAGGAATCGTTCGATGTGCAACGTAAACGGTTTCACGTCTGAGCCATCGCCTATTCAGAGAAAATAGTAAACAAAAAAAATGCACGTCAAGTGTCAAAAGTTGATCCCCATGGACTAGAGCAACTTCTACTTGGTAAGTGAATTTGTTCGAGTAAATTGGAAAACTTGCCAGGTCTTTCCTTGACAAGGTGAGAGATTTGTCAAGTTTTCTCATTCACACGACCAAAGGAAACTTATTTTATTGGCGTTAGGGTAACAAACGAGGTGGGGGAGGGGGAGGGGGAGGGGAAGGGGAAGGGGAAGGGAAGTTTTCTTCTCTCCCTCTCCTCCACCTCCTTACCCGTCTCCTACCCCACCCACTTTGACTCGCTCCAACGCCTCGACTTCTTCGGAATTCAACACGGCGGCTACTCTAACAGAAACATTCGCAGGGCATATGGGAGAGTGTTCTTATCGAAACTCTTGTCGAGCCCTCTCCCGACCCAACAGACTGCCCTTGCGTCTCCGAGGATGCGACACTCATTTGATCGAGGCAATAAAATTGGTATCAACTGAGTCAATTAAATAACCACCACAAAGTATGAACACTGACGTTGGCACTTAAAGGAGTGATACACTTTGACAAAAGATTGGTATTACTTACAGACTAAGCGAGGATGGGGAGATCCCCAAATCCTGACAGAACCGTCTTCAGAACAAGTAGCCAGGACGTAACTAAAGCAGCAAACAGGAGGAATAATTAACACTAAATTATGAAATGATGATTCTCATTTCAAACAACGTTAAAATTCAGAAAATAAGGCCCGCGGCTCATTTTGGAGGGGCTAAATATCGGAATTTAATTGAAAGAACCTTACAAAAAAGCAAACAAACAAACAATCAAACTGTTATTAGAGAAACAAACCAGTAATAGCCCTCCTCTTAAGTTTGCCAAAGTTGTATTTTTACCGACGTGACAATAGGGACCTTACGAAACTACGACGGCAACGGCATCAGCAGCGGCAAAAAGCAATAGGTTTAGTTAGCAAAACAACATCACCCTTTTTTGTACATTTCTTTGCCGTCCCTACACAACTACGACGTGAAATGACCAAATTTGAAGTTTTTTGAGAAGGGGAACGGCAAGGCGATAAACTCTACCATCTCTGTCTGAACTGGGGCGCGGCCCACTCTATTCAGTTCCAACATAAATTCCCTTCTTTTAAGTAACAGGCCGACTTGGGAAAATCGCGAAATGGGTTGAAAGGAAGCGGCGTCTAATTTTTTTAGTGACGTTTTCATGGACCTTGTCGTTGTCGGATCGTAAGGTCCCTAGTATCGTCCTTCGGCAACTTGTTAATGGCAAAATCAGAAGAACAATACAGCTTTCTTACTCCTTCACGTTGACTCTTATGATGAGAACTACACAGGGTGCTTTTGAAATGTCAGCAGTCACTAACATTATGGATACTGTCACCTTAGAAACTGTCACCGCAGATACTGTCACCAT
Source organism: Porites rus (assembly GCA_964035705.1). Taxonomy (NCBI): domain Eukaryota; kingdom Metazoa; phylum Cnidaria; class Anthozoa; order Scleractinia; family Poritidae; genus Porites; species Porites rus. Next base: position 2,053,681 of record OZ037994.1, read on the forward strand.
GGACACTGTCTATACTGTCAACAACAGACCATGCAGGACCACAGTCACATGAACAATCATGTTCAAACTACTTATGGTATTTCACGAAAAACACCGACAGTTCTTACCCATCAAATAACAGAAGAGAGTGAAGTATTTTTCCATGGTGAGCATTTGTGACCTTAGCGAGACATTTTCCTAAAATGGAACAATTTACAAGTCACAAACATCAACAAAAATAGGTAAAATTGAAAATAGTACGTAATGCCATCTCAAGGATATGCCGTTGAGAGTTTTTTTTTTGTCTAAATCGTCAGCATCACAAATAATTAAAAATTCACTGACCAGGGAGCAGGAAAAGCGGAGGAACCAAACCAATCACAACGCGTATCAACTAGCATTGTGATTGGTTTATTCTTCTGCTACTATTTCCAACTCCAACAATCTGTTTTTCGCAGGAAAGAAAGCGACGGACTCATAAGAAGACTCAGAAGAAATTGGAAACGTTCTAATTCTTGGAACTCCAACTCCAGTTGAGCTTAAGCGTCTACGATTTTTTATTTCTACTAGGTCATAAGCCATAAGCGCTCTCACGATCTCAATTTATTACGACACCGATTCCGACACTGGTGAAAACCGGCCTTGAAAAGGGACAGTTATTGTCAACAAGAAATAGATTAGAACGTCCCACAGCTTGACTTCTTGCTTATATGTCATTCTTTTTTGGAAAGATCTTTGCCACACTGAATAGCTGTCACTATGAAGATTCTTTTTTTTTATAGAGAGGTGCCTCTTATGTCATCGTTAAAGAATCTGTCCCACAACATGCCACAAAATTGAAACAACGCACTGTATATGATTTATTCCTACGTCCTACATATGCAGTAAGAGAACCTACCGCAATTTTGCTAAAATTTACCTGACATTGAATCGAACAAGGAAAATCCTTGACCAATTGACGCAAACATGTATCTCTGAGAAGGTCAAAAAAAGAATATTCAATTACAAATAACATATCACCCCGTTAAGTATTATGGGGCGCGTGAAAGTTAATGAGCGCGGGAAGAGAGGCAAGCCTATCATCCCATTACCTTTCACCGTCTGCTAAGTCTTTTAAAGCGATCACTTTAATATCTTGTGTGGATGTTAGCCAATGGGATTTCTCCACTGACCCAGAAAGCGGAAAAAAAGAAAAAGATTTTTCAAGCCTTGAAGTCAAAATTCAAGTGAGTGCGTCTGTTTATCACCCATACCTGATCTACAGTAAACACATGTTGAGTGCTGGATGGATAAGTGTGACTGGGTCCTTCGTAATTCTTGACAAAGTTAAACTGCCTTGTGTAAGAAAGACTGTGAGTGCTCCAGAGAACAATGGCTCCATCCAGCGATGCAGAGGCAAACATACTATCTAGTATTTAAAACAAAAACTTAGCTCCTCTTACAAGAAAAGTAAAAGTTTCTGAGGGCACTTATACAAGTGTATTTTGTTTTGCTCCTGCTTATGATGATGATGACGGATTGGATATTTGTCTAGAAACGAGGCTGCTTGGACATTATATCATTGAATCCATGAGATACTGCTCGCCTCTTCCACATTTGGTCAATACCAGTTGGTTATGAAGAATTGATTTCGATTCCAGAGACGGGGAAACATTTTGAATCAATAATAAATATGATTATTTTGGTAAGACCTTAAGATAATCTCCTGATATATAAAGCACGATTGTTTGGCAATGGGAATATCTTAAAGGCAACGTGAAGTTATTTTAGTTCTGAGGCCGGAATGACTAATGTTCTACTTGTTGGTGAGTTGAGTGGACTTAATTTATTTGGATGATAATAAAGAAACCATTCGTTTTCGTAAAAGTACATGTAAAGGCAAGAGCAAAGAAAAGATCCAACAGAAATGAAAAAAAACAAAAACAAAAAACAAAAAACACTAAACCTACCTGCCACATTGATAAGGCATCGGATTGACTCCCTGTGAGGTGAAAGTTTCTTGATTTCCACGATTTTCAGGGCTTCTGAATCATCTGAAGGCCTTATTATAGAATACACCACTGTAAAAACATAATAATTATATATAAATTTAGCCACGGCTAAAAGCGAAGCTCTCGTTTATGTCAATAGTTTACTCAAACAAAATATAAAATTCAGGACTTGAAATTAAGTAACCCGATACGGTTAGCTAAATTTCTGTTAAACTGAGTTTTTTTGTACATTAAAATTTCATCCCTGCTTACATGCAGAGGTGGACGTACAAACGGACTAATGCTTACCGTGTAAGATTGATGAAAGGTTGGACTACTTAGGATCTGCACTTTGGAAAGATTTCAACGTTTTAAGGAGAACGTTTAAGTTACAGCTGGGGACAATGAACCTTTCTTTTTCTTTCTGAACTTGGGTGCAGACCCTTAGAATTCAACTCCAGGAAATTCTCGAACATTTGACATGTTGAGCATGGGATTATCAAGGTGAGATGGGTTTGGAATGACGCAAATTCATTTCACGAGTGACGTCCTCACTGCCATCCGCTGTGACTGCTTAAACCCCCTATTATGATATTACAGCCAACCTTTTTTACTAGAAACCAACCTACAATTGTAGTTTTAGAGAATTTCATGTCATAGTCATGCCTTGACAATAATAAAATGCACTAAAAATGTGTCATGCACGTGCAGAGTTATTGTTTGCTTATTGAACCCCTAATGGTTTATAATTCTCATTGCTGGTGCCATCATCAATTTTGAAAGCAGAGCAATAGCATTTGTAGCCATAAAAAAGCCTGGGTACACGTACAATTTGAGATGATCATCAAAAGGCTATATAAAAACAAAGTATCCCCTACACTAAGTTTTCGTCACTCATAAACACACTCACCAAGAGAAGATCTGTTGGAGGCTGCCACTATTCTGTTGTTTTTTATTGGGAGTAATGTGTGAATATCGGCTGCAATGGAGGCAGATAAAATTGCTATGTACTTGGCATCTTACAGTGTAATAATTTAGCATCTTCAGTCGTATAAGGAGGCAAAATTTCAAACGTTTTCAAATGAAATGAGCCCTCAATTTGAATGAGCAGTCAAATCATTCAATGCAAATAACTCTAAGCTACAAAATAGACTTTAAGAAACTGCAAGTGCATTAATCATTCATTTAAGAATTAGATGGCCGAAATGATGATGATGTATATAACTGGACAAAACAGTGACATTGTTCATTCACTAAAAATCTCTAATAAAATTTCAAAATTCAGTATATATGTACTTACAATGTTCACTGGCCCTGTCGCGTTTGTCTAGCAACTCTCCTTTCTCATTCCACACACAGAGATCCTGACCACCAGAAAAGAAAATTTTTTCCTCTTTCATGTTGACTAAGCACTGAATGAATAAGTAGAATACATGCAGTTAACCTAGTGGCTGCATATAGAATACAGACATTGAGCACTTTTAAATTAGCAAAATGCAACAAACCCATCAGCAATTAAAATGTTTACGTGACATAGGAGGCAAGACCCACCTTCTTGAAAAACTCACTTTACTATTATTTCCTAGTCACTGTTTACCATTTGGAATATTAAGAATAAAGCAAACTAACATCATGATCACAATCTCCATATTGGAAAGGAAAGGAAAATGGTGTTTATGCATTAACAGGGACCTTGGGTGGGGATAGCAGGCAGGGGGTGGGAAGGGTACTAAGCCCACCAGACAGTCCTATAGCTTTAGGCAGGATGAGATTATCAAAAGAAGTTGAGGTGATCCCTCTAATAAACACTGGTTTCCATACTTGTCCCAGAGAATTTGTCAAGGTCAGGCAGACGAAGCTAAGATTTATAAAAAGTGAATATTTAGCAAGTAGCCAGGAAACCATTTGATTCAGGGATAGTCTCCCTTGCACTGTCTGAAGACACTAAAAACAGCTGCATGAAGGGAGACTGAAGGTTGATTTACAGAATACAGTGGAACCCTACCTTATGATCACCTTATTATTACGACCATATTCTTTTGACCCAAACTTAAAAAATCAACGAGCCATTTTCCTATTTTTAAGACCCCGTTAATGCATCAACTTTTTTACTATGACCAGGATTTTATGGCTCAACACTGGTCTCATTAACAAGGTTCCACTAAGTGGGTGGTGGGTGCACAGTCTTATTCAAAGACCTGCCCGTAGGTTCCAAGTGCCCTCCATTAAGGAGATGTGGAAATAAACCCCTGTACACTTACTACAAACCTTCACAGTGCCACAGTGATCTTTAATTGTGTGCAAGCACTGACCATCAGCAACATCCCAAACCTTTCACATGGAACCAAAATAGTAAGATAGTCAAGGAACAAAACAGGCTTATTAGATGTGGCTGTAACATTTTCTAAAATCTGGCTATAAAAATATCAAGCTACTGTAAAGCTAGACAGTACTATTAACAAGGATACCAAAATAGTTCTGTCTGAAGAACCTGTCAACAACAGGGTAGCAGCTATTTCCTCATTTTGAAACTCATGTCTCTGGTGCAACAGAAGCATGCATTTAATGGGTCGTGAGTGACCCCTCAGAACGTTCATCTGTTTGCCAGTCTGTGGACAAGAATACAGCTTGTAAGTAGACAGCTCTAAAACGGTTATTTTTTGACCATTCATTGGGTAGGCATGCAACACAAGAGCTGAAATTGATATAAATTGTGCGTCAGTAATTCCATCCCTCCCTTAACCCAAAATTTTGCAAAAAGTGAGAAGTAATGAGCATTAATATATGTTGGATTTAATAGGGCAGGCGTAAGTGGGAGGAGAGTCAGGGGGAGGGGGAACATGTGCAGGCGAAAGCACTCGTCTCCAAATAATGTGGCCTGGGGTTTAAGGTCCAGCTTCAACACCATATGTGGGTAGGATTTGTTGTTGGTTGTCTCCCTTACTCTGAAAAGTTTTTTGCCGAGAATTCCAGTTTACCCTTCTCTTGAAAAACCAACACTCCAAATTCCAATTCAGACAGATCATCCATCCTTCAGTTTAAAGGTTAAGCCTAATTTTATTCAGCAATAGAAGTAAAAAACCTTTGCATCCCAAATGACTGCAAGATTATCATCAGATGCTGATGCAAACCTGAAAGAAAATAAAATTTTGTAGTAGCAATATTGAACCTATGCTGATGTGAAGATCAATGTACTGGAAATTCTTCAGACACTTCTTTTTACTGTCTTTGTCATGTAATTGGTTTATATTTTTCTGACTAAAATGCACAACTAATTTTACCTTCTTCATCTTTGATTAAATAGACCTAAAGTTTGTGTATTATTGTCAGTTGTATCAAGTAAAAGCATCAGTGTTAGATGAAGAACAGATGCGAATGCATGTTGTTGAAATCTGATAACTAAGACATGTTTTCTATTGTAGATAACCACAACAACAAGAACCTACATTCTAAAGAGTGTCAGTTTATTTCTCATCTTGATGGGTATACCTTAACAGCCAAAAGTGGTGTCTGATCTTATTATCAATTTTCCTCACAAAGATTTACATGTACCTTCTTTCATCAATGACTGTTAAAAGATGAACAATGTCTTTGTGAGAGGAGAGAAGTCTCAGCTCTGTGAATGGGTTTCTCGGTTGATCATCTTCAATCTCTGGTACAGCATCACTCTGTAGACAGTAATGATGCCAATGATGAAAGATGCAAGCTGAGGAGATTCGCCAGCATTGCAAACTGACTTGAGTTGTCTCAGGGAGTGGAGAAATATAACTTTCAGGAAGAAGGGGGGTGGGGGGGGGGGGCACTTTTGAATCTTAGCTATATATTGGTTAGTACATGTATGTGCTGCTGGGTGGTATGTGGTAGGGTTTTTAACAGTTTTGTGCAGGATTAAGTACTGCAGCTTTGAAAATCAGTGGCTAAGTTCAAATATCAGTATTTGTGGGAAATTAATCTGTGGTATTAAACAATTAGAGATTTTGGTTGGGGATAGAATTGCAAATTTTGGTTCTTTTTGTAGAATAGGGTTGAAAAATTCGGCTGAACATAGTTTGGTAGAGGCAAAGGCTTTCAGTGCCCAGTGGCACACTTTCCCCCGACTGTCAAGTATGGAGTATTTTTGCTTGTCCCGTTTCGTTGAAAGAAAAGGAAGGAGACTGTGATAGGTTGGCGTTCCGGTGTCTGGCCCCTCCTCGGAAATTCCATCTTCGTGCTCAGGACTTGTGGAATATTACATTAATTTTTAAGTACACTGCCTTTTGCAGGGTAAAGAGCAAAGGAAGACTGGGGTTACACACGATTCGTCTCCGCATTCCTCAGATGTAAGTTAAATTATGCTCAATAATACATGCACAGCCAAATAAGTTCACCAAATGATACTCCAAGCATGGCGGATATTAATAAATTTTACGCACGACAAACATGCTAGTACCTTTTGGCTTCCTTTGCTGTCTTGCCTTTTGCGGAACATATCTCTTTACTAAACGATGATTTGCAAGAATCCAGTCAGATCATCCGCCATATTGCCGAGTAGGCATGGAATGGAGCAAGCAACAAAAGAGAAGTGGGAAGGGAGGGACAGTGAATTGTCGCGTGTTATTGAAATTTTCTTGACCCTGAACTTTGATCTCACACAAAATAGTTCGCATTTCGTATCAAAAATAACTTCTGATGGGCATGTTATACATATTTAGCCCTTAAACTTTGAAAGCAATAAAAGTGCGTTCAAGCATCTGAAAAGTTCATTTCCTTTCTCCAGTCCCTACAGTTCGAGATCAGCACGCGGTCCCCTTTGTTTTCCAGTAACAACAACAGAAGCAGAACGCGTCGTGTTGGCCTTTCAATGAGAGCGTTTTACCGCCACAATGGACTCTACATCAGTTGTAATCGTGGAAGAGTCTCTTCCAAGGGATATTATGGAAGTTTTAGATAGCATGCGACAAAGCAAAGAGTTGTCCGATGTTACGCTTGTTGTTGAAGACCGCGAAATCGTCGCTCATCGAGCCGTTTTGGCGGCATGCAGTCCTTACTTTAGAGCCATGTTTTTGTCTGGCTTTTCGGAAGCCAGCGAGCAGAAGATAATCCTTAAAGAAGTCGATGCTAATGCGGTTGAACTAATCGTGGGATACTTCTACACTTCTGAACTTGAAGTGACTGTTTCCAACGTGGAAGAAATACTGCGAATTTGTGTGCTGTTGAGACTGAATTCCCTTGTCGATCACTGCGAAACTTTTCTTCGACGCAACATGACCCCGGCCAACTGTGTCGGTCTTCAGTTTGTCGCAGATCTTTTCTGTCTTGAGGAATTAAGCCAACATGCTAGTCGCTTCGCGCTTTGGCATTTTGCAAGCGTTTACAAAGAAGAGGAGTTCAAGAAAATGCCATACAAACAGCTGAAGGATTTAATTAAGGATGATTCACTGAAAGTTCAGTCGGAGGAAATGGTTTTTGAAGCTGTATTGCAGTGGATTTCGCATGATACGAACGCAAGGAAGGACTTTGTCCCTGACATTATGCAGTATGTAAGATTCCCTTTAATGAATCTTCAGTATTTACATGGAAGTTCTTCCATCCAGAAACTCACACGTGATTATCGCATGTGCAAGGAACTGATCCGTGAAGCTATTAGCTATCAAACGGCTGTGGAAAGCAAATCAACTACAGCCATCGATAATTTCCGCGTCAGACCTCGCATGGCTTCAGAAGAGATTTTCGTCATAGGTGGCTGGTCCAATGGGCAGAAAATAAGTAGTGTCCAGTGCTTTAATGTGGACACTTTGGAATGGACAGTAGTGGCTGGCATGTCAGTCGCACATGTGTCCAGAGAGGATTACATTAGAGTGGTTGCTGTTGGTGATGAGCTCTACACTGTAAGTCGTTACAAGGTTGGCAAGTACGACCCCATAGCTAATTCGTGGATACAGGTAGCAACAGGCCCTGATGTGCAGTGTAAATGGGCTGGTGTCTGTGAGTATGAAGGTTACATCTATGTTGTTGGGGGACACAGCAGTATGTGTGCCAAGCAATTTGACACAGAAACCATGATGTGGAGGTCTTTGCCATCAATGATGTATGCTCGCTACTATCCAGGTATCTATTACTGCTGACATTGTTCTTTCTAAGGGGTTATTCACATGATACCGAAATGACTTTTGTTCTGGATCAAGTTCATTCCATCTTCTCTATATTTGTTTACATGATACCAAAATGTCATTTTATTGTCCTACAAGTCATTCTGGAATGAGTTTATTCCAGTCTTCAATCGCAATGAAATTTTCTTTCTGGTGAGAAATTTCATTCTGGTACAGTATCATGTAAACTGAAAATGAACTTCATTCTGGATTGAAAATTGCAAAATTGTGTAGTCTGGGGCAAGTGGTGCATGAGTGATGCATCTGATCTGGCGCATAAACCACACATGTGGGAATGCCTTAGGCTGAGCTGCTGTATTTTGTCATGTGAATGCAGTAAGAACTTCTTATCATATACAGCTGTAACTTAAAACAGTCCCAAAAGTTATTTGAGTTGGGAATTGTTACACAAAAGACAGTGGTACACTCACACGCAGCCTTATGACCTTGCTTGGGATCAAATGAGCTGTTCGTGCTACACCGCCGCCATCAATTTTCAATAATTTATTGCTGGCTTCACAAGCAGGTAGATTAAGGAAATCCTGAACAAGCTCTTTGGCTAGATATTAGGCCTCTTGTTTTTTTGTGTGTTCATGAACCCTGACAAAGGCCTTGGCCAATATCTGACCATCTTCACCTCATGGTTGGTGATTGCAGTCTCAGTTTCTGGAAGATAAAACTAAATAATTGCCAGTCACTTAATGTGTCCTCATCTATAATAAGATCCCAGAGACTTATTTTTGGCAATACTGTTATTATTCATTTACAGGTGTGGGTGTGATGAAAGGGAAGATTTATGCTGTTGGAGGCTTAGACCATCTGTGGGCTCCATTGAACACTGCTGAGCGATACAACCCCCACACAAACCAGTGGGAAGCCATCTCATCAATGAGCACAGCTCGTTGGAGTCTCGGTGTTGCTGTTCTAAGTGAGAAGCTGTATGCCATTGGAGGATCTGACAATCGAGAATCTTGTAGTAACAGTGTTGAAATGTATGATCCTGGTACTGATACGTGGAGCCAGTCTGTAGCAGCCATGAACGCTGGCCGCCGCTGTCTAGGTGTGGCAGTCGTGAATGATACCATCTATGTGGTGGGTGGTCGTGTCACCAACAGTATTGAATATTATGATGAGGAAAGGAACACTTGGGTTGTAGTTGGTGCTGTCAACACAAGGTGTAACTTTGGATGTGTTGCATTAAGAATTTTGTAGACTGTATATTGTATTTTGTGGGTTTATCATGTTGTATTATTTATAGTAAATAATGCAAAGTGGTATTAGTCCAGGGCCAGAAATTCTGATCAGACTGTCACCAAGCATGACTTAAAATTGCATGCTGGCAATGAGATTTCAAAACTGGTTCAGTAAAACTTGATGTGTAATTTTGGTGCAGCCTTTTTTTCATCTACAGCTACTGTGGTTTAATGTCAAGTGGTGAGTCAACAACAAAGTTGATATCATTCCCTGATTAAGTGGCATACAAAATAAATTGCAGCTCTTTCTCGCAGTCTTATGCAGCAATGTGTGAGCAGTTTTGTTTATTTTAGGTTAAACATTTCGTTGAAATAATTTTAAAAAGAAATTGCCTTTAGCTCGTCACATCCATACCTGAGACCCCCAGGTGACTTTGCCACTCTTTGCATCTGCTAATGATATCTGTAGCTAATATAAAATACTGACTGCAGTGTTTGTTAATTTATTTTGTTAGGTTATCTTTAGATGACTCAGTACATCGGCAATCCCTCTTTGACTTAATTGCAACAGGGATGAGCCTCTTGTATCTCCAGCAATTAGTCATTTGAGGTTATCTGTATTTTCGTAGCATATTTATATAAGCACTTGTATTCATGTTCATTAATGGATAAACCTACAACATGTTTATACTTTCCAGTGCCAAATATTATACATGTATGGTAAATTAAGTTTAGTCATTTTTAGTGTGTAAGGTCCCGTTTTATGTTGTTAGCTTGTGAACTTTACTCTCCTGTTTACTAATCATTCTGAAGGCATGTTGTTCATTACGTGCAGACAGTGATATATTTAATCTCCTTGTTCTTTCCTGGCCCTATTTTATGGAGACAGCGCAAAAGAATTTGTTAAAAAGTGACGTAGGTAACAGCAAAGTGTCATCACAGTACAAATTGTTTTTACCTCAATTTGAATTTAGCAAAATATATTCTTGGTAGTTTTGTGACAAATGTTCTAGTCAGAAGACTAGTTGCTTCATTTGGAAAGCTCTCTCAGGCAACGATAGCGCGCAGAGTTTACAGAAGTCTGAAAGCAGATACACTATTCCCAGTCAGGTTTAATTCTGGTGTGGGTTCTTATTTATTCAGTGTATTGGTTAAATACCAGTGCTATATTATAATAATGACTAATTTGCTCAAGACGTTTGGATTTTTGGAGAAAATCACACTGACTATAAAACAAAGGCTTGGCTGCCTCTAGCTGAGACCTCGAGTAAACATAAACATGTGCTATTATAAATATTGTAATTTATTATGAATAGAGGTGAACTTTGAAAGTATTAACTTATAGAAAAGTATTATATTATACAACTTTTAGTCAGTCAACTGTATTTATTGGTAACATAATGATATGTAGAGTTTAACTTGCTCGTAGGTGAAACCACTTGGATATTAATGCAGAGCACAAAAATTAATAAAGTTGTTAGTATATATCTGCAGTGATGTTTCCACATTTCATAAGTCCCACAATATTTCAATATCCAGCAACCGTTTCCTTAAACTTGTCCGTTGCGCAAACATTGCAATTTCAAAAACTCAGTTTTTTAAATTCTTTCTAGTTTCGATCACAAATATATCTGGACTGAGCCAAGCACAACAACCACAGAAAACTAAATAATGACCAAATCAACCGCAACTAGTATTCAGTTACACCCCTAAGCGAGACGACGAGCATCTCCAGGCCACCCCTTTCATATGCGGAGTGCGGAGTCCCCACCCCCGGGTGTCAAACACGGCTGTGCGAGTGATTCCGGAGTTATTTTTTTAAACAGAGACTCTGCCCTAATCGTGATAGTCTGGGACCAGGCTCTTTCAGTAAGGGGTAGACCAGTTGACTTTCGAGGGAGGATGTGGGTGATTTGCTGAGAGGAGAAAACGACTCGAAGTGATCGTCTGAAGTTCAGGGTATTGGAGATTTGTAAGAATTTTTTCCAGCATTATACCCTAAAAGAGATAATTTTTTCGGTGCAGGAAGTTTTTTGCCTGGGTATTTCCTTGCCAGATTTTTTTTTTTCAAAATCAGTCTGGAATCCCGGCAGTGTCCGGAATCCGCCAAAGTTTTGCTTGTGGAATACGGAATACAACAAAGTTTTGCTTTGAAAGGTAGAATCCTGGGCTTTGGAACCCGGAATACAACTCAAGGAATCTGGAATTCACTCACAATTGGAATCCAGAATCAAAGTTCCACTATCAAGGAATCCGAAATGCAGTACATGGAATCTGGAAACCATGGCGTGGAATCCAGAAACCAAGACTGTTGCCCTTAATACATGGGGCGACGCCTTAATTAGAAGAAAGAAGCGAACCGCCCCACTCCACGTGGCATTGGCGGTTCATCCCGTTATTTTCCTACAAGAAAAAACGGGCGCGCGAGAAGGAGACACGTGTGTCTCCCTCGCGCGCGCCCATTCTCTCTTTCGCCCACTACTTCCAAGTGCCTGTTACGCAGGCTAGTATTTTGCTTCTTCCGTAAATCAATCCCTCAATTCTAGGATACATAGATACACTATTTTCTCTCAACTAGCCTTCAGTCGTAATGCCGTTTTGAATTTTCTTTTTACGTCACTAGATTAGAGAGTGGTGCAAGCCTTTTTAGGCAGTGGCCAACTGAAAAAATAAAACTTAAGTGGAGCGCGTGTAAGTTTTGGGGTGGCAGATCAGAGATTTTCACCACTACAAGTGAAAAGGATAGGTTACGGAATTTTTAAAGATGGTAGATGGTCTAGGTTCGTTGGCCAAAACTTAACTTCCTTAGACCTCGGATCCTCTTAGAATTAAGGTGGTGAAATTCCCATGCATGCAGGCTGGGAAAAGTGCGGAACCTTGGTTAATTGTGCTTTATGGAGACTAACGTCCGGACTGCGATAACGACGTAGTAAAGCAGCGCCCCATGAACGAAAGGGAAATCTTGCGGCGCTCTTAGTGTTACGTACTTAACCGAGCAGCGAAGCGAGAAACGAAGTAGCCCAAGCTATCCTCGTTTATCGCATAAACTGAAGGCTGGTCAGTCCCGTTTGGAAAAAATGGGTCAGGACTCTGCGCTGAAGTTTAAGGAAGTGAAAAACTTCTTTCCTCATCTGAATCAGTGTTGATGACCGGGATCCCTCTCAACCGCGATTCCTAAGATAGAGACTCACTGACTGGGAATATACTAACGGAGATTCTTCTGGAAGAAGCTATTTGCTTTTGTCTTGTTGCTGCGCAGTCGCAGCTTCAACCCACTCTTGGGTCGGTTGCCATTTCGTCCGTCGCATGTTTAGCCTGCGTAGCATGGCGGTTTTGGTTGGGCGCGCTTGCGCGAATTTCGCGGCTACGCCGCTCCTGCGCCCGGCTCGACAAAACCGCCATGCTACGCAGGCTATCGCATGTTACTCCAAGCCGATTTGCTTTGCTCGGAAATTTTCCCTAAGGACAGTTTGGGCTAGGTTACCCAGTTTTTTTGTTAATATTACAATAATTTTTAGAGATTTAAAAGATTTTCTAAGAGATTTTTAGAGAGTTCTTGGAGAAATTCTAAAAGATTTTTAAGGATATTTTTAGGGATTTTTGTAGCTAAGCCTAGTCGATGACTTAAGGGATTCCCCGCTACCTCCCCGCGTGTGATGGTCATGCCCCAGTTTTGTTCGTGATTATTCGCCTTCCCCGCACACCGCAGCGTTATGACGCCACTACAAGAAATTACTTCACCCATTTACCTGTAATTGTAGAATATCCGAGTATTTCCTCTCTCCGGGAATCATTTCATAGTCAAACTCTTGTGTTTCACGTCCACATTGGGGTCCCCAAGTCCCTATCTCTGTCAATTCTTCCCAGTATTCTGAATATCGTGGCACTTCTATCTGAAAAGTCTTTTGCGCAAGCATATTCGATATGAAACCCTTCATTTAGTCGAAGTGCTCGCGAAATAACAAAGTAACACTATTGTTAAAAAAAGCCGTCGAAGTAGAGCTTTCTCGGTTGTTTTTAGCAAAAAGCTGTCATGAGTTTTTCTTTCCTCACTATAAAACTCATGGGAAACTTGTGACTCTCGTCTGATTGAGCCCAGAGATTAGTACTCTAAATTTTTCGGCTTATTTTGTCGCTGCAAGAAAAGCGGCGTTTATCTTTGATAAACAAAACATAACATCTGTTATTTATACCATAGTTATTAGAGGAGACTGGTTATGAAAAGCGGCAAACATCAATGATAAAAACAACAGTGCTGCAGTTTATGTTGGAAGCACCCTGAAAGTGCACAATCCTTTGTTTTCTGTTGGCAAATTGTTACGGAATAAATTAATGCAACGTTTTTATTGGTTAATACAATCAAAATGATAGGAATTCTTTTGAAGGTTGTGCACTTTCAGGTCCACAAAAACATATAACAAAGGAGTCGGACGGGTTTCATAACCATTCCACTCAATTAGCTATGTTTATACTGATTATTAGTGAGATGCAACAGGAAAGTAAATGATTACTTCCTGAAACATTTAAAAACATACGTCTGCTCCTGGATTTTACTAGTACTTACTGCCTGAAAAGCAACAGTTATTTTCCCGACTTTCCCTTTTTATGAAATTCTTCTTTCGTCTTAAATCTGGAGAGCATGAGCCAGCAGCTTAATGAAAATCGGGAGGGTTGGAAAATGGCCTGTACAAAAGGCTTCAAAATTCGCATACTTAGCGATAGCAGAGTAATTCTGAGACGGATTCAGTCTTTGCGACGGATCAACGATTTATTGTGAAGTGTGTGAAGACACGCATCTGGAGGTTTAGGGGAACATGACCCCTTCGCCCTGAAAATTTTATTTGCCACGAATCCGGTGACTAAATTATGAATCATTAGCTTTAGTACCGGCTAAGGTTCATTAAATTCGTAATTGAATAGTATCCAAACCAACTGAAATTGAACATGAAACTAGGTTTCACACAATGCCTCATTTATTCACATTTTCTTTGGATAAAATTGAAATTTATAGACAAGATTTAAAAATATATTTCTCTGTTTCCCAAATCCCTGACACGAACATGGGTTTACTTTAGCCTGCGTGACAGGCGCCGCTTAGTTTTTTCGGTTAGTTTTTATGGAACGCGCGAGGGAAACACGCGAAGGGAGTTTTTTTCTCTCCTCGTGCGCGTGCGCATACTCAAAATTTCTACCTTCCTCTATAAAAACTATCGTCTGCTACGCAGGATAGGTTTACTTTAAGCAATGTTTCCCTCCTTTAAAAAACGAGCTGTGTATTTCGTGGCATACTCTTCTACCACAGGGCACAGGAACTGAGAGGTCTCATTCCCTTATTCGGAATACAAAACTTAGAAGAAGTTTCCCCTTTTAGCTGTGAAAGGATGGTGTGTGTGAAACAGCGCCGAAGTCCTTGCTCTGGGCCCCCCACAGGTCTGTGTACCAGGATTTGAGTACACGCCTTGATTGGCCTGTTAAGTGTGCCATTGTCGATTTGCCAACCAGGATGAGGGGAAATTCTAAACGCATTTCCGGTAATCTGTTGACTTCGCTGGGACCCAGAACAAGGATGTCGACGCTGCTTCGCTGGCGTTACTAACCGGGCTTGGATTACGTCTTCGACGCAGGCTACTCAATCCCTCGTCAAAAATTGCTCTCACAAAGGTCAAGCGCTGGGGACGTCAGGGTTTTTTGTATTCCCCGCCAGTAAGCGTTTTTAATTCCCCGTCGACGCAACATTAACGGCCTTACTTTCTCGCCATACATAGCTTGATAAAAACCTCATTCATGTTCTTTTTCAGGATACCATTCGTGATAAATGTTGGGTGGTGGGTATTGGACGAGGCATGACGCGAGAAGAATTCTGAATGTCTTAAACGTTGAATGCGTTTCGTAAGAGAAAGCGCGCGGGATCTGCTGGGGATGTCCCTTTTCAAACTCGTCCCTAAGGTCTTTTCGCTACCACTACATGTTGTCAAACGTAAAGACTCTGGGGATGAGTTTGGCTTTAAAAAAGGCTCGATGACTAGCATACATTCGCAATGAACCGTTTGAATTTCCACCGTATTGGTCAGAAATACCCAAGAAGGGGCCATTAGTTAATACATTTACGAATGAAGTGTGAGTGCGATTTTTACTTGGCCGTGCGCTAGCTTCGAATGAGCCCAACCACCCGAATAGGTTATTGGAACTCTGCGACCGACCAACCCTTAACTGACAGATCAACTATTCCAATGAATTAAGACCGACCGACCGATGGACTGGCTCACAGAGATGACCAACTTACACACGGACGGCTTCCCACAAACTAACCGCCGACAAATTGACCGACAGTAGTCTCAGCGACCGGCGAGCTCCCTGTCCTCGCCTAGTAATTGGGAAAATTGGATGGTTGGCTTGTTAAAAGAGTGACGGACGAGGCAATCACCTCACTGATCCCTTCCCGACTGACAAGCGATGTACATGTAGGAGGTGAAAAAAAAGTCTTGCACTGAAATCCTCTCGCTCCTTCTTCCCCTACGTGAACAACAGTGACTAGCGTCTCACGGCCCAAAAAGGCAGTCTGGCACCCTGCCGACTCTTGTCCTCTTCTCTCTTCTGCGGAGTAACCTGTTTGTGCTCGGGTGAAGTTGACCCTTCCTCGTCTGACGAGTCCTCCTCGCCGTAAGCTACCAATGAAGCTATCGCGGAGGACTTCATGGCTGCGCTGTCCTCCGTTTTCTGTTTCTTTGTTACAACAGGTGCGGGTTGTGAGAAAGTCGCTGCTTCTCGCTTTCCTGCTGTTATGAGAAACACACAGCACAACACGTGGAAACAAATGATAACAGAGCAGAAAAAAAAGAGGCAGAAAAGAAGTAATTATAAGTTACCATCATCAGAGTGTCCACAGGGTTCACATGAAACAAGAATAAAACACAAATTAGTATCAAAGAAAAAAACAACACCGGTATAGATCCCATCTGCCATTATAGTCAATTCCAACCACTGCAAAAGAGGGCACCCCGCGAGCCGCGACTTGAGTCACCGTAATATCACCGTAATAACGTAAGGTCATCAAGATCGCAACTGAGATTTCTTAAAACATAAATATTGCTCTAAAATAGCAAGGCTTCATGCGACTGGACGTTTTTATGGTTGTTTTTTTGCGACCGCAAAAGTCGGTGAAGTTTACGCCGGGTGAGAATTGACTCAACGTCATGGGATGTAGAAGAAATTTCCTTATGGTTGCTTAAACTAAAGATCTGTAAAACAAAACACGCTTAGTAAGTTTGAAGGTACAGTTTAGGCGTAGAAAACGTTGTGCAAAGACCGCCAGTCTTGGTGTAGATAAATCTAAAGGAAGGTGGGTGGTGGTTGTATGGTTAATATCGAAATTTTACTGGCCTCAATAATCCTTCACTCTTTTCCTAGTGAAACCCTACTTCACTAAGGAACAAGGATCAGCACTCTGTGAGGGAGGTTCAGTTCAATTCTCAGGTGTGCTCTTGTTTCAACTTTATTCCAGTTTCTATGTACCTTTAAGTTGCTTTACATATCCGAAAAACGGAGCATCGTCGGCCTCGTGTTTCTCAGTAGGGTCCTTTTATAATGGAGTTTAAGATATCACGACGGCGACGGCCACGAAAATGTCGCTTAAAAACTGAATTTGCGTTCTATCAATCTCTATCGCGATTACTCCAACTCATTTACTTTGTCAAATGCAAGCGAACCCTTTTTGAGCCGAATTCCTAAGAACCATATTCAAGTTCAGAAAGAGGAAAAAAAATTAGCCGTCGCTTGTTTACGTCCTCCACAAAACTTGAAATTAGGCATTTTCCTGTCGTAGTCATGTAGTGACGGCAAAGAAATGTACAAAAAAAGCGTCATGCACGTGCAGAATTGTTGTTTTGCCTATTCAACCTATCGCTTTTTTGACGTTCTCGTTGTCGCCGCCGTTGTGGCATCTTAAAGACCCTATAGATTGGAGGATGAAATTTGAGTTTTTGTTTCGCGTATTCTCAACCACGACACTCCGGAAAGTTTCATTTTCCTTTTTTCACCAGAGAAGTTATCACAGTTATTTTTATTTAAGGAAGTTAATCCCTCTCCGGATAGCAAAATGATAAAACTTTTAACGCTTGATAACTTGTTTCCCTCACTACGACACCTCGCTAATACCCGTCGCGAAATGACGTCCGCTATCACGTTTTCTCGCCAAAATGACGCTGGTTCACCCGCGCGCACTACTTAGTATTGAGAACATGGATCAATTTAGGTTTCTGGGAAACTGCCCACCTACCCCTCCCCTAAGCTAACATTGACACTTAATTCTCATTTAGGGCAGAATGTTGGCTTAGGGGAGGGGTAGGTGGGCAGTTTTTGATTCGAGAACATCTCCTCCTTGTAGTCGCCCTGGTCTTAGAATCTAAAGCTCTCTAGTGTAATGAGTACTGTTACAAGCTACCGACGTAAACAAAGGACCTTTACCTTCATTTAAATCAAATGGGCCTTACCTGGTACTCGGTTACGCACAGGAGCTATCGGGGGAGGCATCGCATCTTTAGGCGGCAGAGGTGCTGCAAACTCACTCTGTTTTGGTCTGGTTTTCAAGGACGGTGCGAGGGCTAGGGGAGGCGGCATGCTGTCTGCTGAAGAACGCCGGTGGCCTTCACCTAGGGAAGGATTTAAGATGGAGGACTCCTAGAAGAAAGTCATCAATCAGCAAAGGAAAGAAAGAACATACATGTTAGCAAACGCCATTAGTCTTATTTCCTGTTTGGTGGAAGTGAGAAAAGGCATTAGTAAAACACTAGGAGACTTAAGTCATTGCAAGTTTCGTTCTTTGCCGGTGTGTAAATTGTAGGGGGTGGTTAAAATGTTTGATTCTGAGGATAAAACGGAACTGAATTGCTAATCTCACAATGGATTACGATTGTTCTATGTCACTCAATGTGATTAGATGACGCGACCAATCAGGTAGTAATATTTCGTACCACGAGAGGGATATCCAGTGTTTGTTATTTACAATGTGTTCGGAAAATCCAGTCGAAAAGTAAAGGAAACACGAGTTTCAGAATCGTTTCAATGGAATATTTCATGGAGCAACAGGAATTCTGAAAAGGTAGTCCTGTTTTCCCTAACGGAATGCTCCAAGCGGAAATTTGTGTTCCACTTCTTCAAAACCATCCCTGATACCGGTTTCAGGCCTTCTTTGCCGTTTTTCGGTAATTGGACGTATCAGTCCAGATTTGTTTGCTATTTCCCAAAAGGTGAACCGACCAGTTTGTCGATGTAAATAACAAACAATCATAAAGTCAGTGTAAAAGCAAACGAAAGTTCCGAAACCTTCTCATGACGTTGTTTTTCACAACGTTTACTACCTCCAGCTCTTTGGAGAAGAATGCCAAAAGCCTGCTACATACAACTGAACTACAAATATAAAAGAAACTCTTGAACTATTGAGTATTCCTGCAAAGAAAACAATAAAATAAGGAGCCCGGTGCACCTGATGTTTTGGGTCGGCTTCTACTGTCTTGTAATCCTGCGTAGAAGCTTTGAATGGAATCTAAATTCGTGTTTGAACAAAGATTATCAAGTTACAGGGAAAGAAGAAAAGAAAAAAAAATCATGTTAGCACGTGAAAAGACAAAATCAAGAATTAAAAATGCTTCACACAAAAGAGGCCAGAAAAGGAGGCAACTCTTTGTTGTTATTTAACAATAAGATGCTGATGCAACGGAGGGACATAATGCGAAATAACTTTCTAGAGTTTTTTAAGTTCCAATCACAATATTAAATTACTATTTGTTCACTGAAGCACCATTTATATGGAGAAAAGTTGTCCAGGTAGAAGGGTCACCTGCCTACCCAAACTACCCTGAGCGAGCCGACATTTCCCACATTTCCTTACTAAACTTGGCGAACCGTTTATATGAGAAACAAAAAGTTGGCTTGGTTAGAAAGGCGACCCACCTTGCTGGGTCACCCTTTTGTGATGGTAGATTCACCAATCTAGCCAGGACAAATTCTCCCTAATTCTCGCCCAACCAGGTCAACTTCGTCGAGGTGGGACGATCAGAGCATGAGCAAGTGCTGTTTTAGACAATCAGATCCCTTGCAGACCATGCACAACCGCTGTTTACTCGGGAAAGGGGACAACTCTATTCTCATATAGACGCTCGCTAAAGTTGACTTGGTTTGGAGGGTCACCCTTCTAAACGGGACAGGTTTTCTCCAGATTAAAGGTGCCTAATATTAATCCTAATTTTTTTTTCAAACAAGGAATCTGATTTTGTTAAAAAGCCTAGTTCTTTGGTGGAACAAAGGGCAGCACCACAATCGCAGTAAATTTATGCCACTGACCCCCAGTGGGGTTTGAACCCACAACCTTTGGACCAAAGGCCCAACGCTCTACCGACTGAGCTATGGGAGTTCTTAAACAAGCACATTCTAGTCAAAGCTAACTACTGTGACACAACACTACATGTACAGTACATGAACACTTCTCAGCACGACCAATCAGACGCACTACCCAGATCTTAGTAGTAAACATCGTCAGTATGGAATTTCTGCACAGGTGGGAAATCTGTCATCAACACTAAATGACACCCGCTTATAAAACTCATATTTGAAAGCCACCGGTTGCTACAGTAGTCTTTAGTAAATAACCCGCGGGTCTTAGCCCCACTTACATGAGCAAGAGACAGTACCTTTTCTTTGAACTTTCGTCTGGGTGGATCTTGGGATTGTGGTGGTCCACTTCTCCTCTGAGAGTGCTCTTGGTGACTACAAAACAATAAAAAAATTCCTTTTTCATTAAGGGGGCTGAATTACGGTCGTCTGGCTCATTCTGATAGTTTGGTGTCCTTACTTGCAATGGATCTTGAGTAATAACTTGGGAATGGCAAAATATTATTACAAGTTTGCGTGAAACAAGTATGTATGTCTCCCAAGCATTATAACAAATGTTACAAATACCAAAAAATAATGAACTTTGAAAAACTGCTAGGGGAAAAAGCTTTGAATAACTATAAATGTAATCCATTTTAATCTTCTTTAAGTTTGTCCATCTTTCCCTCCTTTTGTATTTGCTGTGTTATTAATACCTTCATTTAATGTTTTGTGAAGTTATTTTGATGTTTCACTCAGTTTGGTAGCAGTTCCCCCTATTTGAAGTTTTTTTAACTTCGTGACACAGCCCATTTAAGACACTCATTATGCAGTACTATTTTGTTTTATTATTGAGCATGTTTTAGTACTTTCACATAAATTATTCACAAGTTTATGGAAAGAAAAAATATAAAAAGAAACAAATTGAATAAAAGATACAATGAATCACAACACATGCAATGTACCTACCTTGCTGCTGGGCCTTGATCTTGGGACTGACGTTCAGTTTCCCTTGGTGGTCCCTGCAGAACAAAAAAGAAAATTTAACATTTGCACTCCTTATTTTTTTTGTAATTTTACAGCTGTTATTTATTTATTTTTTACAGTGAATACAAAACAAAAACACTGCAAAAGGTTAACAAATTACTCTAAAAAACACTACAAAACACAAAGTTTGCAAACAAATTTTCATGTATGCTATTTAGATTACAACCACAAAAACAGCCAATTAACATAGAAACATTCACAATGCCATCACCATGAGAAAAGGGAAAAAAATTGCATTTGCCTTGTGACAAACATTAAGATGAGTTTTTTGGACATGACACAAGATGTTACCTACCATATGAGGTGCAAGAGGGGGAGGTTGCTTTAGGCCCTCCTGGTGGGGCCCTATTGGTGGTGGGCCAGGTGGAGGTGCTCCTTGGTGATGGGGTCCAGGAGGGTAGCTATGATATGGTTCTGGTCCTCTGGGGCGTGGAGGACCCATAGTGGGTGGCAGTTGGTTAGAATAACCAGCAACTACAACAACAAGTGAAATAACATTACAACAAAGTTAAGATTTACACTGGTGAAACTGCCACCACTAATGTTAGATTACAGCAGAACTGTTATGTTTAACTCATCATATATACAAATAATGCTGCTTTTAAATTATTATTTATTATGTTTAAAGTGCAGCATTGTAACCATTTTTCGGGGAAAAATCAAATTATCAAAGCTAGTTTAGTTCTGCCCCCAACCTTCTGTCATGCAATCCTACATACATGTAGCCATGAGATGGGGTTCAGGGACAATAATATCTGTTTTCACAGAACACTACGTTTAGTTACTTTTCTAAATAGCCACCGTTCCACAATGCATACCTGGAGGAGGTGGAGGCCCATAGCATGGAGGAATAGCATGTGGTGGAACAGGCTGTAAATAAAAGAAAATATATTTAAACAATGACAACAGTGATGCACAAAATGACCCTTAATATGCTTGCATGCTAGTACTCTGGGTGCCAGAGACTTTTCTAGTGTGAAAGAACACATGAATGATAATTCACAGGTCACACACAAACCACAGGTAAGACAACAAAATATTGTGAGGATTTAAAAAAAGTGTCCAACAAGTCATAGGCATGTTCATCACTTCAATAAGTGCTTGTGTTCGAGGATCCGAGGACTCAAGTCAGATCTATTAATTCTCATAAACAGAAGTATTAACACATACCTGATGTAGTGGCGCATGAGGAGGATGGTTGTACATGTATCCAGGCACTGGAGGAGGCTGGACAGGCTGGGGATAGCCATTACCATGTGGGGGTGGGTGTTGAAATCCATAGGGTGGAGGCTGGAAATTAAGGACGGTATTGCACGAAAATTACTCCTACACTTTGATACTGAAATCATTACAATGTTCTTACTAAACAGATATATTATGACTAGGTCAAGAAAGGTTAAGGGGATAGGAAACAAGAGGAAAGAAGACAATGACAGTGAACCAAGCGGAAGAGAAATAAAGTTGAGCAAGGTAATGACACATCATTGTCTCTGAAGAATTGCTAGAAATAATTATTTGTTTTGCTAACATTAATTCACATAAAGACTTTCCTTTGGTGTTAAAGATGGCGCTTGGCAACAGAAAAAACACTCACTGATCATATTTTTACAAAAATACACCAAGAACTTCATGACAGTGCTACATGTACTTCACTTGAAATAAATTGAGTTGACAAGAAAACACAAGTGAACACAGACTAATACTGTACTACTTCATAGTTCATAGTCAGGAATATCTATTTATAACTTCAAGATTTCATTTTACAGACCTGGTATCCTGAAGGAGGTTGTGCAGGTGGATTTCCAACTATTACAAAAGTAAAGCAAAGAAAACTATTAAAGATGACAAAAGACCAAAAGAAAAACAAAAAGTAAAATTATTGATCAGTTTGAAATAGCAGGAAAATGGAATTAACTAAGTTTGAAGTAGTAGGGATCAAGTGGAGTCATAATGTTGACAAGATTTAGTACATGCAGCAAAGAACTTTACAGCAGCACACGTTCAATTTGACTAGCTTTATATTGGAGGGCAATATCAGCAGATGGGAAATCTAAACCACCATCTACTTTCTTAACCCTCCTTTCAACACACATTAATAAATTTATTATTACTTTATATGTGCCTTGTTATTATGCATCATTTAAGTACAAGAGCTGTTTGCTACTAAGAGGGAGTCCTCTAACTGAATCCATAAGTCTGGCAAAGCTTGAGGCTAATCAAACTCCTGGGCCCAGTTCCTCGAAAGATGGTTAAGTTTAACCCAGGATTAAGCCAAATTTTAAGCAAGATTTTCTTAACTAAGAATATGAAACTAGAGCTTACAAAAAACGGTTTTCTCTTTACAACAAGATTCAATGATGATAACATAGAATGTTACTCTAAGCAATGCATAGGAAGGTATTAAAATACAAAAATGGAACAAAATTTTTAATGCTGGATTTAGTGCTAATCAGCCTTTCAGGGACTTGGGCCTGGAATTTTAACAAGAGCATAGTTACAGTAAAGGAACTATGTCACGAGGATTTTGCTGTTTGAGGCCAACAGACCTTTGTCACATGGCGGCAATTTTATCTCAGGAGATTTAAAAAGCTTTGTTTATGCATGGCTAGCCTCGTGCCGTGCATAAACAAAGCTTTTTAAATCTCCTGAGACAAAATGGCCGCCACATAACAAAGGTCTATTCTGTGCTGAGGTCGTAACTTCCGTCTTTACCCTTATGCAAAATGCCCCTGTAGAATTATGAAGCTGATGTCAGTTAAATTAATAATTAATTTAACTGACCTAATAATTTCATTAGGGAACACTTAACCATAACAATGTTTTGGTGATTTTTGCAGGCGTGGCATTAAAAATTGATAAAAATGGCTCAAATTTTTCAAGTTTCAACCCATGTCCAACAGGCGACATAAAAAAGTTTCATTACCTAAATAAAGTGTTAAATAACAAAACTGGGCTATTATTTTTGCAATGCACATGATGCAAAGACACCTTTTAGCTTTTTATTAAGATAGTAAAGAGCATGATGTAGCCCCTTTGAATGTTTTTCTTTCCTTTTTGTAACCCACCATTCATGTAAGGTGAATATCCATAATGTGATCTTCTTGTTTGTTCAAATGCTTTGTATTCAGTATGAACCTAAAGGATTACAAGTAACAATAATCATCATTTTGTGTAAATTAGTATAGGTAATAGCATGATTTGTAGTGAAATTTGGCATAAATACCACGAGTGATATTTCAAAATTGTTATACGTAATTTTACGAGCCTTTAGGTGAGTAAAATTTGAGACAATTTCAAAACATTATGAGTGGTATTTATGCCAAATATCACGTACAAATCACGGTATTAATTACTACCCTTACAAGGTTTGTAATTTTCACATGTCGGTATTTCAAATTAAGCTGAAATACCACTGCTCTAAGCCAATCAAATTGCAGAAATTTCTCATGTAGTGGTATAAATAAAATAATATTATTGGTTTGCCATAAGTTAGAAGTAAGTTTTAATGTTGGCTTAGGGGAGGGGTAGGTGGTCAGTTTCCCAGAAATGTATAATGATCCATATTATCAATACCAAATAAACAGACCATTACAAACTCTTAGTAGTGATCGATCAGAAGGTTGATCTGACCATTCTACTGTATCCTTCACAATCTCTCTTTTTCATTAGTCTCAAGATCCTCAAGACAAGCTCATTCAAAAATCATAATTAACAATCAACATTCCTTATGCAAGAGTATTGTCTAAAAAAAGAACTAATAAATGACGCAAGCTAGAAACTCACTGTTTCTATAAGATTTTCCACTAATTTCTTTGCTGCTGCTAAGCCATCGACCTTACTATGGCTGTGGAAGTGAGAAAGAAAAAATAGCATTGGCATTAAACAGAATAAGTGGAGTGTCCATATCACGAACCTCTTTATACTGGAGTCCTTGGTATAACAAACGGTATTCTTCACCACAGTTATAGTAAAAAATGTGGAAAAGAACGTCAATAAAATGAAACCTTGGCCCCATTAAGTCCCAACTATTCTTCGTATTTTTGCTGTAAAATGAACCAGAATTTAGCAGACCCCTCTATCAAGAGGAAACTGACAAGAGCCCATGGAAGAGTCTTCTCAGTGCTGGTTTTATCATATAGCTGATGAAAAATTTCAAGGTTAAAGTAGCTAGAAGACAGAATTTTTACATACCTTATGTAAATATACAAAGCTTCAAAAGCTTCTTTACCAGATGTTGGTTCAATAAATCCAGATCCTCTACCTCTAAGTTGTACCTTTAAAAAAATAATTTGAAAAAAGTCTGGGCTGATTACATGCTTAACACAACATCGTGAGAGGGGAAATGGATAGGACCCCATATTATGAAAATTATTTTGTCTTTAGTAAGATAAAAACAAAAAGACACACTTTTAACAATACACATTGTATAACAGAAAATAAAATGTTGCCCAATAGCCTGAGACCAGTGGAGCAACCCTTTGGGCTAATCAATACAAGTTATCTGACAGGCAGGCAACATTTGCCAAGGAAAAGGGGGTTTGGTAGGCCTGCACAACTGCTTTAGGCTAATAAACCTCAGCAACAGCTTCCCAGAACGGCAAGTGATGTAAATTTTTTTGATAACAATAATTATACAGCAACAAATAATAATAATTATTATTACAATAACAATAACAACAATGACAGCTAAAAACAAGAATGATGGCAATAATTACCCTTACATGTCGAGGCCATTCACAACATGTAGAGATTATTGTCTGCCATGTTGAACAGATGTACACATCACTACACACAGGGACAGTAGTTTTGTAATTAAATAATAATTACAGGGGACCTTTATCAATGATGATGCAAGTTTGTAAGTATTCTTGAGAATAACAATCTATAATAATCAGCACTTTTGAACTGAGAATCACATGTTTAAATTGGATGGTAGCGATTGACAGTTACAATACCTTGGCTCCAGTTTGTGTGCAAATGTGCTGGAAATAGGATCCCTGGAAAAAAAAGGGCAAGAAAAAATATTGTTTTCAATATGCAATGTTGAGCAAAAGATACCATGGATCTACATTGCTGTAAAATTTAACTAATATGAAAAAATAGTCTTAAAATGATTTAGCTTGAAGCTCCTCCACAAACAACAGATAGGACGACTACAGACATACCCCTGGTCCTTGAAGTTTGTCCTTTACAATAAATTCTGGCAAGGCATTATCTAGCCCAACAAACACTTTCTCTTGAACATAATGCATCTGCAAAAAAAAAAACACATCTACTGGATTACTCAGGAACTATTTTTCTCAGAACAAGGAGATAGTTCTAAGAAATGTCACTAAGAGCCATCTGCTACTAATTTCAACAGCAGAAGAAGCGCTTACCACTAGCTCAAACGGCTCTGGAAAACAAAGACATGGGCAAGTTTGAAGGTGCAGTTGATTAAAAAAGTTGGCTTGACTAATAAAAAAGGCTGGTTAGCTTTTCCTTACATCCCTGAGTTGCTTCCCATAAATGTAGACTGTACTTACCCCTGGTGGCAATGGCTGTCGGTCAAATATTGCTAAAGTCTGGTTCAAAGCAGGAGTTGGCATGGGAGCAGGAACAGGCATTCTCGGTGGCTGAGGCATTCCTTGCTGAGATGATTGACTGCTATTTATGTCTACTACTGGTGCTCCATTCATGATCTCCATTATTCGCTTCACAGCCACTGCAAGCAAAGTAATGATTTCAGATCAGAACGGTGTTGGCAAGGGCTAGGTCACCACATTGTATTCTTAAAGAAGACACTTTACTTTCACTCCACTGAGGTGTATAAAAGGGTATACATACACAAATTAACACTGATGGTAACCCTGCGATAGACTGGCATCCCATTCAGAAGGAATAGAAATATTCTGATATACATTTCATGCTAGAGAAAATGGGTTAAGCTACCGCCTGATGAGCAAATGGATTTGGGGCAAATGGAATGCAATTTTGAAAGGGTCTCTTCCTGGGTTAATTAGGTCAAGCTAATCCATTCTGATTCAGTTTGTTTGCCATTCTCCAAATATAAAATGTGGCCACTGAAACAGCACATTTCTGATTTGAAAAAACACTCATACTTTTTTCCAAACATTCACAGTCAGGTTTAACTTCTCGTTGTCATTTTATTATTAATTAATAACGTCTATTGTTACTATTCTGCTAATATTCACATTTTACACTTGAAGCTGTTCAATGACTTACAATCAACTTTTTCTTGTGTAAGTCCTTGAATACAGAGGTACAGTGGTTTCACTCTGAAACAAATATATTTCCAGTGGCAATCAGCACATGCAAATTTTCATTACTATAACATATTAACATTTTTTTAACATGAAAATTTGAGGAAGATATAAGCTGTATAAGGCTCTCTTAGCTTGTCTTTTAATGCCATCACTTTTCCTTCTACTGTACAAAGCATTAGTGTTTTCAGCAAATATAAAGAAGCAATGGTGGACTACAAAAGTCTCAGACAGATATGTCTGATTATTGTGCCAATTTCTTAAATATGAGTGCATATGATAGAAGACACTCAGAGAAGATAAATTCTCTAAGCAACTCTTACCCAGTTCCTTCAGCTTCCCTTTTTTCTAGATCATTCATAAATTTCCCCCTGGTGGATACAGCTGCTCCACTGTAACGATTGATCTACCATAAAGAAGGCCAAATTAATTTACTTGAGTTTCCTGATTGCAAATTGCAACTTCAAAAGTTAAAGTATGTAGCTCTACTTGTGCCAGTTGCTAGGCAACTGGCAGGTGCCATCATGATACATGTATATGAT
This sequence comes from Porites rus, assembly GCA_964035705.1. Taxonomy (NCBI): domain Eukaryota; kingdom Metazoa; phylum Cnidaria; class Anthozoa; order Scleractinia; family Poritidae; genus Porites; species Porites rus. Next base: position 2,081,168 of record OZ037994.1, read on the forward strand.
TTTATTTAAATTATATAAAACATAAGGACAACTCAAGATTCCACCCAGTTAATGATCCACATGTAACACTTTAATATTCCAACAAATTCATAGACCAAGCATAAAATTGAACCACAACATACACATACAGTACACAGTATGTACATATTTTGTGTGGCAAAAATAATAAAATACAATACAATACAACACAAGCACATGTGATAATAATATGCAGCCTTACCTCATCTTGTGTTGTGCCACGGCATAAGAAGTTTCTAACAAAAGACGGAAAAAGGGAACATAAACAATATTTTATTAAACACGTATATACATGCAGTTTGATGAAAAACATTTGTTTACATTAAGCAAAGTTAGTAAATCATACTGAGTAATCAAACTTTATTAGAAGGTCATAAAGTTGACAAAAACCAGTTTTTGTGTTACCCACTTCTGATGTGTTAGTTCTACAACTTCTTTTTTGAAACTAACCTCTCCAAACAGTCGGTTGGTGAATAAAACATCCCCGATCAGTACACACAAAGTTTTACAGTCGTGATTGACTAATAACTTTCTTCCCAGGAGAAGGGAGGGCTTATTAGAGGATTTACAGTATTAAACTTTGTAAATACATGACACATACTGTATATTGCATACTGTATAAGGAAAGTGTAAGGAAATCTTACCGTGCTGGAGAATCATTAATCTCAACTTCAGCTGTTATTAAATCTTGGTTGAGGTTCTTGTTGCCATTATTCAATGCCTGAGAAGGTGTTGCTGTCGCTTTGGCTGCGGGAGATGGTTGGCCCTGTAAATGTACAATCAAAATTTATTTATCACGAAAAAACTCCTTGATCATTAGATTGAAGTGCTGTAGAAAAATTAAACCAATTATATCATACCACGAATGGAGGTGGAGTGCCTTTTGCAAGTTTTCCTTGAGCTGCTAACATTGCATTTAGCTTTGCTGCCCTTTCTTTTGCTGCATCTGTAGCTGATAAATTGGCATTGCTTGAACTGCTGTCATTTTCTGACGATGGCACATCCCATTTGCTTTTTCGTCTGAAAGTTGACAAGTTAACGATATTTATTACACCTTGTTTACCTTTTCCAATATTTAACAAACACATGGCAATAATAATTATTGTCATGTGTTTGTTAATACAATATTATTATTGTACTCCAACCAAATTTTTCAACCATAAAACTTCTTTAATAGTTCCAAAACAAGATCAGACATTCTCATGCTTCGATCTGAAAACTAGATCTTATCTATCTCACAAATCAATGGCACAAAGTCTTACTGTGTGTCAAACTCCGAATCACATGACAACTATTTTTCCCATTTCTGCAGACTTGTTTGCCTGGTTGTGCATTCCTTGTGACTTTCTAACATTCGAATGAAACGAGCCACGGAATTGCAAGTAAAAGGCTACATGTTACATGTATGAAATCATTGTGAGCCATGTTTACACAAAAGAGTTAGAAGCTTGACTAATAGCAAATGTACATATTCAAATGCTCGTGAAAATGCCGCTATTTAAAACAAAGACAGTTTGTCATATAAATGCATAAATATGTGACTTGCCGAGCCACACCGTTCATCTGTGTTAAAATCTCTGAACATGGTGAGCAAAGGCTACATACATTGGAAACGCAAGATAAATCTTTGAAACCAAAAATATAGATTTATATTTTTTTATTGAAAGCTTGCCGAAAGCTGGTAATTCAAACAGTTACAGAACACTGCACTGCAAGCACTGATCATCAGTTCGAATTTCTGAATAGCTTCGTGACTGTGCAACATTGTTCTTTCAGAAAACAAAAATAATTTTGCGTAGATACCTAGAAGCCCGAAACTCAAGACTCGATCCTTGCATCTTGAAACTCAATCCTCGCGTCTCGAGGATCGAGCCGAGACTGTCAACTTACTTTTGAGTGGTAGTCAGCATGCCAAGTCATCTCCGATAGCCCAGGGCTAGTGGATTTTGCTATTGGGCTAGTGATTTTTGTTCTTAACTTGCCC
>OZ037994.1:2085669-2125669 GCA_964035705.1 Porites rus
AGCGCGAAAAAATAAAAGCGAGGGAGGAGGAGAGCTGAGAGGTTCCCGCACCTCTCTCCCCAGTCCTCCTCTATTTTTCGGCCCATGGACCACACAGGGGAGATGTAACACCCATTGTATGTAAGGTAAGCTGTTTTTATTGAAATCCTTTCATTTTCGTAGGTTAGAGAAACGATAGGGCTTTTTCCCCAAACAAATCTTTCGAATGTTACGCAACAATGCGGATTGCTCGCCGATGCTCATATTTCGAGCTTGGGCTACCTGTCGTTACAGGAACAGCTTTCAACAGCGCTAGCTTTCAAGCAAAACAATTTACAATAAAGAATTGAGAGGTTGCAAAATATTGGGTTAGGGGAGGGGTAGGTGGGCAGCTTCCCCTAACTGATCCGCTTAGGGGCTGACAACTGATCCTAAGATAATTCATCAAACCAGAAAAGAAACGTCTTCAATGACAAGGTGACAGTAAATTCCTTTTTAGGATTACTTAAACACTAGTGCCCTCCTCCAGATTCAGTCGCCGAGTCGTCAAACACCAAGAAGACTTAAGGTATGATTAGATGTTTTATCAATCTTTTTTTCCATTTGTTGCATTGTTCTTGTTTTAAGCACTCCATAAAATGAGGGCAACGCTTTTTTATCCCGTTTCTTTCGTTTGCAGTTCATATCATTAATTTTCTAGATTTATCTTCATTTTGGATTCTACTAAGGCGGAAGTGCCCCGGGGATACTTTCCTATAAAAGCGACGGGGGTGCTCGTCTTACCTTTTAGGGCTTTAAATTTGGGGATTGGTACCGCTTAGGATACTAAAACCTAAAATGACTGATACCTTTTAATTCCTTTCCTGTGATGTGAAAGCGAAAGACCACTGTCTGTTCCGGTTTCTCTTTACAAAATAAAGTATTGACCAGTGTAATAGGGGTGTTACTAAACAGAGTAACGCAACAACGAGTAACTAGTAACGGTGTAACGAGATACGAGTAACGGGATAAAAATTCAAGAGGTTAAAAAATATATTAAAAAAAAACAGAAATTATGAAAAAAAAATCATAAAAATGATTATCATTTCTAAATAGAGTCCTTTGCAATCGAAAAAATATGTTCAAATGAGAACTCGAGAAAAGGAAAAGAATAAACGCGACTTCCGCTGCTCAATTTGCCGTTGTGTAATAATGCTACGTGTTAGTGTTAGTGTTTTTAATAAAATAAAATTCAATTATTCCACGAGCGCGCGTTGGATATGAGATGATAAATAGCCAACGAGGCGCGCCGGTATCATATCCAACGCGCGCTCGTGTACTAATTAAATTATTATAAACACTAACAGGTAGCACTATTTACACTGTTACTTTGTTTTGTAAACATAGAAACGGGAAGAGACTAGTGGCCTTTCGCTTTCCACATCACAGCAAAGGAATTTATCATGATACTAATGTGTTCAAACCAGTAGTGACGCGCGCCCAAAACTATGCTTTTATTCCTTTCTGCTCACATACAAATATTGCTTCCTCAAAGGATAAAAAAGTTCAAAAAAAAAAAAAAATGACAAAACCTGATTAATGAACAGTTTATTTAGTGAAGATGATTTTAACTCGTGGGTACGCGCGAGCGTACCACGAGTTATTGCAGGGACTGAGATATGCAAATGAGTCACTCGCTCACTCGTAGTAGACGCACTTCGTAATTAATCGGGTCCGAACTCGAGAGCGCGAAGATCTATCGTTTCCAAAGAAGCACTTGCTCGCCGAAGTTCGGTAGCATCAAATTCCTCGCTGAGAGCGTGCATCGTGCGCTACAGCACGGTTAGGATAGAGGTCTTACCAAATTTAAGACAGGCAGGAATCTTTCAAATTAGTACGATTCAAAAGCCTTTGACCCGTCCAGGCGTTAAACTTGACAAGAAGATGAGCATTTGCTCTTCGACTCCTTCAACTTCGATGCTGGCTTGATCTCCTACTTTGTAGTACTGTTGTAGGTTATGTGTATGAATGAATTTATGGCGGTCAGTATAAAACACGGACTGCGGACTACGGACTGCGGACTGGGTATATAATACGGACTATAAAATACGGACTGGTGAAATGTATGGTAAATAAAGGCACTTCTTCTTCTTCTTCTTAAGGACTCCCCAGGATCACGGGGGGAAATGGATGTGAGTTTGAGCATTACCTTCTTAAAATAACAGCGGAAATCGAGATACTAACATAAGCTAATGTTTTGCGTCCTACTTCGCGGAGGAGTTGTGTCGGCTTTGTATCGCATATGTTCTTTCATTGCCATGAAATGCGTTTACATTGTTTTTTACTGTCAGTAGCCTGGTTTCAATTAGCCTTAATTTCATCCCATTGCTTCGAGTCGTTTTTATGGCTCGATCGTTTGCCCCGGTCGTTTGCCGGCGGAAGTTCCATGGAAAAGGCATTAAACTTGAGACTTTTCGCCAATGGCGTGGTGGCTATGTGAGGTCGGGTCAAACCGAAGGTACCAGGTTCAAATCCTGCTAAGGACCTTCTTTCTCCCTTCTTCCTTTTTTTTTCTTTTTTGTTTTGTCTTGTTTGCTTATTTGTTTTGCTGTTTTTTTGGTTTTGTTTTTAAATATATACTTAAATAACTGTTACTAAAGTGCAATATACAGCAAGAAAAGTATTGTGTTTCCAGAACAAGGATAGTACTGATTTATAATATGAATTTCTATCATTTCCTAAAATTCACTGTGGGAAAACCAGAGGTGATGACTAATTGATCATTTTCTAAACAACGTACCCACGAGTTGACGATAGTCTTTCTTTGATTCATATATGTGTCTATTCACATCCGGGTATAGATGTTGCATCATACAAAAATAGATACTTTTGTATCAATATTAATAGCTTCACTGACGAAGACAAAGTGTGCGGCTTTATTATCAATCAATTTAAATAGAAATATAAATCTTATTGCCTTGGGATCCAGTTAGATTTTACCGACTCGCAGCAACTGATGGAACTATTAAAATGTTGCATGTCAGAAATTCTTTTTGTTTCAAAATTCTTTTCTTAAGGAAGAAGTTTATTCCAAAATAGCAGTTTTTTTTTCTTTTTGCCAACAAAAAGATTATACAAAGGTAGGTTGATCATCGAGATTTCAGCTCCCAAAGAGCTTTCAAACCCTATGAAATCCTCATCTAAATTAGCCCCAAATTCAAGATCCGACTGCAACCATCATGGAGGACTCCTAGAAGCCTGGTGACTGCCTTTACTGTTTGTATAATCTATTTGTTGGCGAAAAGGAAAAAAAACCGGCCATTATGGAATGAACTTCTCCTTTAAAAATCTCAACAGCAATAATTAGCAACTATATTGAATGACTTTGTTTACAATTTACAAACATTTCGGGGATTTTGTCAAGTGCATTTTACGATTTTTTTGAAAATTCAGCATGAAAATAATTTTCTACCTACCAGTGAACACCGACAAGCCAAAGTTCGTCGCTTTCTTGGTATTTGTTTGTACGACTGCTTCATTTATCGCACAAATTTCGTCTTGTCTTCAAACGAGACGCCATCTTGGCTCCGGTCGCAAAACAGTGAATTGCCAAGGATATTCCGAGTTACGGGAGCCAATCAAAACGCGCGAAAATTGCTATTCACTGATTTGGTAAAGACTAAAAACGGATGTTTAGTATAGCAGATATTCTTTAAACAGCAGTTGTCATCCGTCGAGTGATATTTTTTCCGTACTTGCTATGTTTTTAGGCCTTAGTTTAGCTATTTCGCTTCAAATAACATGTGCAGTCTCCGCCTTTTTCTCCAGCTCTGCCAAAACAGCTGAGCTACCGCGCCTTCACAGTTCAATAACCTCGATTTATGTAAATCATTATATCTGAACACGTTCTACTCAAAACAGCTAAGGCAACAAATTAGCACAATTTGAGAAGCTTCGATGTTTGTCGCCAACCAGGTTTCAACAGTAGAAAGGAGGAAAAATTCGATTCTTAGGCCTACTTGTAAGGTTCTAAGTTGATGAACTGCAACTATCACACTTCTGATATACGTTGTGGCTCAATTTTATCCTTGGTTTAAATTTTATTTTCCTTTGTTTCGGGGTATGGCAATGTATGATTATGAGTTTGAAACAAAGGAAAATAAAATTTAAACCAAGGATAAAATTGAACCACAACAATCACATGTGGTTTGGCATTTGGCAAATGCAGTTGACTGACTTATCGTCGAAAGGTGGTTTCCCATTTAAAAAATCTTAAATTGTATTTGCTACTAGTTTCCTTACATTTATGGTTAAATGTGTGACATTTATGGTGAGTCAGGTTATTACATTTGTGGTTGGGATTTATAGTTGATTCTCGTGCCATTCTTTTTTTTTTTGTTTTTTTTTACTCGCTGCTGCCACAAACTCTTCATATTTTTAGTATGACCCGTCAAAACACCACAAGTTGCGCCTTTATTTAAAGGGTTTATTTGAACCGCAAAAAGCTTTCTGCAACGTTGATCGAGTTCCTTTCTGGACTTTGGATAATAGCCTATGGGGTATTGTAGTAGTTATCATACGTTTGGCTGCAGAGACAAACCACCGGACACAGGACTCCCGGAAGTAGGTCCTGCAACAATATGCTTCGGGGAGGGTGCTAAATCTGTACCACCCCGAAAGTAAAATCTCCATTTCTTATGGATGCGATTAGAGAGCGTTCTCCTTTCAGTCGCGTTATCTTCGAGTGTTCAAATCGATCTGGGAGTTATTTATTTTATTTTTATTTTATTTGCCACACAATAATCACAAAAAAAAGAAGAAGAAAAAAAGAAGTGGCGAGGAGACCTAACAGAAACTATAGGAGCTCATGAGAGGTTAGGCCTCCTCGAACTATGAGCTAGAGCTGTTTCACGTCAATTGAAGAAAAGAAGGCGAAAAGTCGAAGATGGAAAGATTTATGAACTGTTTTCATACTTACTCAATAATTTAATCTTCAGTTTTTTCTTAAAAGAGGAGAGGGATTAAGAGTTGATGACCTTGTTGTCAAGTGAATTAAAAAACTTAGGCTCTTGAAAAAAGGGCGAGAACTTCTTCGTGTTTGTACGACAATACGGTAGACGGTAGGCCTGGGAATTTCTTGTATTGTAAGAGTGGAATTGATTGCTTTGAGAGAAATTGTTATTAAACTTTGGAGGTAAGAATGAATTTTTTCAAGAATACATAATTAATAAACATATTTTATTTTCAGGAAGATTATAGAGACATGTCCGCATCGAGCAAAGAACGCCGTGTTCACCATGTCCATGATTCTGCAACAGCGACTGAATTAATGGGGATAAAAGTGGCTCATGTTGAGGCTAATGCTGGGTTAGCAAAGACGACATCAAGAGCCTATGCGAACCCTCTTCAAGCAAAAGCAGAGGCCTCTTTCTCGGGACCGAACGCAGGTGTCAAAGTAGCTCTAGTTGAGGGGATCGTCGAGGGTGGTGCACAGGCCTACGTGGGAAAAGCAGCAGCCGAAGCTGGCGTTGGCATCGAGCATTTGGGAGCCTATGCAAAGGCTGAGGCTGTGACTGCAAGGGCTGATGCCGGAATCGCTCACACCCCGCTTCAAGCCCATGTCCAGGGACCCGCAGCAAAAGCAGAGACCGGAGTCTCGTGGGATTATACAGGAGCAAACGTGTCTGCATCACTCGGGGAGGCCAGAGCCGGGCCTTTTGCTGTAAAAGCCGATGTGAAATTCGGTGCTGGGATTAGACACGGAGTTCCAACGTTGAAAGCTGGTCCAATCACTACAGCCTGCTCTGTCATGTGATTCCCTCCCCCCAACTCTTCAATTACTTCACCAGGGCATTATTATACAACGCGTTTACTCCTTTTCGATTATTGTGCTAGATGCATCTTAAACGATTGGTCAACGAGGCTTTTACATTGTTTTTTGTTTTGTTTGGTCTTTATGTTAACCTTTTAAATATGAGACCGAAAAAGAATTTAAATAACACATCTCAGAATAGCTCACGTTCGATATATTAAAATTCTTACACAACTCCGAGGCTTTAGGGGCAAAATTACAAATTTTTCACGACTCCGTTGTCTCGCAATTGCCAGAAGAGACATGAGCACAAAGACAACCAAACCAAATATAGAAAAATGACCACAAAGCCTCGGAGTCATGTTAGAATTTTAATATACCGAACGTGGGATATTCTCAGACACAATTAATAGTCTATAGCAGGAGCCCATCAAATGGAGCCTCCATCTCCATTAATTTCTTGAGTCAACCCTTTCCCGAGTAGATTTATAAATAGAACGGCTTGTTTCCCGCGAAAAGTGTCATATTTCCGTGAGTCTCGTATGTCACCGTGAAAAAAATGAAGTTGGATGAGGTCGAACTCAGAAGCCCGTCCTTCGACCGTTTTCCTTTTTTTACTGTACGTCCATTTTTACAGTTTTACAGCCGCTGGGATCTGGGATGAAATAAAAGTTAATGAATTACCCGACTGAGACTGAGCATGAAGCGATGGGACAAAGGCAGCGAACTGAGGATCACGGAAAGGTTCTTTGCGAGTTTTTGTTTTTGTTTTGTTTTGTTTTTTTGCCGTCATACATCCCACATTTATGCATGCACCTTGAAAAGAGTCGACGATTAAGCGTTCTGTGGACGATTTGAAACTTTTCGATGATCAGCGCCGAAAAAGTGCCAGGATCATTTGATTTTTGTCATCGCCGTGGAGTGGATTTCGCCAGTTAAGCACCGCGTGCAAAAGCGATGACCTAAGTAGCAACTAAGGAGGAATGCTTCAGAAAAATTGCAGTCTTCCTTTACAGCTGACTTGTATCACCATGAGAGTTGCCTGATAAAACTGGCACTTGAAAAGTTGAACAGAAGACAACAGTTGCTCGACCGTGAAGCTAACTCAAAAGTAATTTGCTACCGGTGGAATTTGTGACATCGCGCTCCAGTCCAAAGACCCACTTATCTCAAGAAAAACAAAATGGATTGTATCTGCGCCCAAAGAATTATGACTGACTAACAGGAGAATTCTCAGCAATTAATGTAGAAGTTTAGGCCAATTCTTTCCTTCGAATTCGCATCTGTAGATCACTTTTTTGCGAGAAAACAATGGCTGGGCTCGGCGTTACAAAACATAGCAGGGAATCATCACACTAACTGACGGACAAAACAACCACAGTATTTATTCAGACAAACGCATTTCGGAGAAAAACTTGAAAAAATAAAAATTTGATTAATATTGAGTCATTTAGCCGAAATAAGAACCTTAACGCTAAAAAAAAAATGGCTAAACAAAACGAATCCTGTCAGAACTACAGACTGCAGGTAGTAGTTAATCATTACGCATGTAACAGAACAGCTTCATGGCCTCTTTAATATAAATATGAGACAAACAACCAAAATTAAGATTAACATAGTCAGGGTTTAAAACTCTCCACAGTATAATCTACCCGCTAGAAAGAAAAGAAAGAAAATCTCTTAGGGATGAAAACGCTAAAGTCACGTTTCACTAGCTTATGATTTTGTTTGGCCTGTCAGCACCGAATTTCCTGCTGTTTCATGAAGTACAATAGCAGTGACATTTAGTCGTTGTGATTGGCTCTTCCCACCGTCGGCACGCGAAGTCTCCCCTGGGAACCGTTCTAATTATAAACCTACTCGGGAAAGGGTTGACTCCAAGGGCTTGTATGGGAGATGGAGGCTCCATTTGATGGGCTCCTGTCTATAGCGTTCCGTATGTATAGCTTGCCTAGAGATTCCCATAAGAATAAGTACGTTGCTTGTCCACTAGTTTACATCAGGCCTGTCACTGTTATTACATTTCATGGAAAGATCATTTGAATGCGCAATAAAATAAGGGTAATTTTTGAGGAGATGATTAATACAGTAACTTATGTCCCTGAATTGTATGTTCTTGTTGAGAGTTTGGTTACATGGTGGGCAACTGGCCGTTGTGCCATCATATGTTTGTCTTGGAGCAGTATGTTTTTATATGTTTTATACTACTACATGAGAAATTTCTGCAATTTGATTGGCTTAGAGCAGTGGTATTTCAGCTTAATTTGAAATACCTACATGTGAAAATTACAAAACCTTTGCGGGAAGTAGTATAAACAAATAATAGCATGATTTGTACGTGATATGTATAGGTAATAGCATGATCTGTAGTGATATTTGGCATAAATACCACCAGTGATATTTCAAAATTGTTATACGAAATTTCACGAGCCGTTAGGCGAGTGAAATTTGAGACAATTTTGAAATATCACGAGTGGTATTTATGCCACTTATACTACTACATGAAAAATTACTCAATTTGATTGGCTTAGAGCAGTGGTATTTCAGCTTAATTTGAAATACCTACATGTGAAAATTACAAACCTTTTGCGGGTAGCAGTATAAACAAATAATAGCATGATTTTTACGTGATATTTGGCACAAATACCACTCGTGATATTTCAAAATTGTCTCAAATTTCACTCGCCTAACGGCTCGTGAAATTACGTATAACAATTTCGAAATATCACTCGTGTTATTTATGCCAAATATCACTACAAATCATGCTATTACCTATACTAATAACATTCGAATTAAGAGCGGCTTTCCGTAAATATCTACCCACGGTCGGCACAAGTTCAAAATTTGATTTCGCTCATATTTGGCTCATCGATAACCCTTAATGAGTAATAAAACATGCTGTAGTTAGTTATCCCAAATAACGTGTTCTTTTGTTAAAATTCGAGAAAACGCATTTTGCCCGTTCAGAGCTCAAAATCCACTTCCGGTAAAGCGAAATTTTACACAAATTCCATTGACTCGTACGTCAAACCACAACTATTTGGCAGCCTTTGAAAAACACCAATAGTTTTTATGACCCTTTCTTTCTTATAAGTCGATAAATTTGTGAAAGCTGTAATAATTTTGTGGCCAAAAGGGTTTGTTAAAAATAGGCCCTATTGACCATTTCTACCGTTCAAAATTATAGGGATAAAAAAAATGCAAATTTTTACAATGCGCTATAACTTAAAATTCCGAAAATTGACTTTCTACTGCTTAACTAGGCCCCAATCTATCAGAAAATCGAAACAAATCTCTGGGCAAACGATTTTAAGTAGCCCGCAAGACGCCCAGTTCAACCCTAATTTTGCGAAACATCGCGACATTCCAGTGGTTAAAAATAGCGTGACACGGCCCGTCACGCCAGTGTTGCCTATAGATTTACTTAAAGGCAGATTAAAAGCCAGTTCGAAATTAAATCGTTCAGTAAACCTATGATTCTCATTGGTTGCAGCATTTTTTTCAGATACAACATACAGGGTCCCTGGGATAGCGTCATACACTTTCATGTTCAGTTTCAGACTGGCGATTTCCCTCAAAAAATGGTATATAAACAGAACAAAATCTAAAAACTAAAACTGATTACTGAATGAATTTTTGCATTGAGAGATATTTACGAATTAAATCATCGCCAATCAATGCCATTTGGTTTATAAAAACTAATTTCCTTGAAGCAATATTTTAGACTAAGTATTGGTGCAATAGTTCTTTTCGAAGTTTTTACCCTTGCGGGCTCTCAAAACTGAAAAAAAAAGCTAGGTGGATGCCAAAGAGGAGCCTATATACTTGTATGACAACGTGTATGAATCATGAAGCTACTGCATGACTATATACATGACCCATTAAAACAAACTAAGAGGACACTTTGGTGCTTTTGCCAGGCTTACCATTAACTCAGTTTCGGGTTGCTTTCGACGTTTCAGTGGAAAATTCCTGAAACAAACGGAACGTCTGAAAAGGCATTCGCCTATTTTCCTGGTCTTCCTGGTTGTAAACTTTCGGGCGGAAGTTCGGATTTCATGTCTTCAAACCTTTTTTGAATATCAGTTTCAGGCTTTCGCGGCCGTTTTTCATTAAACGAAACTGACTTAGGCAAATGGTAAACGAGATTACCGAACGGAATCAAAATTAATTGGGAAATTAAACGAGACTTACCTGTAAGTTGAAGTTTGATTGAGATTCTATCACATGACAACAGAAGGCGAGAGATCACATGAGATAGCACAGCGCTTGCGCAAGTCATTCTTAAAAGACACGTACTGGGCGCGTCAACCTAGTATGAAATGGCATACCCGAAAGTACAGCCAAACAGGGTGGGTATGATAGCGGAGGGCATGTGATCTCTCGCCTTCTGTTGTCATGTGATAGAATCTCAATCAAACTTCAACTTACAGGTAAGTCTCGTTTAATTTCCCAATTCTATCACATGACCAGAAGGTGGAGATCCCATGAGACTTCAAAGGGTTGATGCGCCCATGCGATAGGCCCAACGAGAGGTACAGATAACCCAAGGCCATATGCAAAGTAGCCTCTGGCAGAAGCAACCCCAATGATAAACACAATATAATAAAACAGTGTTTTTTTTTTTTTTCCATATATAAACTCGCTAGTTTGCTAATCCCGACCAGGTCCAAAATAGACATGACGAAAGGCCTAGTGTGGGCTAGCACCCAGAACAGCAGAGGCCACACTGTTTTCTTGAACAACAGGCTTATTGTAATATTTATGAAAAGTCTCTGCGGATTTCCAGCCAGCCCTGGCCATGATCTCGTGAACAGGGACATCTTTGGCACTGGCTTTTGAAACAGAGGCCGACCTAGTGCTATGGGCGGAGAACACTTTGGTATCCACCCCACAAAGGTGGAGGGTTTCCTTTGTCCACCTGGAAATTGTGTCCCTGGAGACAGGTTTATGTGGCCTAACATAACTAACAAATAATTTCGTTTCATCTTTACGCAAAACTTTTGTGCTGTTAATATACGCCTTAAGGCAAGTGAAAGGACAAATGGAAACATCCGGCTCATATCTAGCTATTTCGATTCTTGTATTAGGGTTCCTTGGACTACTGGTCTTCATGTGTTCATCAATGTCAAATATGTATTTGTCCTCTTCCACACAAAGGTGCTTAAGGTCTAAAGAGTGTACAGTTTGTCCTCGTTGACTCGAGACTAGTAAGATTAACATGAGAACCTTATACGTCAAATCTTTCAATGCCAATTTGTCATACGGGTATAACGTAGACAAATGTTTCAAAACTACTCCGACATCCCAAATTTTTGTGTACTTAGGTTTTGGTCGCCGTGATTCAAAGACTCCTTTCATAAATCGAGTTACAACGCAATTAGTACCGAAAGACTCCCCACCTTCCGTTATAATAATTGCAGAAAGAGCAGAGCGGGCAGTGTTTAGCGCGGAATAACTCAGTCCTTGATTAAATAGTCGTACAAGAAATTGGAGGGCTTCATTTAGTGGTGGTGAATAGTAAGCAATCTTCCTCTCACCGCAAAACGCCATCCATTTGTTAAGATAGGTTTGGTACTGTTTCTGCGTGCCTGACCTCCAAGAGGCCATGAGCACATCGGTAACTTCTTCTGAAAGGTTGTAGCGGCTGAAGGCTCCCCTGACACAGGACATACCATTAGGTGGAGTTTCTTGTGTAGTGGGTGGGGTCGACTGTGTGAGGGGTGTTTCAGAAGGTCCGGGCGTGGAAGCAGAATCCAAGGTTGATCGCACAGGTATTGTAGCAGGAGAGGGAACCACGGCTGTGTTGGCCAAAGAGGAGCAATGAGTATTCCGTGCGCTCTGTCTTGTCTGATTTTCTGTAAACATTTGGGGAGGAGGCTGAAAGGTGGAAATGCATAAAATTTGTAACCACTCCAGTTCATAGTAAAAGCATCGATGTGGGCACTGTGTGGATCTCCGCGCCACGAGCAGTAAGTGCTGATCTGAAAATTTAATCTGCTGGCAAAAAAAATCACAATCCAGCCCAGGGTGGTGTGATAGGATGTCGTCAAACAACTGTTTGTTTAACATCCACTCATGGTTGTCCGAAAACACGCGAGATTTTTCATCAGCACCGGTATTCAGCCGACCAGCAATATGAACAGCGGAGAGCCAAATGTGCCTAGTTATACACCATTCCCAAATTTGAAAAGCCAATTGATCAAGTTCTTTTGATTTAGAGCCCCCCATGTTGTTAATGTACGCAATGGCCGTGGTATTGTCGATCTGAAGCTGTATGTGACAGTTCCCCATTTTGCTACAATAACATTTTAGGGCAAAGAAAGCCGCAAGCAGTTCCAATACGTTGATGTGAGATTCGGTTTCCGCAGGGGTCCACCTTCCCCCTGTTTTCTGTGCCCCAAAAACCGCTCCCCACCCCAATTTGGACGCATCCGATTGAATTGTCACGCTGGGGCGGGGATGTTGAATATCTCTGTGTAAGGTAATAGCATTATTTAGCCACCAGCGGATTTCTTGTAGCGCCATGGGGCATAGCCGTAATTTCCCTTCATAATTTCCTTTGTTAAGCACAAGGGCGTGATATTTGTCACGTTCCACGTTTCTGTAATGAAGTGGCCCGTATTGAGCTCCGGGGAAATTGGACACCAAAATGCCGATAACCTCTGCGACTTGTTTTATAGTGGGCATGGGGGTCTTCAGGAGAGTGTCGCAACTAGATTTGATTTTCTGGATTTTTGCTTCGGTAGGCGTAACTGTCATCCTAATCGAATCCAGAACAAACCCTAAGAACGTCAACCGCTGGGTAGGAACGAAAACCGACTTTTCTGGATGGATGAAAAACCCTAGGCTGGTAAATAACGTGACAGTGTCTCCAACGTTTTGTTGACAGTCCGCAACAGTATCCCCTTGGAGATAAGAATCATCAATGTAGCCTGAATTTAAGTGACCCATGCTGTGAAGTGTAGCATAGACAGGTTTGAGTAATTTTGTGAAAATACGAGGCGCACTGGCGAGGCCGTTAGGTAGGCAAGTGTATTGATAGAAAGCGCCGTCGAAACAAAACTTGAGATATTTCTGGTGAGAGGGGTGAATGGGAACGGTGTAATAAGCATCCTTGAGATCAACTGATGCCATAAAGCAGCCTGGTTTCATCATACTGATGGCCGCCTCTAGGGTATCCATCTTAAAATGATGATAAGCTACGAATTCGTTAAACTCTTTAAGATTGAGAATGGTGCGGTGCGTGCCATCCTTTTTCGGTCTAAGGAATATGGTAGAGATAAACTCCCCCGTTTCCTGTGCCGCGGGTATAATAACACCTTTAGTGAGCAGTTTATCGATTTCCGCTTTAACAATAGCATGCTGTTTAGTGTTAAAAACACTGGGTCTCTTATGTTGTTGCGTGGGCAGAGAATTGTTTTGAAATTCTATTTTGACCCCGGAAACAAATTGAAGTATAGTGGGATCGGTTGTTACAGTTTTCCATTGAGGTAAGAAATTTCGAAGCTGTCCTGCTTGAAATTTAGTTTGTAATTTGAGTGTACTTAGTATACTAGGCTCGAGGCCTTTAGGGAGAGTCATGTTTTCATCACATACCTCTGGCATTTTCATTGCCGCTGACTCGTCTCTCCGTCCTTTTTCTTTCTTTGTTTGGAGAAGCGGCTGTTGCCTAAAAAATTATAGGCCTTCCCTTTTGAGTAGGGGTGAAATCTTCTGTTTCCCTGGCTAGAACCATAACTTGAGCGTCCCCCGTACTTGTCACCGCGGGCATTCGTGGAATGCGACGGGCGAACCTTCTTAGTTAACTTGTTGGCTTCGGAAATGTCCTTAGCAAGTTTGGAGAGGTCGCCAAACAACAGCTCCGAAGAGCCTTCAACAGTGGACGAGTTGCAGAGTGCTGCATAATCTTTATGCAATTCCTTCTTCATTGCCACGCGCCGCGAGTGGTTAACCTCGTGGTTGAATTGAAGCGCCATTGCAATAGCGTCTGTCAAGAGGGTAATCAGATCTTTATCCTGGCGGTACTTTGCAAGAACCAAATCGGTAGCCTTGGTCATGGCTATTACGGAGCCGATGAGAGCATTTTGCCCTTTCTGAGATCTAGCATCTTGTGCTTTCATTGTGGCGGACAGCTGGCTCCAAATTAGGGGGTTAACCTTCGGCGTTCTCAAGCCCGTGATGTTTTCGGGCCGTGTATATTTGTCGAGCTTCGCCTTGATCTTGTCATCGGGCATCTTTTCTGACAAAAGCCCATTAAAAATGCCCGCCAGACCTTCATGTATTGGCGGGGAGGTTTGCTCTCTTACCGAGAGATCTTGAGCGAGCTCTTGTAAAAAAGCGTCGCCTGTCCTAGGCGCTGCTTTATCCGTGGTCTTAGAGTCCAGGATGGCAGATAGACTTGCTTCCATGTCTACTCCTTCATGACCAGAGTCTTCGACTGCTTCGGCAGAGGCGGTTTCACCGTCCTCCTCCGACTCTGGATCGCGACCGCTCAACAGCAGACTGACATTTTCGGTAAGTTTGGTCATCTGACCCACGAAAGGGGCCATAGCAGCCGTAAACAGGTTCGCAAGCTCCGTATTCGCGGAGGCCTTCTCCGACGATTGACCCTGTTCGGCAGTGATATTCATCCCAACGTCGTCCGGGGTTTGTGTCATATTTTGAGCCGTGGTCGCTTAATTACTGGCCCCTAACTACGTTAGCGCCTGAGCTGGGTGTAATTGAGGCCAACTACGTTAGCCTCTCCAGCTATACGTGTAAGAAAACCAAAGAAATTCTGGTGTTATCCGAAGAACGAACTTTACGCGTTGAGCGCGAATCGTGCAATGACTTGCGCAAGCGCTGTGCTATCTCATGGGATCTCCACCTTCTGGTCATGTGATAGAATCAGTCCTGAATTCTCCTCATCATTTGCCCAAACCGTGGAGCGACCGGTTTACCCATGTAAATAGTAAAAAAGCCTTGTGTCCAAAAGCCTGCGATACAGCTTCCTCTCATCGCTATCTGTCGCTAGGAACATTTCGTCAAAGAGCGGCGAGAGGCGAGTGTATCCCAGAATATGCGTCATATATCTTAAGTACCTTGAGGGGCCTTGTTAAGTGCATAGTAGATCGTAGCAGGGGCAGAACGTTGCAATATCTCTAATTACTTATTAAGAGACACAGAAAACTCGCTATTCCTCTACCCCAGAAAAATGTTAAGAAAAATAGTTTTTCTGGAGCGGTTCTTTGGAATAGCCTTCCTATATATTGACCAGCAGCAGGCGAAGTCTCTTGGGGTTAATTGAGGGCCGGCTGCAAACAATTCTTCTGGAGATCTACACGGTACTTACGTAAAGCAGACTAAGGCTTTCAGTCTTATTCGGTTTGTGACAAAGACAAAGGTGAGGTTTTGGAGGCCCGCTTGGGCGTCTACGTGTCATGGACTAAGGCTACGGAGGATGAGGAAAGTTTCCTTTTTAGGTGTTTCCATTCGTTCGTTACAAGATTCTTCTTAGCTTTAGTATTATACTCTATTTTGTTTCCCTATTTTTATTGTTTTTTTTTGTTTTGTTTTGTTTTGTTTTTTTCGGAAAAAGGGGAGGCGTGGGGGGCGGGGGAGGGGGGGGCAGAGTGAGTGAGACTGGGGAGAGGATCGAAAAATACGTCTAAAAAATACGGTAGAAACTGACAAAGAAAAAATAAAACAAAGAAAACAAGAAAGAAAGAGAACAAAAATTCGCAGTCTAAAAGCAGTTGAAAAGTTAGTACTACCAAATCCGTTCCTGCTGATCAATAACAAAGCGCCAAAAGTGCTCGACGCTCAAGTTGAATACTGTATTTATTCGAATAAGCGCCCAACCTCAAATTAGCGCCCACCTCGAATAAGCGCCCCTCCCAAAGGCAGAACAGTTAATAAGCGCTTAGCCTCGAATAAGCGCCCACCACCACCCCACTCCCTCCTACACAAACTTAAATAAGAGATAATAAGAGACCCTCCCGAAGACGGAGTTTTCTTCAGAGCATTTTACAGAAACCTTGCTTTGTTACATCTCCGCTTTTTGTTATTACCATTTATTGTTTTTTTGCAAAATAAACATACTACACTTGCTGAGAATGGCGAAAGTTAATAAGCGCCCAGCCTCGAATAAGCGCCCACCTCGAATAAGCGCCCACTCTCGAGGTCCAAAAATTTAATAAGCGCCCAGGGCGGTTAATCGAATAAATACGTTATATACCATAAAAATTTGTAAATGAAGTACGTAGGTAACCCGTAACAGGCCTTCATATAGTTGGGAAAACGCAAAGAAAAGTGGGCTAGAAAAAATGGCGAAGGGGCGGGGTTAGGGATTGAGGGCGAAAGGTCCTCCTACTCTCTCCCTCTTACTCTTTTCCACGTTTGTTTTCCTCCGTTCCCCATTTCGCGCCACTGTCCTTTATCCACTATCCACTATCCACTACGCCTGGAATAGGCTAGTTCATAGTGGGCCAGAGAGTTTTTTCCAATGGCGATGCAAGCGATCTATAGAGCGTTTTCACATGACGTCACGGCGGCCATATTGGTGTTCCAAAACAATGGAACGGCGGCCATGTTGGTGTACCTAGACAATCCTGTGGGAGTTGAATTCTTTTCTTATGTAAAAACTTTCTTTTGTTCCAATAAATTAGCATAGATGCTGGCCACGTGAGTGAAAACGCTCTATAGATGTCCATTTAGGAGCATTTGCCATTTTTAAAAGCTCATGATCACGCTGCAACTATTCCCGCTTTAGCATTAGTAAAACGCCACTTTTTTCTCTGTTTTCCGTTTTGCTGTAGAGGAAAGTTTTTGGTGATTTGTTTTTGATGATGGCGTTTCATCGTCGATCGAAACGAGTTAAAACGTTTTCTGGAACGTTCGTTACAATGTACCTTTATAAGCGTGATAGTAATGCATCCAAACGTACATTTATACTTATACATAATTACTTGAAAGAGAAACCTCGCAAGAAAAAAACATTGTTCGAATTAGTTAATATTGGTTATCCCCGTCTTAAATTTAACGTATTTATGCCTTTTGACGGATGCTTAAATTAATGAAACACACCACTGTACTTGTTCAAAGTTTGTTTTCGTTGGGCTCGGTCGTCGACGTCTTGCCGACGTCGCTCAAAAAAGGCCGACGTTTGAGCAATTCTACACTATATATTGTATCCAAACAAAATGACTCTTCTAAATAAGACAAGTGTATTGAAAGATGTAATATAGATTTTATGCTGGAATTCGGCATGTGATCAGTGTTGAATAGAATGTTGAAAGTGAATCTGTCGTTAACACCGCTGGCGTGACGGGCCGTGTCACGCTATTTTTAACCACTGGAATGTCGCGATGTTTCGCAAAATTAGGGTTGAACTGGGCGTCTTGCGGGCTACTTAAAATCGTTTGCCCAGAGATTTGTTTCGATTTTCTGATATAATGGGGCCTAGTTAAACCGTAGAAAGTCAATTTGCGAAATTCTAAGTTATAGCGCATTGTAAAAATTTACATTATTTTAACCCTATAATTTTGAACCGGTGAAATTGTCAATAGGGCCTATTTTTAACAATAACTTTTTGGCCACAAGCTTATTACAGCTTTCAAAAATTTATCGTCTTATGAGAAAGAAAGGGTCCTAAAATGTATTTGTGCTCTTCAAAGGCTGCCAAATCTTTGTAGTTTGACGTACGAGTCAATGAAATTTGTGTAAAATTTCGTTTTACCGGAAGTGGATTTTGAGCTCCGAACGGGCAAAATGAGTTTTCTCGAATTTTAACAAAAGAATACGTTATTTTGGAAAACTAACTACAGCATGTTTCATTACTCATTAAGGGTTATCGATGAGCCAAAAATGAGCGAAATTCTAATTTTGAACTTGTGCCACAAAAAGACGATTTTGGTCGATATTTACCGGTGATTTGATAAATGCAAATTTTGCATTTAAGTATCTTTACAGACACAAACAAAAATTCGCAAATAGACGACTCTGTATATATACAGAGTGAAACTTCGCTGTTAATTAATTGCGAGTTTTTTACTTACTCATATATACAAAGCAAAATTTTGCAATTAGTTAATCGCGAGGTTTTACTCTAAATACATATTAATTACACTGATACAAATCTCGCACTTAACTATTAACTGCGAAATTTCTGTCTGTTCATAGTAAAAGACTCAAATCTCGCACTTAACTATTTTACCTTGAGTGCGAAATTTCTGGCTGTTTATAGTAAAAGAATAAAATCTCGCAGTTAACCATTTTTCCTTAACTGCGAAATTTCTCTGTTAACATGAAAGAACACAAATCTCGCACTAAACAATTTTTCCTTAACTGCGAAATTTTTGTCTGTTTATAGTAAAAGACTCAAATCTCGCCGTTCACCATTTTTCCTTAAAGGCGAAATTTCTCTGTTTACATGAAAGAACACAAATCTCGCACTAAACAATTTTTCCTTAACTGCGAAATTTCTCTCTGTTAATAGTAAGAAACACAAATCTCGCACTTAACTATTTTTCGTTAACTGCGAAATTTCTCTCTGTTTACATGAAAGAACACAAATCTCGCACTAAACAATTTTTCCTTAACTGCGAAATTTCTCTGTTAACATGAAAGAACACAAATCTCGCACTTAACTATTTTTCGTTAACTGCGAAATTTCTCTCTGCTTACATGAAAGAACACAAATCTCGCACTAAACAATTTTTCCTTGACTGCAAAATTTCTGTCTGTTTACAGTAAAAGACTCGAATCTCGCAGTTAACCATTTTTCCTTAACTGCAAAATTTCTCTGTTTACATGAAAGAACACAAATCTCGCACTAAACAATTTTTCCTTAACTGCGAAATTTCTGTCTGTTTATAGTAAAAGACTCAAATCTCGCAGTTAACCATTTTTCCTTAACTGCGAAATTTCTCTGTTTACATGAAAGAACACAAATCTCGCACTAAACAATTTTTCCTTAACTGCGAAATTTTTGTCTGTTTATAGTAAAGAGACTCAAATCTCGCAGTTAACCATTTTTCGTTAACTGCGAAATTTCTCTCTGTTTACATGAAAGAACACAAATCTCGCACTAAACAATTTTTCCTTAACTGCGAAATTTCTCTCTGTTAATAGTAAGAAACACAAATCTCGCACTTAACTATTTTTCGTTAACTGCGAAATTTCTCTCTGTTCATAGTAAAAAACACTGATCTCGCACTTAACTATTTTTCCTTAACTGCGAAATTTCTGTCTGTTTATAGTAAAAGACTCAAATCTCGCACTTAACCAGTTTTTCCTTAGCAAGTTTATTTTAAATTTAATATAGCTTACAAAGCTTGTGCCCGCAATTTTAATAGCGAAGGCTATTCGAGGCAGGTACAAGAGAAAAAAGAAAATTCTATAAATACATTAAACGAACAATCCTAGAAGCAATCTAGTTTGTCGTGTGGTTTCCCGGGGGGGCACTTGGGTATTTTTTGGGTCGGTATGTGCCGCCCGGGACTCCAAATTGGCACCCCGTTCGAAAAAAATTTCCCCTAAAACTGATACCCCGTTCTAGAATTCGCCCCAAAACTGATACCCTGTTCTAGAAATGGGCCAATTTTCTATACTCCATTCTAGAAAGCTGTAAATTGAAATAGCCCTGTTTTTTAAAAAGATTATTTTTTATTTGTTCGACTTATATATCAAATAAATGCCTCTTCATAATCAGCCACAATTTTAAGCAGAAGTAAAGTCGTGATCCGCAATTTTTTATACCCCGTTCTAGAAAATGCCTCTGAAATGGATACCCCTTTCTAAATCAGGAGCTTCAAAATCACGACCCCGTTGGGTCGCACATACCCGTATAGGTAATGTATGGGAGTACCCCCCCCCCGGGTGTGGTTTATAGCCAGAGTGAGACAGGAAGGCAGACTGTACTTCATAGGGAGGACACTTTACACAAATTAGATATTTCCCGACTCAGACCAATTTGTGGTCTTTTTTCAGCTGAATGTCAGCTGGAATGTCAGTCTTTCAGGCTCTGTTATTTGCGAAATATTTTTCCCGTTTTTGCTGTTGGATGAGTGACAACAAGCTCAACTCCAAAAATGCTAGAAAGCTTCAGTATCATGGCCATCGATTTATGGGTACTTAGTACTTAGGAAAAGAGACGAAAAACACAGCTGAACACGTCTTCATGAAGAAAATCTTTCTTCGGGCGTGCGTAAATAAAGATTTTGTTCTTACCAGCTCAATAGGACTTATATAAGGCAAGCACACGCGCTAAGCAATTTATGAACCTCGAGTTTTTCCTCTTTTTGCTTTCCAAATCAAGTTAGTTTAATGGTTAAACTTACGTACGTATAAGTAGACTTCAAACAGGGAATCTGATAGTAAACCAGTAGTAAATTAAATATCTACAAGAGCCATAATGGCCGACCCATTATGACACACTACCGATCTCTTTAAGAATCTAATGAAAAAATGAAGCGGCCCCGCTGATGTTGCTGTTGATAATTGCCAGACAATGGCTGGTGAAAATTGTTGTCCCCAGTTCAAGAATTCATTTGTTTCAACTTACAAAGGATTTTTTTTGTGGTAAAGAAGTCAGAAAAGCCCAGCCATTTTCAGGAATGCTTTGGCTCACCTGGAATTTCGGACATCTCCCTCTCAAGTTTGTCTTTTGTCAGTGTAAAGGGTCTCCAACACTTTTTAGTTACGTGAAGCATGATTAGGCGATTTATTTCTGGTGAATCATGATTTAAAAGTTTTTTATTAGTGATTAAAATCACGATTTTAAATTTTTTTCATTAAAATCGTTTCCCACTAGGCTCGGAAGACCAGACTCGAGAAGACGGAGGAAATTGAACCGACATGTCCACGTCGTGAACAAATTTTTTATTTCAACGTGACATAGGTGAATGAAGGGTGACATCAACAGATTCGAAACGTGATTCGTGAACCATTTTGTTTTGCGTGATGAATTTTCAGCAATTGCATTGCTTTAAAAATGTACGCAATATTTTCGAATGACTGTGGTTTGGTTTTGACAGGACATGAAGTTTACACGGATCGATTCACCCAAGACGGTATTCGCCGGTCTTTATATCGGTCTTTGTCAGCTATAGTAACCCAGAAAATGGTTACCTGCGAGATTTCTGTTCCTTGATATAAACAGAGACATTTCGCAGTTAATGAAAAATGGTTAACTACGAGATTTGTGTTTCTTCGCATAAACAGAGAGACATTTCGCAGTTAACAAAAATGGCTACCTGTGAGATTTCTGTTCCTTCATATAAACAGAGACATTTCGCAGTTAATGAAAAATGGTTAACTACGAGATTTGAGTTTCTTCACGTAAACAGAGAGATATTTCGCAGTTAACAAAAATGGTTAAGTGCGAGATTTGCATTCCTTATTATAAATCGAGAGAAATTTCGCAGTTTATTAAAAGTGGTTAACTGCGAGATTTGTGTTTCTACGTATTGACAGAGAGAAATTTTGCAGTTAAGGGAAAATGCCGAGGGTCAAGTGCGAGATTTGTATTCCTTTATATAAACCGAGAATAAATTCGCAGTTACCTGAAAAATGGTTAACTGCGAGATTTGTGTTTCTTAATATTAACAGAGAGAAATTTTGCAGTTAACGGAAATGATTAACTGCGAGAGAGATTTCTATTCCTTCATATAAACAGAGACAAATTTCGCAGTTGATGAAAAATGGTTAGCTGCGAGATTTGTGTCTCTTACTATAAACAGAGAGAAATTTCGCAGTTAATAAGAAATGGTTAACTCCGAGATTTGTGTTTCTTACTATAAACAGAGAGAAATTTCGCAGTTAATAACAAATGGTTAACTGCCACATTTGTGTTTCTTACTATAAATAGAGAGAAATTTCGCAGTTAATGACAAATTGTTAACTGCGAGATTTGTGTTTCTTACTATAAACAGAGAGAAATTTCGCAGTTAATGCCAATGGTTAACTACGAGATTTGTGTTTGTCACTATAAACAGAGAGAAATTTCGCAGTTAATGACAAATGGTTAACTGCCACATTTGTGTTTCTTACTATAAACAGAGAGAAATTTCCCAGTTAATGACAAATTGTTAACTGCGAGATGTGTGTTTCTTACTATAAACAGAGAGAAATTTCGCCGTTAATGACAAATTGTTAACTGCGAGATGTGTGTTTCTTACTATAAACAGAGAGAAATTTCGCAGTTAATGACAAATGGTTAACTGCGAGATTTGTATCAGTATATATATATGCATAGTATTTTTTTACTAATTTTACTTTTCACTGAGATAATTAATTGCGAAAGTTTGTCGTCTATCTGTAGACATACTTAAATGCAAAATTTGCATTTATATCTACTCCCGATATTTACAGACAGTCGCTCTTAATTAGTTGGATATTCTGTTTTCCGTGTAATATGACCAACATGACACACAATTACAAAATAACGCTTTAAATTTCCAGTAACTGTAGGGAAAAATTGTACTATACTTAGAAGCTATACTCTACCTTCACACCTCTTAATATTTTAATAAAGTATTGACTAGAAAAAATGTAGGCTATTACTATTGAATTTTTTAGGAACAAATTTTGAAACAAAAAGATATTCTCACATGCAACATTTTAATGGTTCCAGTTGTTACAAGTTGATTAAAGCTAGGTAACTGGATCCAAAAAAAAGTGCTTCCCTTGAGTATCGGCAAGCATCGGCATTGTTGCGTAACATTCGAAATATAACCTGGGAGGATTTCTATGGGGAAAAAACCCTATCGTTTGTGTAACCTACGAAAATGGTAGAATTTCAGTGAAAAACAACTTACCTTACTTAATGAAACAAACCTAGAAATCACCTTATGCAGATTTTTTCACCTGATTTTACACAAATAGCCAGATTAGGTTGTTTTACGCTGAAAAGTGGATTTTTCTCAAAAAGCTTGGTGCTTTGCTTAAAATGTGTGTTACGTCTCTCCTGTGTCGTCCATGGGCCGATCTATGGCTTTGTTTTGGGTTCTACTGTATACGGTTTTCTCTCTATATGAGGTTTCACAAGGTTGTGGACTCCAGCGAAACGGCCCGAAGGAAAACGGCCCTAAATTCGCTCCAACTGCTCCAATCAACTCCAAATTCAGCCTAGGTAACACACAATAGTTCTGCTTTCCATTCGGGATCTTTCTTCAAGACGCATTTGCGCCGAGAGCGAATCAACGGTCGCCTAGCCTGCGTAGCAAGCGTTTCCGTTTGATTTCGGAGCAAAGAAATACCGAGGAAGGGGACTTTCGGTATTGACCGCGCGAGAAATCTTTTACTTGCGCCACTTTTCTCGCGGTCTTTGACTCTCGTTCCTCGCTCTTTTCTCCTAAACTGCACAGAAACGCTTGCTACGCAGGCTAACGGTCGCCAATCTCTGCAAACCTTCCACTCTGAAGCCATCGACAGAACCTTGGTTTGAACTCCGCGTTACCCAAACGGTTGAAGATAGCTTTAGTTCATAGCCACTCTGTGTCCTACGGTCGGTTTAAACGCCGTTTAGTCGACTTTCTTTCCATCGAATACTGAACACTATAGTGTTCAGTATTCGTTTAAACCGACCGTAGGACACAGAGTGGCCATGAACTAAAGGTAAGGGAGCTTTTTGAATTAATATTTCGCGTGATCATGATTTTTTTTTTCTTTGCGTTGTAGATTCGAATACATGTGATAAAATTCGAACAATAAGGGCCCGAATCACATGTAATAATGCAAGAAATATCGATTTTCGTTATCTTAAAGGCTACTAGTAAAGATAGACAAACAAGAAGACTTCATATCTTTAAGACTTTCTGCATTTGTGTGGCATCAGATAATACACTAATAATTCTAGTATATTCCGACCAAATGACCTCTGAAGCCCGAACCCACAAATAGTGCGCTTGGGCTGCCTGTGGTACAACCTATAAAACGGCTATAAATCGGCCCATGGACACTGCATGGACCACACAGGAGAGGTGAAACACACATTTTATGTAAGGTAACCTGTTTTTTATTGAAATCCTTCCATTTTCGTAGGTTACAGAAACAACAGGGGTTTTTTCCCCAAACAAATCCCTATATTTCGAAAGTTACGCAACAAATGCCGATTGGTCGCCGATGCTCATATTTCGAGCTTGGCCTACTTGTGGTTACAGGAACAGCTTTCAACAAGGAATGAAAACAATATACGATAAACAACTGAAAGATACGGATCAATTAAGGTTTCTGAGAAACTGCCCACCTACTCCTCCGCTAACCCAACATTTTGCAAAAAGTGAGAAGTTGGGTTTGGGGAGGAGTAGGTGGACAGTTTCCCTTAACTGATCCGATTAGGGCTAGCCTGCGACCCGGGGGGGTACTCCCATACATTACCTATACGGGTATGTGCCGCCCAACGGGGTCGTGATTTTGAAGCTCCTGATTTAGAACGGGGTATCCATTTCAGAGGCGTTTTCTAGAACGGGGTATAAAAAATTGTGGATCACGGCTTTATCTTCTGCTTTTAATTGTTGCTGATTGGGAAGAAGCGTTTATTTGATGTATAAGTCCAACAAATAAAGAAATATCTTTTTTAAAAAAACAGGGCTATTTCAATTTACAAACTTTCTAGAACGGAGTTTAAAAAATTGGCCCATTTCTAGAAAGGGGTATCAGTTTTAGGGCGAATTCTAGAACGGGGTATAAGAAATTGGCCCATTTCTAGAACGGGGTATCAATTTTAGGGGAAATTTTTTTTAGAACGGGGTGCCAATTTGGAGTCCCGGGCGGCACATACCCACCCAAAAAATACCCAAGTGCCCCCCCCGGGGCCTGCGATCAGGGAGAGAAGCGACGACCGGAAATGCGTCTGCTGTTCGCAGGCTAATTAGGGGCTGATAACTGATCCAAAGATATTTTATCAAACCGCTTCTTCAATGACAAAGTGACGGTAAATTCCCCTTTTAAGATTTACTTAACACTAGTGCAGGCCTCCAGTTTCAGTCGCCGAGTCGTCACACACCAAGAAGACTTAAGGTAGGATTAGATGTTTTATCAATCTTTTTTTTCCATTTGTTGCATTGTCCTTGTCTTAAGTACTCCATAAAATGAAGGCAACGCATTTTTTTATCCCGTTTCCTTTGTTCGCAGTTCATATCATTAATTTTCTAGATTTATCTTCATTTCGGATTCTACCAAGACGGAAGTGTCCCGGGGGTACTCCCCTATAAAAGTGACGGGGGTGCTCGTTGTACCTTTTAGGGGTTTCAATTTGGGGATTTGTACCGCTTAGGGTGCTAAAACCTAAAATGACTGCTGCCAGAGTTGTCTCGATACCTTTTAGGAAAATTCGCCCACACTTGCCATTTTCAGCAAATTGGAATGAACGCGACAAAGATTGAAAAAACGGGAATTCATTTTAAAACTAACGTTTTCGCTGCCGTTGCCGTCGTCGATGATTTCATATCCAACGCGCGCTCGTAGAGAACAGGAAGAGAGAGTGGCCTTCCGCTTTTCACATCACAGCAAAGGAATTTATCATGATACTACATGATACTATAAATGTGTTCAACCAGCGGTGACGCCCAAAACTATGCTTGACAAAACCTGATTAATGAACAGTTCATTTATTGAAGATGATACATGTATGTGTCTGTTCAGATCAAAAATAAAAAGTTTTGTATCAATATTAATAGCTTCACTGACTAGGACAAAGTGTGCGGCTTTATTATCAATCAATTTAAATAGAAATATAAATTTTATTATCCTTGGATCCTGTTAGAAATTACCAAATCCCAGCAACTGATCGAACTATTAAAATGTTACATGTCAGAAAATCTTTTTGTTCAAAATTCTTTCTGAGGGGAGAAGTTTATTCCAAAAAGTATTTTTTTATTTTTCCTTTTTGCAACAAAAAGATTATACAAAGGTAGGTTACACACCGAAATTTCAGCTTCCACAGAGCTTTCAAGCCTATGAAATCCTCATCTAAAGTAGCCCGAAATTCGAGATCATCCGACTGCCGCCATCTTGGAGGACTCCTAGAAGCCTTGTGACTGCCTTTACTGTTTGTGTAATATATTTGTTGGCGAAAAAGAAAAAAAACTGGCCATTGTGGAATGAACTTCTCCTTTAAAAATCTCACCAGCAATAATTAGCGATTATTGAATTCGGCTTTCGTACGATATGAAGAAAACTTGCCAGATCGGGCCGATGCGGATAATATCTTCCGAGATCTGCATAATTCTTCATATCATACGAAAGCCGAATTCAATAATTGTTTTATTATTCGTTCAAATATGCTTACCTAGAACGATGAAAGTTCCCGTCTTTATTTGCCTCTTTCACGGCAATTCAGGATATAAACGGATCTTTAGTTCAGCAGATATTCTTCAAATAGTAGTTGTCATCCGTCGAGTGATATTTTTTCCGTACTTGCTATGTTTTTAGGCCTTAGTTTGGCTATTTCGCTTCAAATAACATGTGCAATCTTCTGCCATTATCTCCAGCTCTGCCAAAATAGCTGAGCTACCGCGCCTTCAGAGTTCTATAACATGTCGAGGTTATTGAACCATTTACGTAATCGTTCAATAATCTGCAAACATCTTCCAAATATGGTCAACTTCAGCTGATCACGAAGAATTAACCGAGGGATTATTCAAATCAGAAAGAGATATTTTGAGTGAATAATAACCCACGTTATATCTGAGTCGATGATTTGTTGAGCCGTATGGAAATAGAGTATAGCTTCGAGTACACGATGTAGTGCAATTTGCCCTGAGTTAAACTGGAACAGGAACTTTAACAATCAGGTTACAAGAATTAAATCGGCTAGTAGTAACATGTTTGCGTAAACATCAAGCACGAAGGGCCACCGTACTTTTTCAGTACAAAAATAACACAATTATTAATTCCGTCCAATTCCACTAATACTATTTATCTGAGTAACCCGCCCCCATACCTCTCCCCTGGGATTGAACAAAAATGCATCTACTTCTTTTCGATTATTGTGCTAGATGCCTCTTTCACAGTTGGTCAGGTTTTTATATTGTTCCTTTGTTTTGTTTGGTCTTTATGTTAACCTTTCAAATAGGCGATTTAAAAAGAATTTAAATAGCCTATCTCAGAATTCTTCGACACAATTTTAATCATATGTCTAGGGTTCTCTATGTGTAGCTTGCCTAGAGATTCCCATAAAAATATGTACGCTGCTTGTCCGCTAGTTAACATCTGCTCTGTCACTATTATGGTGTGGTTCAGTTTTATCCTTGGTTTAAATTTTATTTTCCTTTGTTTTTGGATATGGTAATGTACGATAATGAGTTTGAAACAATGGAGAATAAAATTTAAAACAAGGATGAAATTGAACCACAACATATATATATCACAAGTGTGATAGTTGCAGTTCATACTTAGAACCTTACAAGTAGACCTAACAATCGAATGTTTACCCCTCTCTACTGTTGAAACCTGATTGGCAACAAACATCGAAGCTTCTCAAAATTTGTACCAATTTGTTGCCTTAGCTATGTTGAGTAGAACGTATTATGTAAATAACTGGGTAGAAAACTGTTTATAAAGATGTACACAGTCATGTTGTTTGGCATTGGGCAAATGCTGTTGACTGACTTATCGTCGAAAAGTGGTTTCCCATTTAAAAAATCTTCAATTGCATTTGCTACTAGTTGCCCGTCTATTACATTTATGGTTAAATGTGTTACATTTATGGTGAGTCAGGTTATTACACTTAACATTAGTCATTTATTGCATTTATGTTTTTTTTACACTTGATTCCCGTGCCATTCTTTTTTCTTTCTTTTTTTTCCTCGCTACTGTCGCAAACTCTTTATCCTTTTTGTGTGACCCCTCAAGACACCACAAGTTGCGCCTTTATTTAAAGGATTTACTGAGAACTGCAAAGAATTTTCTGCAACGTTGATCGATCGAGTTCCGTTCTGGACTTCGGATCAGAGCCTATACGGGATATTCTAGTAATATCATTGATTATAAGAGGGCGCTTGTTGTGCGTTTGGCTGCAGAGACAAACCACAGCGCAAAGGACTCACGGAAGTAGGTCTTGCAAAAATATGCTTCGGGGAGGAAGTTAAATGTGCACCACGCCGAAAGTAAAATCTCGATTTCTTATGGCTGTTATTATAGAGAGCGTTCTCCGTTCAGTCGAGCAAAATTATAGAGAATATCACATAAGCTCTTGGAGATGTGCAGTTTATCTTCGAGTGTTTAAATCGATCTGGGGTTTATATAATAAACATATTTTATTTTCAGGAAGATTATAGAAACATGTCCGCATCGAGCAAAGAACGCTGTCAACACTGCGATGAGCCGTATGGAAGTTCTAAAATCACCACTTGCGAGTTTTGCAAGACCATGGTCCATGCTGAATGTAACGACAAATGCAGGAAGAAGCCATCAGCGTCATCTGCAGTACATGGCAAAAATTTCACCACCCTAAAGGGTCGGCAAGTTATTGATGAGCACAATAGCGATAGCCTCTTATCGTACCTGGTGACAGAAGAAAAGGATTGTCAAGTGCACTGGGGCAAAAAGGGACTAAGTGAATTGAAAGAGGGAAAAATCGGTCAAGAGCAGAAAAGCACTAGGGACAGAGCTAAGAAGGTGGCGAAAGACAAGGGAGCTGTTATTGCAAGGGAAGTGGCCAATAAGGGAAATGAATACGTGTGGAAAAAAATTGGCGCCCACGCATCTGCCGATGCCGCAACATTTTCGCATCATGCCCATGATTCAGCAACAGTGACTGAGTTTATAGGGATAAAAGTGGCTCATGCTGAGGCTGGTGCTGGGGTAGCAAAGGCGACAGCAAGTGCCTCTGCGAACCCTCTTCAAGCAAAAGCAGGGGCTGGTGCCTATGGACCGAATGCAGGTGCCAAAGCAGCTCTAGTTGAGGGGATCGTCGAGGCTAATGCAGAGGCCTACGTAGGAAAAGCAGCAGCCGAAGCTGGCGTTGGCATCGAGCATTTGGGAGCCTATGCAAAGGCTGAGGCTGTGACTGCAAGGGCTGGTGCCGGAATCGCTCACACCCCGCTTCAAGCCCATGCCCAGGGACCTGCAGCAGGAGCAGAGACCGGAGTCTCCTGGGACTACGCAGGGGGAAACGTGTCTGCCTCACTCGGGGAGGCCAGGGCCGGGCCTTTTGCTGTAAGAGCCGGTGTCAAATTCGGTGCTGGGATTAGAAACGGAGTTCCAGAGTTGGACGTTGGTCCAATCTCTGTACCCTGCTCTGTCATGTGATTCCCCTTCCCCCATCAATTAATCCACCGGGGCATTATTATACAATGCGTCTTCTTCTTTTCGATCATTGTACTAGATGCCTCTTTAACGACTGGTCAGGCTTTTATATCGTTTTTTGTTTTGTTTGGTCTTTATGTTAACCTTTTTAATTTGCCACTTAAAAAGAATTTAAATAAGATATCCCAGAATAGCCACGTTCGATATATTAAAATTCTAACATGACTCCGAGGCCTTAGGAACAAAATGGCAAATATTTCTTGACTCCATTGTGTCGCAATTCCCAGAAGAGTTTTGAGCACAAAGAAAACCAAACCAAATATATAAAAATGATCAGAAAGCCTCGGAGTCATGTTAGAATTTTGATATACCGAACGTGGGCTATTCTCAGACACAATTAATAGTCTACTACCTATAAGGTATACTCTACTTTCACACCGCTTATTTTAATAAAGTATTGACTCGATAAAATGTGGGCTATTACTGTTGAATTTTTGCGGAACAAATTTTGAAACAAAGAGATCTTCTCACATGCAGCATTTTAATAGCTCCATTTTGTTGCAAGTTGGTTTAAGCTAGGTAACTGGATCCAAAAAAAGTGCTTTCTATTTGATATAATTATCTGATACAACATCCATACCTTGAACAGACATACTCTTTTATCATCTTAAATAAATGTATTGTTCATTTATCAGGCTTTTTCATTGTTTTTTACCTTTTAAGAGCGCGCTCCGTAAGAACAGACCAGTGATTGGCGGATCAAATAAGTAGTTTTCCTTATATTCTGGGATATTAAACTCTTAACCTATCTAGTTACAAAGATGTATTTTTGTATTTTTTGTAAAATGAAGCTGATTTAAACTTTATGCATACGCTGTATGAGCTTGACAACTTTCTTAACGCCGTTAAATTTGATACTTCTTGGTTATCATACATGAGGTAGAACTGTTATTTGTCTACAAACATCAAGTGCTCATATGTAACCTTGTCTTGTTCAGTTGACCGCTATCTAGTGTTATAGTCTCTCTCAATCTGTCCCATGAGCCTCAGCTCTACGTCACTGTAAAAGATTCCAGTTGTCCACTTTTCTGCGCGTGTGCTGTTGCCTTTATTTAGTTGGCCAAATCGCACTTTTGAAGGGCTTGCCGCCATGGGTCTCAAGTCATCTCCATTAGTAACGGAACAAGTACTGCCACGATTGATATCTGGCAAGTTAACGTCTGAGACCGCAGTAACTTTTGATGGGAGGACTTCAGGCAACAGATCAGGGAAAACCTCCGCAACTAACTCTTCGATGGTGCAATCCTCGGGCATTTTACATACTGTAGGACGTGATCCATCCACAGCTGCATCTTTCTTTCTCGCTTCCGTAACTCTTTGCTTCGATTTTTTCTCAATGTGCATGCTGTCGTCAGAGAAAGCTCTCTTCGTCTTTTGCTTTGACGGAAGGCTTGTCGAGTTAATTACTGGAATTTCCAAAATATCTTCGATGGCCTTAGCTAGCATTATGTCATCGAGATGGTCTTGTTCATCTGTGGGTGGCCCTGTAAGAGGGCGTGCTGGCGTCCCTGTGGTAAAAATGTACTCATTGGCTTTGTTGGAAACAACACAGATTGTTTCTTTTGAACAGATATTTTTGTCACTCACACCTTTTCGGGATAACTTTCTTGGTAAGACCAACAAATTTGAAGCTCTTCCTAGGGCATTAGAAACAAAATCCCCAAGGTCTTCTTCAATTATCGTGTCCATGCAAGTAACCGCTTTAATTTCATCGTCGTTCTCCGGTTTTCTCATCGCATTTACATTTTGGGGACGTGATGCTGTTCCACTTGACGTATTTTCTGTGAACTGTTCCTTAATTTGAATGTATTCGATATCCTTTGCCAACTGCATTTCTTGTACCCCAGTTGCATTCTTTACTACAGCCTTTTTCCTACGCCCACCTGCACCGTTCCTGGGAGCTATCATTTCAGTTGAGCCAAAGCCGCCGACTTCTTCATCTAAAATCTGGTCTATATCTCTGGACAACATAATATTGTCGGTAAAAGTAGGTTTTCGCGTCGAATCCTTCTTTTTCGGGCGTGGAATTGTGCTATGGCCTGAAGTCATTGAAGTCGGGACAGAGTCGTCAGCAAAATTGTCCGTCACATCCGTAGCCAGGGCGAGGTCACGAGGCTCCTCGTTATCTCGAAAAAAGTAGTTCTTTTTTGTATGAGGAATTAAACCATCATTATAC
The DNA here is from genome assembly GCA_964035705.1 of Porites rus. Taxonomy (NCBI): domain Eukaryota; kingdom Metazoa; phylum Cnidaria; class Anthozoa; order Scleractinia; family Poritidae; genus Porites; species Porites rus. Next base: position 2,116,908 of record OZ037994.1, read on the forward strand.
CTCTTTAGTTGACCATCAGGCTTGGGAATATCATGTTGTAAAATATTCATGTCATCTGCAATGGTGAGGTCATATTTACTGAAGCTCTTTTGTTTTGGCCCAATTTTCGGTAGGGGTGGTGCAACGGAAATCAGTGAAGATGCACCGATTCGTCTTGATTCTTCTGTAGGAGTGTCATAGCAAATATCCTGTCTCAAACTCAATTTTTGACTGATGTGACTCTCACTTCTGAAATCTTTACCAGAACGTCTTCCATCGCCATTTTCTTTTATAGTCACAGGATTTGCGATTGGAGGACCAAAATCGCAATTCCCCCATAAACTGTTTCGAATAATGATGTCTTCTTCGTCGATTGTACTCGGGTGTCTACCGTTTGATGTATTTCCATGCTGACCGGTCTGTGGAAAGCCACCATTAAAGCATTCTCCAAGGTAAATTTCAAATTTCTGCTCCTGTGGAAAAGTCTGACTAGAGGCTGAATTTTCCATAAATCGCTTTTTGGGGGGTCTCCCGTAGGAGATATTTCTTGCGTTTTGTTCTTTTGTTCCATATGCCATTGCAGTTACTTGGCGCTCGGCCGTCATGGACGCACGTTCGAAATTTCGTAAAGCTGAAAATGAGCTCGAACACCTTTTAACAGAGGCCTTTTGCCGTAAAGGATACATAACCGGTATCTTTAAAAGATCTTTTATATCCCAGGATTAAGCAAAATAGAACATTTACCACAATTATAATTTGAAGTAGCCATCGTTTATTACGTATCTAACTTATCGAAAAGAATTAGAACGCATTAAAATAAAGTTTGCGCGCGCCTATGAAAGACCCTCCATAAAACCAGATTGGTCCCGATTGAGCTAGATTGAATCAATTAACTTGTACTTTGGGAATTTACATTATATTTTACAAGCGATGGAATTTCATGACGTCAACTGGTAAACGCCGCGAATCGTTTTTTGTTTCTTTTTTTTTTAAAGGAACTAATCCATATTTCAATGAAATAGAAACAAGTAAATAAGACCGTAAAAAGTCGACGTTTCGGTGTAATCCTAAATTATGCCAATGTATTGAACGAGTTTCGAAACTCTTTATCAATAAAATACTTTCAACTAATTTGATACCTTATATAGTGTTGATTATAGCGTTATGACGACCCCGAAATGTCATTTTTTTTTCGTGCTTTTTTTTTACTAAATCCCCTAGGTCAAAAGTAATTCAAATGTTTTGGTCATTTACAAACGAACGAAGATTAAAAAGTGAAGGAAAAAGTAGCCTGCTAATCTGACTGTACTATATTTTAAACACTGAATAAAAACAATATCAGACGTGCTTGTCTCCGTGGCGCAATTGGTGAGCGCGTTCGGCTGTTAAGCGGAAACAAGAGAGGATGAAGGGACTTCCAACCCCTTTTGGAAAGCAACCGAAAGGATGGTGGTTCAAGCCCACCCGGGGACGCTTAATGTTCTCTTTTTCCCTTAACAGTGCCTGTAGGACATAATCCTCTTCTGCATTAACGCATCTAACACATTGCTAGAAGAACTAACGAAAGATAACTAGGTTTTAACACAACATGAACAGCTAGCTAACGTTGTCCGAGTATTTGTTCTCACTTTGTACTTCCAATAAGTGATTACGATCTAAACCTAGCCCATGCGGGTTTGAAAGGCTATAAAGAAAGAGAACAAAAACACAAGGTAAGTCATTCCCCCCCCCCCCCCCCCCAGGGTTAATTTTGCCGAGAAGCAGAAATTAGGACGTATTACACTCATTGTCATGAATTCTCTTGTTCATGGAGTCTGGGTGGTCTATGGAGGTAGACATTAAAGTACTGCATGATGGCTTAGTACTACCAAAACTGGAACATTTTGAAATGCTTTTATTTCTACCAGCAAAGGAGAAGTCTTTATTTATGACCTTTTAACAGTTGACAGGAGCCTGCTCCTGCACTTTATTAAATCAGTGTACTTTATTCTTTTCCGATAACTATCATGTAAATGCTTTTAATAAATCGTCAGGACTCAACTTAACCTAGAAATACAGCCGCCTTTCATCGCTCCGGTGCTGTACCCACAAGCTAGACTCAAAGGACCTGTTTTAAACAAGGGGGCGGGATCAATATACTAGCTGAAAAATACAAAAATTATGTCAAAGACAACCTTTGGGTAAAAGCTTTTTACCCACTATATTGAATAGATTAAGAATTTGTATTTGTTGATCATTTCTCTTCATTTACCATGACCTTTTTGCTTGATCGATATCAATCGATATCAACCACCGGTATCTATGTGGAGAAATTAGCCCCTCATCACTAAGAGAGATCAAAAGACTAATCAAGGCGAAAAATTCTCTTATGTTATTCTTTGGACTTTCTTCGATATTTACAATTTTTTTCTATTTCTCACTAATTCGCTGTTTTTAAATATCACATTTTTGGAGAAGAAAAAGTTCGCTAATGCATTAAAAGTACTTATTATCCATTCAAAATATTTCCTCAATTGTGATTGGCTAAAAGCACAAGCATAATTCACCAAAACCAGTTACTGATGACCAAATTTGGAAGAATTTTGTATTCAACGAAGAAATGACGTCAAAAATGCAGCCCGCTTGCTACAGGTTAAGGCACCGTTACCGAAAAGACTTGGGGACGAGGTTGAGTTGTTTTGGTTGTGAAAACAAAAATGGCGGACACTTCACTCGTTTCAAGAATAAGTACTACAGCAGGAACTAGGCGAAATAATAGCTAAAAACATGGCAATAACAGCAAGAAGACAACTCGGAGGGCGGCATCTGCTATTTGGAGAATATTTGCGGAGCTGGACAAACCTAAACGTACACTATCGAAGATGAACTTAACATCGATGCAGGTAAGCATGTTTTAGCTATGTTTTAGAACTAGGAATTATTTTGAATGAATAATAAAGCAATTAATGAATTCGGCTTTCGTAGGATATGAAGAATTAAGAGATATACTCAGCCTCATTCACTAGTTGCTAATTAAAAAGCTCTTTCAACATTCAGTTATTCACTAGGAAAAACCGAGATTAGTTCATTTTAAATGTGTTTAAAAATTTACAGGCTAACTTCGACCCTTTCACACCCACTTAATACGTTGAAGTCCTGTTAATGTAACAGCCTGTATCGTCCTGACCAACATTAAACTTGACGACACATTGTTTCGGAACCACTTCAAAGCCACTATCCTCGGCTGTGTGAACCTTCGGCTTTTGCTCGGTTCCCGGGACCAACTGCAAAAGATCTGAACTCCACACAGCAAGTCGCCCGTCCCGAGACCCAGGTCCCGAAATGACTTGTCCGTAGTCTGTTAGGCACATAGCACGCACACGGTCTTCGTGCAAGAGCAATTCCTGCAATGAAATACACATATTTGTTATACAGCTGGAATTTTTCCCTCGACAACATTTCCTAATACGGTATTAGTTATTCCGAGGACGCATCTCATCTAATCACCTCAAAGTTTCTGAGGGGGCAATATCGCAAAACTTATAAATTCAAAGGGTAACAACCGTGCAGTGTCTGGAATGTTACCTACTTCCTGAGATATAGGCTGTGTTCACACGGCACACTGGGACAATTTTTGACCGCCTAAAAGTTTGACAGGACACATCACATGGAACCATTCGCTCTCTTCTCATGGAACTGACGAACCAAGTCGAATTTAAACCTTTCCTAGTCAGTGGTTCTACCATCTGCCCATGCGCAGGGCGTTACTTTGAAAATCTCGCAGGTGATTTACCACGCATTCATGCAACCACACCTTTGTCGTTCAAGAAATTTAGACGGCCATGGTGTTCATACTGCGCCGGTCAAACTTTCAATCGTACCGGCTAACACTTGAGCTCGATTCTCGCGTTCAAATTTTTGAAAAGCTAGTCGCCTAAACGTTCGTTCGGTTACGCTGGTTACGTGTGAACCAAAACCCCTAAGCGCACAATTTTCATCGAAAATTCGTCCGGTGCCATTTGAACGTAAGGGACACATTGAGATACTTGGGTAACGAAATTAACTCGTTTCTCGAGGGACGGGTATTAATTAAAAAAAAAAAGGGTTCTAAAAGTGTTTTTTACAAGACTCCTACAGACAGATCATATGAGGGGAGAGGCCAGTTAAAGGATGGAAAATAAAGAATTAATCTGTATTTAGAAGGCATATAATACCTTTTCAACTTTAACTTTCTTAGCGTCTAGGACATAAATGACGCCACTTTTGCTTCCAGCCCACACCTGCAAGATGACAAAACGATGAATCAGTCAATAGCTCGGTCTAACAATCACTCCGTCAGTAATTCAATCAATCACTTCACGAATCCGACAATCAACTGGCTTTCCAAGTCAGTCAGTCAGTCAGTCAGTCAGTCAGTCAGTCAGTCAGTCAGTCAGTCAGTCAGTCAGTCAGTCAGTAAGTAAGTAAGTAAGTAAGTAAGTAAGTAAGTAAGTAAATCAGTCCGTCAGTCAGTCAGTCAGCAAACCAGTCAGCCAGTCAGTTAGTCAGCCAGCCGGCCAGCCAGCCATCCAGTGAGTCAGTCAATCACTCACCCACTCAGTCAGTTACCCAACCACTCAGGGGGGCAGTCAGTCAGTGGGTTAGTGAGTCAGTCAGTCAGTCAGTCAGTCAGTCAGTCAGTCAGCCAGTCAGTCAGTCTTACATGTCGGCCATGTTTAGTGAGTAAATCGGTCAGAGATGTTTACTTTACACTGTTACTGACTCAGTCAGTCAGACGATCAGTCAGTCAGTCAGTCAGTGCAAGTTGAGCACGTTTCAACATAACTGACAATCAATCTATGATTTCACTCGTAGTGTTCTACCTTTTGACCAACCCGCATCAAATACGTGAAGCCACCGCACTTGCATAGATCGCGGTAATGTTCGTTTTGATAGGTTTCAGTGTTCCAGACGACTATGTAACCCCGCCTGTCGCAGGCAGTCCACACCTAATATTGACAAAAACAAAACCTAATTATGAGTACAAATGGGCAAAGAGAATTTTAGTCAAGAAAAAGCTAGAAAGAATCGTGACCCAGTTTACTCACAGGAATAGATAATCAGTTAGATCCACGAATTGTTTACCCAACCATTTATTGATGGTTTGTAGCGAGTGATTTGTGGTGGGCAAGTAAATGACAGTCTGTCATTCCACGATGTATGGAGTAACACTCACCTGAGTGTCAGAGACAGCACACATACAGTCAATACTCATGGGCTGATCGTTCTGTGGGGTCAGTACTTTGGTGTCTTCATGATCCTTCGCGTAGTTAACTACATAAATGGAAAACTTGGTGGCTATTGAAAATATAAGACAGTACTATTAAGAAGAGCTGAAGAACGCAGTACGTTAAGATAATAACTAAGATAGTACGCGCGTTCTGATTGGTTAAAAACTATGGTTTATTGCGCCGGTAACCTCATAGTTCATTTTCGTTATTTAAAGTTATTTTATAAAAGCAATAGACCACACTTTCTACGGGGTTAACCGGCGTGATAACCCACTTGAGATGTTGGGGGAACTTTCGAAAAGCTTGTAAATCACGAGCCTTCGGCTTCGAGCCTATGGCATTATGAAAGCGTACGTTTTTATAGAAACGAGGACTTGTCAACGACTTGTCAGTGCTGGCAACATAAACTAAACCCGTTGTCAACGCAAATTAACATCCTATTTAACAATTATTCTTTGAAATCGAGGTGAATAGTGGCAAAATATTTACCGAGCCGCGAAAGCGGCGAGGTAAATATTCCCAAAGCCACTATTCACCGAGATTGAAAAGAATAATTGTTTTAGTATACATACGAAGTGATCTCAACACACTGAGTGTGTATATACTAATGTGTAATGACCAATCAAACGCCTGTGCTGCTAGTACATCGCGCTCCGTGAGCGCGAGCTGCAGTGATTTTATTACTGAGTCCCTCTATTTTTCTCGCCCCCCTCCCGTTAAAGCTAATGTATAATCTCCGACGCCCGCCCCCTAGGTACATTTGAAAATCAAGATGGTCGCCATTAACGGTAAGACACGCTATATCTCGACCATGTCACGGAAAAATAGGGGACTGTGAACAGTCTAGGAGTGAGTAAGATCCTCACTTTCGCATTCTTTGATTCGTAACTCCATGAACTACGCGTAGAATGGGTATAACTTTTTGGCGCAAAGATTTTTGGGATTATTTGGGTGGACAGTGTAAAAAAGGATTAAAAAAAGGATTGTTTAATGTTGCCTTTGTTTACCATCGACTACTCATGACTAAGGCAATACTCGCGCAAACGATCCCTGAAACCGTTGCCAAGAAAGCGTTGATAGGTTATAGGTTATGAAGTGGCGAAGTAATTGTCAGGTATTTAACGTCACAAAATGTTGGATGTATTAGTTCTTTTTTTTTGGATAAAAATCTGGATTTTAATGTACTGACATGGTTAACTGAATAGCAATACAGGGCATTATTGTGACACCTACCACACCAGAACGTCTCTCCAACGGCACAAAACCAGTGAAGGGTTTTCTCGTCTTTCCTGCCTACTTTGACCTCAAGCTACGAAGACAAAAACGCGAATCATAGTGCTTTAAAGTATCGCTAGTATAAAATATTAGAAGAAATACCTCCTCTTTCCCCCTTTGTTCAAGAAACTAAAAATTAGCGGGGCTGACAAGCTACAGAAATTTCGCGAAATGAAAGAGAAGGAAATAAAGAAATAGAACGGAAGGGAGAAAATAAGTAGTTGGAGACTAGATTTCTTTCCTTTGTCCAACGCTATCATCGTGATAAATATCAAGTGCTTCTCATGTAATTGCTAAGAACATCAAATTGATCATCTTTCTTCAATGATTACCATGCAGTGCACTTTGGACATCGTTGCACTTTGCAATGCATAAGAAGAGTAAAAAATCCTTATCGTGTTTTAGTGGTGTCCTAACAGCTTACCGCCGTATCATTTAGGAATAACTTAGCTAAGACCTGAAACACTGTCTTCTAAACACTTGTAAACACACCAAAAGTGCACTACTTAAAAATAGCTCACGAGTCTTCTTCTCACCTCCTTTTTAGCTGTTAGAGTCACAGGATCCCAGCCTATAATCTGGCCATTCGAGCTGGCGCTCCACACGGTGGTGTGCCTGTGGAATGACCATAAAATAAGATAAGAAGACACTGCGACAATCCTTTAGGACTCTGATAAATGGTCGCTAAAAACAGAGCGGCGGCTCAATACTACTTCGACTGTAACTATGATCTTTATAGACAAAACGTCGATTGCTTGTATCTCATCTAAATACTGAAAACTAAAACGTAACAAACAACTTCCCTTTGCCGTAAACTTGACAAAAATGAAAAATCGGGCTCCAAAGAGCCATTTTAGCGTCCAGGTATACCTACCTACCAGCAGTCCGTTACATAACAGAAATTAATAATAATAATAATAAAAACAAGAACAAATAAGCTAATAAAAGGATGAGGCGATATCAACAAGCAAAACACAACACGTTGTTTCGGGATCATGAAAAAGATGAAACTTTCAGCTCATTTAAGAATGTCTATAATTTTTTAGTGCATCACATTTTTTATTTATAATACAATTAGAATATAAATGCGCAAGAGATGCGTGAAAGACTTTGCGTCTGTGTAAAATCACAATTAATCAAATAAAGAAATATAAACTTACCCCTCTTTATCTCGTATTTCTATCATGTGTGAAAGACTGTCTCTATGACCTAACAGTTGCTGATCGGCTAAAGAACAAAAATGTGGAACCAGAAAAATACTTGACCGCAATGGACAATGCAACAGTACAGACAGATTAGTCAGTATTCCACTTCACTCAATTGAGAAGGAAACTAATCGTGGCATCCTATAATACTCACATATTAATGTATTTCGCTTCACTCTAACGAGATGGGACTTAACCATGTCATCCTACAATACTTACGCATTACCGTATTCCATTTTACTCACATGAGACGGGAACTAATCGCGTCATCCTATACTACTCAAACTTTACCGTATTCCATTTTACTCACATGAGATGGGACCTAATCTTGTCATCCTATACTACTCACACATTACCGTATTCCATTTTACTCTCATGAGATGGGACCTTATCGTGTCATCCTATACTACTCACACTTTACCGTATTCCATTTTACTCTCATGAGATGGGACCTAATCGTGTAGTACTAGTCACACATTACCGTATTCCATTTAACTCTTCCATTTCACTCACATGAGATGGGACCTAATCGTGTAATACTAGTCACACATTACCGTATTCCATTTTACTCTCATGAGATGGGACCTAATCTAGTCATCCTACACTACTCACACCTTACTGTATTCGATTCTACTCTTATGAGATGGGACCTAATCTTGTCATCCTATACTAGTCACACAGTACCGTATTCCATTTTACTCTCATGAGACGGGACATAATTGCGTCATCCTAAACTATTCACACACTAATGCATCCCACTTCACTCAAATGAGATGGGACCTAACCATGGAATCGTGTTCTTCTCGTACCAAAATGTGTTCTAGGTGTCTGGATATTAGAAGAAACATTCTTCTATGGCATAATTTACCTTTTCGGGTGTGCGTGTTAATGACGTAAATAGTTGTGTCTAGGGAACCAGCCCAGACTTGGTTGTTGCCAACGGCTAACAAGCAGCTCTACAAACAAGCACAAGACGGTCATTATTTGGTGTTACAGCGTAGTAACGTAAGCAATAAACGCCCGCTATATTGTAAGCAAAAACAGTCACTTGGTT
>OZ037994.1:2128169-2165669 GCA_964035705.1 Porites rus
ACAAATGCGTTTGTCATGTGACCACAATTTTGGATGAGTATCAATAGTGTAAGTGGGACAGAAATGGCGTCAGACGATACAACAGGGAGGCAGCGTGGCCGAGTGGTCAGCGCGTCGGACTCGCAATCCGGAGGGTCCCGGGTTCGAGTCCCGCTCTCGCCACTTGCTGGATCAAATTCTCGGCCACGCGTCGCCACGCTTGTAAATAGCCAACTGGTTGCCTCCTGTCAGTTGGGGTTTTAAATCCTGTTATGTTGTATTTGTTTTCAAAGTATTTACTGAATGTAAAGCGCTTTGGATCACTAAGAGAAAGGCGCTATATAAGTGTATATTATTATTATTATTACTATTACTATTATTATTATTATTATTATTATTATTATTATTATTATTATTATTATTATTATTATTATTAACAGACTTCTTTATAGCCAACCGTAAAACCTCGAATTAAATTGACTTTACTAATAGACACTAAACACAATGCTTGTTCGAGGAGGTAGGTTAGAATAATTAACGGTAGAAGTTAAATGCTTTCAGCGAGATGGGATGTATTTACGCGAAATTTTGAGATTTCCTTAGCTTTTCATGAACTGGAGTACGTTTTGAGTGCAGGTAAAGAACTGAACAAGTTATCGCTATAAAAAGAACAGTCAAGTTCACATTCACCAAAACAGGCGCGAAGTGACACGGGTGAAATTGTTTAATGAGTTGGTGGAGGCATCATCGAAAATCCTTTGCGAAGTTCCGCGCGAACAATATTTCGCGCAATTCTTTATTTGCTTGAAAATATTTACACACTCATTTGGAAGGGAGGGGCCACTACTTTCTACTCCTGGGTGCTAAAGCCATTGAGTATTGGTGGTTTTCACTTGACGTCATCGCGGCCATGTTGGTGGACAGAACAATAGAGAAAAAGTCTTTTGGGAATTTGACTCTATTATTATGCAAAATACGAGCCATAATTTGCTATTGTTTTGTGCACCAACATGGCCGTCTCATCACGTGACTGAAAACCATCTATTGCCTAAAATGATTTTATGACTGTGATTCGTGCCTATCCAAATTATACCCTTTACAACCCGATGATACTTTATTATGCAAAGGAACAACTACTTACCTGTCTGGTATGTTTAGACAGTTTATTTTTCAAACCGTTTTTCTTCAAGTGAAGGACGGGCTACAGAGCCAAAAAGCGAATAACATATACGTTAGATTCAGATTAAAGGGAAGGGGTTTTGTAGTGCAAATAACTTCAATCAGCTGTTACTTTAATTTTATCCCCATGACCTCTTCATTTTCCTGGTAAAAACAAACGAAAACTGAATATAAAATCACTGAGGAGTACAATTTGAGATTGCATTTGGGTAAACCTAAAAACCGTCGGCCCGACTTTGCTCAGGTTTATCATATGTTTTTCCGAAGTATAATTAACATTCATTGGGAGTCAGCTCGGTCATGTGACCAGAGTAGGGACCTTACGATCCGACAACGGCGACATCCATGAAAACTTCGCTGAAAAATAAACTTCGCATCCTTTTCAAACTTTTTCGCGATTATCCCAATTCGCCCTGTTACTTAAAAGAAGGGAATTTTGGTTGGAGCTGAAGAGAGGGGACCGCACCCGAATTCAGACGGAGATGGTAGAAATTATCGCCTTGCCGTTTCCGTTCTCAAGTAAACTTCAAATTTGGTCATTTCGTAGTTGTGCAGGGACAGTAAGAGAAATGTACAAAAAAGCGTGATGCACGTGCAGAGATGTTGTTTTGCTCACTAAACCTATTGCTTTTTTGACGTTCTTCTTGAGGATGCCTACATACCGAACCAGGACTTCGAGCCTGGACTCGAGCCAGGACTCGGTAATTTTTCGCGTTCCCGCCATTTTCACCTCCTGCAAGTCACATGACCATTAAGAGAACGGTTAGGGCTTTGATGTTAGATTATCTCGTTCTCCTTGCCATCGCCGTCGTAGTTTCGTGAGGTCCCTTGAAAATAAATGACTTCTGCTTCCACGTTTTTAAAAGTTCAATACTCATAATTAGGATCATAATAAACACAACACAAGGCAATTTAGTGTAAGAGACGACGAAATGTGCTCTAAACTGTTTTGCTCGAAGCTGACTCGTATAATACGCAGTCGTTCGATTAAGATTCACGTTAACGCCAAACGGAAAACGTGAATTTGTACCACGTGATCAAGTTTTCCCTTAATTGTCGTTTACTGTTTATTACTTCTACTGAGAAATAAGTAGTTTCACGCCAGTTTTGTCCATAAGAATTGTTTTGGACAGTTTTTATCTGCCTATTTTCTATTCTGAGAAATTCTTAACTTGAATCTGACGTTTGCCGTTTGCCGTAAGCGCAAATCTTAATCTCCCTATTAACACAATCCACCGCGTGATATGAACGCTATTCCGATAGCTCAACATGTTTTATTTGTGCTCAGTATAAACACATTTCGCCCTGGTATGTAGAAAAGAGTACAGAGTAACATGCATTAACTGTAATAAGAGCAAAGTTGTCTTACAACTGAAGCTTCCTCGGGGAAATCACTGCGAAAAGATAGAAAAGGAAATAGTGACACAAGATAGACTGATAGCACTCTTATTTATTTAACTAAACACTGTACTGTAATGCCATCAACTAACTGGCGTATGGTTAGTTGCACTTCAGGGCCCAGTTGTTCGAAGGCCGATTAGCGCTTAACCCGGGTTTCTTTTTCTAGTGTTCAAAAGCATTTTATCGGATAATTTGCTGTGCTTTTTTTAGAGCTTCCAATCATCAACTTGTAGACAAAAAGAATTAATACTGAAATGCTTTCTAAGCTTTCTTAACCCAGCTTTGAACAACTCGGCCCAGGGGATTACCTTCTAGCTCACGAATTTTCCATAAGGGATCAAGCAAGCAATGGGAAAAGACAAAAAATAACAAGAAATGCAACGGATGTGCGGGTTACTGGTGTGAACAGAACTAAGAATTACATTCAATCGTCGACGTATCATTTTGAGGTGGCGCACGACACTGGCTAGGTTCTCTCTCGCATTACGCAATGGAACTGTTTTGGAGGGCGAATTTGGACCCAGTTTGCTGTAAAAACTTCGTAATAGCCAATAAAAAAATCGATAGCGTCCCCCAAAACAGTCCCACAGTACAATTCGACACAAACAGACCCACGCTCAAGCACAATCTCAATATGTCCAAAATTTGTAATGTGCGAGCTGCTAGACAGACATTACCGCCATTTGCGCAAAATATATTCCCCCGTTTGCTAATTGAGTTATAGGGGAAGACCTGAAGAACTGGACTCTGATTCAACACAGCCACTAAATTTGCATAAATGAGCCAGCCTGATTTTTGAGACATTAGTGCCCCTCGGTGTGGTCATATACTGGCATAATGTCTAAGGACGTTTGAAGAGGGGTGGGGTGGGGGAACAAGGAGAAAGACAGCTTCCGTCATTTTAGAGAAACAACGAATAACACAAAACATGCCAGACTATTATCTTAACTACACACTTTCCTCTTTAAGCTCACTACGGCATGAACTTCACTAACTGTTGTCTTTTATACAAGGGCCAAATACCTCATAGATCTTAAAGCGTCTGCCATGATCACGTTTTGAGCAGCGTGTTCTATGATTTCTGAGTCCCTCAACGCTTGAAAAAGGGAAAATAACACACAACATATAGAATCCTTCATAAGAAATATCATAGTTTATCTTCAAATGGGACTTCATGTATTTTGTAGCCACGTAGTCCCCATTAGAGCAAGAGCTTCATTTTCCAACGGTTTTTAAAGGACGGAAGAATGTAATCGTTTAGGGTGCTGGTGATAGGGGAACTTATGAGACAAGGAATGAGTAGAAGTGACCACAAGTGACATAAGAAACAGAAAAATGAAACGATTAACAACTCTCTTGGATCAGCAGCTACCTGATGCACGTAGACAGACAAGATTACTATCCTCTGGTGGGAGATATGGTTATTAAGCGATGATCTTGGAATAACATCGGTTTATGATAACCTTCACCAGTTTAACGCAACCTAACTTTACCCTGGCCTTACCATCAGCTATTTCGTATCCAGCTTTCATTTCCAGCAGACAATTGAGCCACAAGTCCTTCTCTTCTTTGACAGATGCTACAAAAGACTTTGATGGATCAGCTGAAGAGAAAAGACAAAGAAAAGTAAGTATCAAAATTTTTCTTTTGAAGACCAATCACTTGGTTATATTACAGCGGGGAAGCGTAGCCGTGTGTTCAGCGCGCTGGATTTTCAGTCATATCGTGCTCTGACCACTGGGTAGATTTTTCTCTGTCGTCTCGAGTTGAACTCCTCGACCAAGTTTGTGAATAGTTTTTTTTTGAAATATTTGTTTCAGACATTTGCTTTGCCTCCCAAGCATTTATGCTACAAATACTGCCAAGGGTACTGACAAAGAACATTATTATTATCTGAGAAGGGCGCCTGTAAACTAGCAAAAGTGCACTTTCACTAAGAACATAGCATATACATTTCATCCTCGTTTATCTATTCTCACCGTCAACACCTTTTCTGGAATCACATTCTCAAAAATTGCCTTAAATTTCAGCTGAGTTCGGTTCACTTTAGTAGTGGGAACCAAGAAAACTTACGTTCGCTGGTTATTTTAATAGCTGTAACTCCACGAGGCCGCATGGTTTCGTAGAAGGTTTTTGCTTCCACGGTCTCTATATCATTAATGTCGATGACAGAAATACATTTATGTGTTCCGTTTTCCAAGAATAACAACCTAGGTAAAAAATATGGTATTATGGAATCATCAGCGACCAACATTGCTTGGAGGGGGTGGGGAAGGAATGCTTTAATTCCCCGGCTTTTAGAGGCGTCAAAAGATCAGAAAAGCCCTTTTAAGGCAAAGTGTCTCAACTAATTTTGTTGCCTATTGATAGTCACGTGTACTTTAACCCTGACAAAAGATAGGGAGTTCATTTCAAAGAAATGCGCAACCCCCACTCCTTGACAGTCGTACCCTGTACAAGGTTTGTTGGATTACATTACGTCATAAAACACTCATTGGTAATGTTCTTCTGTTAATACTTGAACAAACCGGGAGACGTACATAGAATTCTATTCGCTAGCAAATGCTTTCTTTATCAGGTGTATGAAAGGCTTTTAAATTTCGCTACTGGACATTTCGATTTTCTGACAAGACTCCCTCTTTTAAGTTAAAAAAAAATACTCTTATGCGTATCTTTGTCGAAATCTACCTTTTGACGGTGAGAACAAGAAAGCCCACTCCGCGACTGGTCTTTATCATCTGCGAGATCTTCAGGACGTACTGTGTAAGAAAAATGTTTCCTTAAAACACTAAGCAGGATAAAACCTAGCAATTTGTTGGTTCCACTGAGGACCAACCATCTAACAAGTTGAATAGATTGTTCCCGCATTTCAGTGAACAATGATCCCAATCCGATGCTTGAAGTGACAAAAAACAGTGATTCGAAATCTTAAAATTTATACTTGGCTTACAGGCTGGAGGAATAAAACAAATCGCCATGAGGATGAGGGATGAATAATAGATTTCTTTTTGCTTTATGCTCCCCCCCGCTCCCACCCCTTCTCCTCTTCCCAGTCTCGGAGAAATGATTCCTCGAAATTGGTCTGTTGTCAACTTTAGCCTCGAATTCGTTTTATGGGCTTCCTTCACTACAGCGAATTGCGTGAAAGATCTATTCTGAAGTAATCGGGCCTTAGGAATTTTAAGCAGCACGTGAAAAAAGCAAACAAACAAATAGAAATCAAAATAAAAGCGATAATAATACTACTCTCACCTCGTTTTCTTCTAGAGGGGGGTTTAAATCATGCAGTGTAACACTTCTTGCTTTATCGCTGGCCTATGAATGGATCAAAATGACTGTCATTTCGTGTATCGTATACACGCGTTCCGTACCTAGAGTTGCTGAGCGAATGAGCAAGGACATGTGCTCGCCCGGCATGATAGAATTAATCATGTTTGCTGTGTTCTGCTTATGCTTTGCTTGTTGCTCTGTTACAATAAATGCATGGCTCAAAGACAAATGCAATATGTGTAAGGAAGTGTTGTGCGAGACCATTCGTCCGAAAGCTGTCTTATTGGTCAGAAAGTATTGGCCAACCCTTCATCCTCTGGCTTAAATTTAAAAACAAATATCTGCCCAAAAAAATGACAAAACAAAAGACTGAAGCATTGGAAAAGTTATTCGCAAAATATCTCTATCCCTGTGCACTGTAGCAATGGTTTATAAAAGGGTGTATGATATAAAGATATCAACATATCAATTTCACCGAATGCAATGTGCGGAGCAACAAGTGTTGATTAAACTTTTTCAACAAATTAATTACCTCCGTCAAAGCTTCATAGAACAACGCAAACGCATCAGGTTCAACGACTAAAAAGGAAACATGAATTCAAAATTATTAAACTCACCATCAAGTAGAATGAAATGCAAAATATTATTGGAGATTAAGCGAACTCTCAAATATGACGAGTCATTCATTTGTTTTATTGAATCAATCAACTAATCAATCAATCAATCAATCAATCAGTCAAGCAACTAATCGATCAAATAATCGATCGATCAATCAGTCAATCAAAAACTGGCAAAAATTTACTTTACCTCCCGTAATTGTGTTCTTCAATACTTCAAACAACCTTTTGCCCGCATCCTGGCTGTTGGCAATCTGCAATCTACTGACGTGCTTCTCAAAATCTGAAAGTTCTAGCAGCCAGAAAATAGATACTGGGTTAATAAATTGTAATTCAACATTTTCCATTATTCACAAACTTATTCATTTTGATTAAAAAATTAGACCAAATAATAATTCAAAAACCTGGCAAGACAAAATCAAAGGATGCGATAACTTCTAGAAGATTAGAGCATTCATTTCGGGGGAACTGGGGCCAATTAGCTTATGGAACCAGAAAAAAAGACCAAAACCACCAGTGAAAGGCAAAGTTCCTTAAGCGATATTTCTTAGATGAGTTAAACTCGTTTCCAGAGTGTCTTTGTCGCCATCCTATGTAACTCAAGCGTGCTGGTTAAAGCATGCTCGAATACAAAAAATCAAATAAGGACCAATGAAACATGCACGAAAGATACTGACGACATTAGAGGAAACATTTACTATCCGACCAACCGCAATAGATTATAAATTCTACTTCAAGCTCGACACTTGGAGACCGAAGTTCACCCAAACATCAACTGTAAACCGAAGGAAAAGGAGGGATGAAGGAAATACTTATCATTTTCAGAGAGATGCCTTAATTTTGATGACGAAAACTTACCTAAAGGTGTAGGGGGCACTGCCGACGTAATAACCTCTTTCCTATTAATTAAGAAAATAAAAATAAAATAAAATAACTTGCCATTTTAAACTGTTTAGTACTTTATTAATAACACTAACAACACCATTGGTTTTCTCTCAGATTTCGGAATTGAAGCTTAAAAATCAACTGTTCGGGCAAAATTTTACTGACAGCATCCGCACGCAATCCAGACTGACGTACAATGTCAGTCAAATGACTACAACAACAATAATAACAAAACCCTGAAAAAAGCCTGCGTAGCAAGTGTTTCCGCGCGAGTTCGTCGAGAAAGTTGTAACGAGAGCAAAAAAGAGAAAGGAAGGGGAGGGGGAGGAGAGAGAGAGGGAAACCTCTTCTCCCCTTGCCTTCTCCCCTGTATTTTTTTTGGTTTCTAACTCGATTGGAAACGCTTGCTTCGCAGGCTACCCCGAAAGAGAAATGCAAACAGTCAATAAAAAGAAAAGCGTTCTTACCTTTCTGGTCTGAATTCCTTTTTTCCCTGTAAGGATAAGAGTTAAAATAGGTAAACATCATGTCTCAGTTACATTTGTTTAACCCCTTCGCTCCTAGAGATTTTGCCGAAAAACGCGTTTTGAAGCTAGTCGAGTGGTTTTCGGGTCACTGTCGTGCTATAAAGAGCTAAAACTTACCACAAACTGGTTTACAGGTCGAACACTTCGCGGTCTTCTGATCCAGATGCAAAATATCAGCTTGCGAAGTTCGGGCATGCGCAGAAAGCAAAATTTCGACAGTTTTTGGGTTTAAAAGTAACACAGCAGTCTTGACTTTTACTTTTCGCTTTCTCTCCTCCCTTCTTCTTTTTTTTTTCTCTTGCTGGGCATTTAGTAGGCTTGATTTTGGTGGGAAGAGTTTCTAGGAAAGCTTTTAGGATCTTAGGATTAGGCGAAAGGAAAGGTAGGTGGGTAATAGGACAAGATTTTCATGGAGATTTTCAGGTCAATGTCACGTGGTTTTTTGCTTGTTTCTCCGGTGTCCTTGACTGAATTGTGCTCATTCTGGTATGGTTTGAAAGATCTCTTCACTCTGCACAAGTTAGTGAAGAAAGTTGTCCTTGACCGTTAAAACTGATGACGTCACAATGGGTAGAAAGGACCTGGATCCGCACGGGCGGTTACCGGCGGTTCAGGGGCGAATGGGTTAAAGAGAAAGAAAGAAGCAAAGAAAAACAAGCAGGTATAAAGAAGGGAAACCATGCTAAAAAGCCTCGCGTAATTACTTGCTAAGAAAAGGAGGTTAGCCTTAATATGATCACTTCTAAGTGCTAGCGTGCCAATCCCTTTCCAGAAAAGCATCAAAGCTCACCTTGGCTTGTGTTCTAAGCACCTCTGTTTTTCTCCAAAATGGGCGGGTTTTTAGCTCTCCTAATTGTTCGGGCTTCATTTTACACAGCACCTCCTGCACGGTCCTAGTAACATTAATTACACACTAGTTTATTTGTTCATTCTCCTAACTTGCCAAAAGACTGTTAGACTGGCGGCTTTCCTTGGTACGCAACCAAATTAAAAAACGAAACCATTCAATAGATAAAGTACAGACCCTGGGAGATAAAAGAACATAAATATGCAAACAGTCTCGCCAAGCTTCAGGTCTGTGACTTTTCACATGAAAGAAACTCTTTGTCCGAGTAACCTGAGATCAGGCGTTTTTATTTGTTTTTTTTTTTTTTAAAGACATAATCGAGATATAGGGTGAGTATGATCAAGGCTATCCTCTGAGGGGCACCAATACGGCCCAAAACGGCGGCCGTAAGCCAACAGAAACATCTGTCACTGAATTTGCCAGGAAAGCGTGAATTCTTCACTCGAGCGGCAAATCATAACAGTAAGAAATAATTATTCTAATAAAGGGTTCTTAACAGATACGCTTCCCACGTGTTGTTAAAAGTTTTATAATGCTTATTATATGACTTTAGCAGACAGGACCGGCAGAAAAAATTGCTTACTAGTCACGAAACCATAGTCACTTACTTGGTAGGAAAAAGTTGCACATTTCTTGATGAAACTCCAAAGAAATCATCTACTGCCTAGTTGGGGATAAAGACAATAAAGTTACCTCTTCACATGGAATCATTCAATCGTTCCTTCACATAGTACTATTCGTTTTGATGTAGCTCTAGCTCTTTTCCAAGTCTGTGGAAACCTCTGCAGTGGTTTATCATTCGGTCTGTAAGTACTTTCTAAATTTGGAGTTTGTAGATGCAATCCTATTGTGTAATCATTCAGATGAATCCGCTCTAGCAGTACTTTAGTATGTATATAACTCTTACTGTTGAGTTGTTGGATGAAATCCAGTGGTTTACAATTCAAATGAAACCTCTTTAGCAGTGATTTCACGTGGTATCATTCAATCTATGTATAGCTCTTACTAGCTGTGGAGTCTGGTGATGAAATCCAGGGGCGGATCCAGGATTTTTTTCAGGAGGGGGTGCACTCGTCTCTTGCTCTACTTCAACACCAATAACCCACATTTTTTTTTTTTTGCAGAATACCAGTTGTATTAGAAAACCAAAGGTCATCTCGGGGGGGGGGGGGGTGCGCACCTCCTGCACCCTCCCCCTAGATCCGCCCCTGAAATCCTGTGGTCGACCATTCAAATGTAACTTTCCGTTCCGTTACTACTTTCACGTGGTACTATTCGTTTGTGGGTAGTTCTAACTTTTGAGTCTTAGCATGAGATCCTGTAGTAGTTTTAATTTTAAGTTTGTGGATGAAATCCTGTGGCTTGGCAAATCAAATGATGCCTCTTCGGCGTTACTATTCAGCGACACTAATCTGGTGATGTGTAATTTGGAATTTCTCTGGCAGTAAAACGATCATCAAACTGCCTCATTCTATGACGTCTAAGGTAGCCATGACGGAGTGGTTCACTAAGCAATACCTTGACGTCCTGTTCACAGGCAATACGCAACATTCCCCGGAGATACAAATAGTTGGCAAGTAGACTTGATGACTTCTCCATAAGGCCCTGCAAAGGAAAGGGTACTCAGACGGTTGCTGGCGTAAGAGATGAATCGAGAAAAGCAGTAGCAACAGGAAGAGAAACAAAACAACAAGCCAGTGAAGGACAGATGCCCATTCCCAGTAACAAAGAGCGTAAGGGAGCAAAAATCAAGACAATTTTACGCAATACATGGGCTACAAAGTTGAAACTGGCAAAGAAAACTTACCCTTCGTCATAACTAGATACTGCGACCTACTTACCGAGATTTTCTCATTCAAATACTTGAGGTAGTCCCCATAAAAACTACCTACAAAAGAAGATGACAGAGAAATAAAACGGAACGGACATTCAAACTTAAAAACGTTTTTTGGGCAACTTTAGAAAGAAGGAAAGGTTGAAATGGAAACAACAAAGAAAGAACTCAGTTCCCTGTACGTTTTAAACTTTGTGTAGATCTGGCAATGCACTCCAATAACCCTTCAGACTAAATTAGAAGCTCATTACTCATTAATGAATTTTTGGACAAAACTACGGGGTACTGTTCACTAGCAAAAAGGAAAATCGCTTACGCTTTCAAAGGGATTCTTTCACCAATTTAACCAAACGTATTTGATCATGCGATTACAGTTACCTTTGTGAACGCCCTCGAATGTAAAGGGTGGAAGAACAAATATGTTTAATTCTTCTTGGGGATTCACGAAGAATTCATCAGAAATGCGTGCCACGGAGGAGGAACTTCTTTTTCGCAATGGTACTGCTCTAGAACACAAAATTACAATAAAGAGATCTCTGAAAATGTGATGAGGTTTTATCCTACCTCAGTAACGAACTAAGTTTTTGGTGTGAAGGTATAATAAACACGTTAATGACTGGTTACCAGGGAAAACGTGGATAGCGCTATCCACCTTTGAACAACTGGGGCCAGGCGCTTAGTTTTTTCGCACTCTGGGCCCAGCTGTTTGAAGGCCGAGTAGCGTTACCCAAGTTTCTGTTTCCTAAGTTTCACAGCATTTTGTCAGATAATTTTCTCTATTCACTTTTAGAGTATTCAGTCGTTAGACAAAAAGAATCAAACTGAATTTTCTTTTTAAGCTTTCATTTGCGAATTCAAATTTCGCACTTTTAACCATGGTTTATCTTAACCCTGCTTGAACAATCCGACCCTGGGGTCCGTTTCTCGAAAGTGCCGATAATTAACGGGCTCGGTAAGTTGTCCCAGTTTACATTAAGGATCGAGGTTTCAATAGTTTTGCATCTATCATGATAAAACTATCGGTTAATGAAACAAAATGGAGTAGTTTGCTAGCCAGGACCCACGCTCTTATCCTTTATATTTCGATTTGAATATTTGATTTCGGGCCCGTAAAGATACCGGGACTTTCGAGAAACGGGCCCCTGGTCGTAAACAAAGGCGAGCACAAAACGCGAGTGACTGGTGACAAAGCACAAGGGACCACGGGAGAGAGAGGAAGGAAGGCTGCGAAGCGCAGTCTCGCCCGTTTTCTCCTTCCCGCCTTCCTTTGCGCGCAAATTTACATGAAGAGAGAGACGTCGGGTAAGGAGGCAGGGTAAACAGAGTACCGCTCACTCTTTCCTTTAGAAGTTAAACATGCAAAGAAATAAGACAAACCCAGGCCACGCCTTACTTTGGCGCTACTCTTGTTTTCTGTGCCTTTAGCGTGAAGTAATCTGTCTTTTCTGGATCATGCATAAGTTCATAAAGGAAGGTGCTGAATGCATGACTTTTGCATACCTTAAAGAGATCAATACAAGTCAGTCGTGAGTGATGAACTGATTGATCTACGTCGTAATCCTCGTCTAATTTCAATGAAATCTTTATGAGCGACTCATTCTCAAATGTGATCAACTATCCAAAATTCCAAAGTCGGTTTTCCTACTAGCCTGACAAAACAGCCACCACTAGTTTCCCCGCGAAATGATGTCTGTGAAACGAGCGCAGAAATTCCATACTGACGACGCGTCACTACCAAGATCTGGGTAGTGCTTACGACTGCTTTCTCAGGCTATTTTCCTATTCCCTACCCCACGGCTCGCTTTTTTTTCTTTCCTGCTCACATCTCACGCAGAGTGAACCTTTCACAAATGACCAACCGTAAGCAACCACCGAATCCTGGCATTTAGGAGGTTGCTTACACAAGGTTCGACTGTAGTAAAAAAAAACACCGAGCAAAACAAAATAGACGCTGATCATTCCAACGTTTACTCACCGTGCAGACAACCAATTCTACTCCGCCCTTACCGTGAAAAAAAAAAAAAAAGAAAAAGAGGCCTGGCTTGTTCAGGTTAATGACGACAGGAAGTAATATTTTTTAGATTTACCACACGATAAAAGTCTTGATCTTCTGAAGGCTTTGACTGGATGAAGGAATCCATGTCGAAGAAAAGCTGAAGATAAAATAATTATAATTTGTAAGAACGTAACCCTTTTCAAGTAAGCCTTCCTCTCTACTAAGTCCCCCATGACAGGAAGAAAGAATTCATGGATTTGAGCACAAGAAGATAAATAATTCCATAAGCTCGTAAGACGTGCAACCTAAAAGGCAGGTGTTGTCAGAGTAACACAAGTTAGTAAATCAGTGAATGAGTGATTCAAACACGCGTGTATTTAAGGTATTTTAGCATGTGTTTTAGATAAGATTTTTCCCAGTAGCAGAAATCCCTCTAAAACAATGTAATTGATATAAAATGCTATTTTCCGATTAATTCGCAGTCAGTAGGTCGTTTAAGTTAACAGTCAATTAATTAACACGAAAAAGGCAATGAAAAAAATTTGCTCATCTTACGTCTTCCTGCTGGACAATGAAGTTTTTTATGTCACTAAAACAGAGAATACAATAATTAGTAGAATCTTACGCGAAATAAATTCGGTCCAATAAAGAAGAAGAGTAGATATTTAATTTCACCCTAAGTAAATCAATAACAATGATGTTCACGCATATACCACAAAAAAAAACACGGGAACCTGTTATCTATAAACAGTTCACGTTAAGACAGCGTTGATTTTGC
Source organism: Porites rus (assembly GCA_964035705.1). Classification (NCBI taxonomy): domain Eukaryota; kingdom Metazoa; phylum Cnidaria; class Anthozoa; order Scleractinia; family Poritidae; genus Porites; species Porites rus. Next base: position 2,141,483 of record OZ037994.1, read on the forward strand.
CCGAGCTCTACTAACTCACCCAAACATCCGCAACATCATTTCTAACGTGGCTAGAGTAAAGAATAAAAACAAACCAAGATAAGCAAACCAAAAACTGCATGACCTAGCGGCCGCGTAAGAATACGAATAAGTTATTGCCTTATTTTGAGGCAACTTAGCGAAAGGAAACGATCATCGGTTGATGGAACAGACTAACAAGTAAAACAAACATTTATAGCGTAAGAAATTTTAAGATCATTCAATTGGTCACTTAGACGTTTGAGTTTATCACTGGTGTAAAAGTAACCTGGTATGCAAAGTGCAAGAAAATGTATGAAACTGTCTTTAAGCGGAGGTAGAAATAGACCTTTCCCGCATTCCGCTCCAGTGAGCAAACATAAAAAAAGAGGTCGAGGCTCGGGTGGACAATTTCATACAAATCACTAATTTTGTCCACCCGAACCTCGACTTGATGCCTTTGTTAACAGGAATGCGGGAAAGGTCTATGAAGGTTCAAATACAAAAGCAACGGCAACAAATTCCAGATACACTCACCCGCTAAAACAAGCTGCTGAAATTTTCTCACGAATTTTTCTTGTTCCTGTTTTAGTTCCTCCACAGAGAAGAATGTCTGTCTAAAAATGTAAAAACAGGTTTCAATGAGTATAAAACACGCGCACGCAAAAAGAAGCAAGTAAAAGTCCATCAAGTTATCAAATTCAAAAATACAGAAAACAAACCTTTGAAGCAGTAGTCTGTCAAAGTGGATTTCTGCATTTTTCATCCTACAAATTGTATAAAATCTTTTGGTTATTTATAAGCAAATTTAATAAGGCAGCCGGCTAGCACGCTCTCCATTTAGAGAGGCGAGCGAAGCGAGTCGCGAAACCACGCTCTCCATTTAAAGAGGCGAGCGAAGCGAGTTGCGAGAGCACACGCGAGCGTTAACACCGTTCCCGACGGGTACGCTTCGAACTACCAAGAGAAGATAAGCCATCTGCTTCTTTTATTCCGGACAATATTCTAGAACAAATCGCAGGTTGTTAATCCAACGGTTAGGTATGGGGTAACTTTCCCCCCTCTTTTTCGTTTGAGGATAATTTTAATAGGTGGTTCACAATGATATGGAATTTCCGGCGTTAACTGAGTGGATACAAATCAGCCGGAAATGAAACATTTCTGCGGAACGGGAGCAGTGGGGACTGGGGCGGTTTCAGTTGAAGTGCAGTATGGGTAGTATGGGGTGCTATAAAAGCGAAGTCGAAATACCTGAATTTATACAAGGTGACAGCAAAAGATGGCAGTCGAGGAATTTCCGCATTTGGATGCGGTGTTACTGTTCCCTCGTCAATATCAGCTATCACTATACCGGACAACTGAAAGAAAAAAAGCCCAAAATTCGTTATCCTCACATAGAGCAATCACAATTGTTTCTTGAAAATTCTTGGGTGCTTTCGATAGGGAAAGGTGAATTTAGAAACTAAATGATTTTTTCATCTGACATTCATTCGTCTGGGAATCTGTTTCCGAATTCGACTGGGAATTCAACATCAAAATGCTGACTTCCAGTTCTTGAAGACACAGTCATCAATTTTTGCTATGCAAATAGCTCCAACCACTGGCAATACCCTCGGTGTTGTTTTGAAAATACTTCCTTCACAACGCTGTTCAAATTGTACCCACGAACACCATTTAAACTTAAGAACGTAAAGGAAATGGTGAGTTTCGATATCCGCTTGCTCGATGGTACTCGAACAAAAGAACATTATAGGGTGTATTACCTCGTCCATCGCCGCTGCAACACTTTGAACTTGCTTTTTGTGCTGGGCATGGCAGCCCATAATGAACGCTCCAGGAGCCTCCACTAAATCAAGCAAGACACTGAAAAGGAAAAACAAGAAAATAGTAAAAATACAAAACAATATTTTAGCAGGAAGCCCGCTTCACCAATATCGCAAGTATTTGTAAAACACCTTTTTATCATCTCCGTAACATCAGCTATATAAGAAAGTACCTGTCATCAAACACTACTGAAATACTTGTTTATGCATTTGTATTTTCAAAATTGGATCATTGCAATTCTTTAATCTATGGCCTACCGGACTGACCAAATTAAAAAGTTTCAACACGTCCAGAATGCCGCTTCTCGCCTCATCACTCTTTCAAGAAAACAGGAACACATTTCACCTATTTTGTTAAACCTTCACTGGCTTCCGATAAATTATCGCAGCAAGCAAGTTTAAAATTCTACTCATCACGAACAAGGCTCTTTACAATCTGGCATCATCGTACATTCGCGATCTACTTATACCTTACATTACATCTTGTCAGCTACGTTCATCATCTAAAAATCTACTTTCTATTCCGAATTTAATTTGAGAACATACGGTGCAAGATCTTTCTCCGTGGCAGCCCCACACTCTGGAATACTCTGCCGTCTGACATTAAGAATAGCTCCACGGTATCCGTTTTTAAAAACAGACTTGAAAGTTTCCTTTTTAAAAACGCATTTTTCTAACCTTTTAGTCATTTTTATTTTAGTCTTAAGATTTGAAGCTTTTTCTTAATTTGTAAGTTTTTTTTTTTAAATTTTACTATTATTTTTTTTTTAATGTTCTTGTTAAGCGCTTTTGGACTTCAAGGATACTGGCGCTATATAAATATTTTATCATTATTTATTTATAAAGGCTTTTCACTGGGGCCCTCTAAAGGACCCATGAATTATACCGCGGTAAATGGAGTCCAATACCACACATCAAAGAAGGCTAGCAGAGCGGCACAACGTACCTGGGTAAAACTGGAACATACGTCCAGCTCCACGAGAAAGGTTGGATAAAAGTGAAAAAACTCTGTGGATAAAGAAACATGCACAATTCAGTGAAGGGTTTAAATTTACAGACCCTTGTACAAAATTGATACGACGTAAACCTAAACTACAGTTATTTTACTTTTGCCGCCCAAATACAACTAGATGGCACCAAGCGTGGGAAAACTCTTACCCCGGCGAGCAGAGGTTTTTCTCTTGCATGGTTTTTAGCGTTTACGAACTCGTTCGCGTCGCTTGTCGGTCGCGTAGTTAATTTGTTTCATATACCCGGACGCGAACGACTTCGTAAACGCTTAAAGCCACGCAAGAGAGAAAGTTTGATCGGAGGGTAGGGAAAATTCATGAGGGCAAGTCAAGACTGCTTTGTGTTTACCTTCGATTCGTGACAAAGGACAATAATAAAAAAAGCTATCGAGAAATTCAAACTTCTCTAACCGATTTTGGCGATAACAAGCCTAAATGGAGAGGTTGCTGACAGGATATACTTTGCGCGAGAACTAACCGAATAAATGCTGGAGGCCTTTGTTAGCTATTTCAAATGAAGCCATAGTGCAAACGGTCTATAAAGTAGTGAAACCAACTAGATTCTTGAACGCTACAGGACCATACAATACAAACACAGTTCAGTTGTACTGTCTCTCAGTGTACAGCCAGAGTAAACAGCCGACGTTTTGCGACGCCATCAATGATTTCCCAGCGAAATTTACTTCAACCAATCGGAAGCCCTACCCAGATCTGGGTAGTGACACGTCGTTTTTCAGACGTCATTTCGCGGGGAGCCAGCGGTTGCGTCGCACAATGTCGGCTGTTTTCACAGGTTACTGAGTGTGCAGACCTCAATGACTGGCGTGAGTAGAGAATACGAGGATGACAGAAACACAATCCGTTGCTGAGTTAAAATACATCCTATTAGCAGAAGTACTTCATCCAATGAAAAGGAAAGAAACGGATAACGAAGGTCCATGTTGATGACTCTGGTCTCTGTAAATGAAATTAAATGACAGGAAAAAAGAATTACTTCGTAAACCACGGGCAAAATGTAATAATAATAATAAACAATACCGATATTAACTCACTAACCAGGGTCTTCGGCAGGTCTCACGACGTGACTAACACCGTACAAACCAAACTCCTGCCGGCAAAAAATATCAATTGAACATTATTATTTGAAAAAAAAATCGTTAATGAATTAATTATTTATTAAAAATTTATTCATATAAATGAGCCATCAAAAATGGGAAAGAGAGAAAGTGAGAGAAATAAAATGAAAGAACAAGAAATAATGAAATAATGAAATGGATGAACAAGATAAAATGAAATAACAGTGAAATGAATAAATGGCTGAGTAGATGTAGGACCTCGTCCACTGTATGAATGACTAATGGCCGTAAGAAACAAGAAAAGCAATTCGCTACCTTATAAACGACAAGGACTTAAACTGAACCAAATTACCTTTCACAAAGACATCTGCAACTGTTACGAGGGACGGCGGGCAAAAAAATGGTCAACAGGGAGCTTAAACAATCACTATAGCGATGGCATCGAAAACTTTTCTTAAAAAATGCCTTGATTCGCGTTGTTTCAATCTTCATCCCTCTTCTTTCATCTCGTTCCCAACCCGGCTCGTTCCTAGGAAGGAGAGAACCCTGGGAACGAGGTTGTCTCGTTCAATTTGCCAAAGTTGACGAATTTTTTCTGAAGTTAAATACTAAAGGTCTGTTTCTAAGTTGAGAAAGGATAATGAAAATCGCTACCTTGAACTCACGTTGTACACAAAACGTGAAATTAGGAAGTTTTACGTCGTAGTCGTGCAACAACGGCAAAAAAAAATGTACAAAAAAGCGTGATGCACGCGTGATGCACGTGCAAAGTAGTTGTCTTGCGAATCCAAACCTATTGCTTTTTTGCCGTTCTCGTTGCCGTCGCCGTCGTCGTTGCTTAAACTCCCTAATAGCTGTCCGGCGCGTCCCCAGTACACGATTCCAGAAACAATTGTGGGACGCATTTCGTTTCCAGTTTCCTTCTCTTTGTTTCTAAAGTGGCGAATGGACAATGGAATGTGAGTATCAATCACCGCCTCACAAAGTAAACAACGTACTATTCCTAGAGAGCCGGCTGGGGGGACTGGTACCATAGTCAACTGTGACACAAACTCCATTAAAGCCATTCTAAATCCACGTGCATCAGTCGTCAACAACTCGGGTAAAACGCTGTAATAAGAATGGACAGACACTGATTAAAACGATCGAGTTATCCTTTAATTACAAGGAAACCTTCCTCGCATAAATTGCAAACCTTGACAATTTTTTCCTGCAACATATAGTTGTTTGTCACTCTTATAAAATTGGAAAGATGCATTAAAGGAATTGCCGGTAGAAGAACGTTGCCGGATTCCATGGAGAGCTATCGGCTATGCGTGTCACATTTTCTATGAATGTCGCAGATTGAGAAAGATTTAAACTAACCACTACGGTTAGAGCAAGGAGTATGGTACGAAAAAAAAAAAACATTTAAAGCAAGATAAGCGGCAGTCAGCGGTCCGAACGACAAATAATATCAGGGACCGCAGAGCTATGGGGCTGAGTGGTCTATAGCCCACCTTTTTTTTTTACGAAAATATACATTTCAGGAATGGCTTTAATATTAAGCTTTGTCACTTCGAATGAACTTCATACCACATGACAATTTCGTTTTAAATGTACGTCTTTGTGCAAAAAAACTAACAGAATGGTGATAAGGATTTGACAAAATTTTCTCATCATTAGAAAGATTCAGCGTCACGTTTACGGCGAACAGCAAACGTCAAATTTAAGTTGAGAATTTCTCAGAATAAAAAATATGCAGATAAAAACTGTCTACAACAATTCTTAAGGATAAAACTGGCCGGAAAACTTGGTCACGTGGTACAAATCCACGTTTGCCGTTTGGCGCAAACGTGAATCTCAATCTCTCTATTGGATAGTAATATTCGCGTTTCTGGTGATTGCAGAACCTCTACTTGTCAAAAGTTTGTGGGGAAGCATGCTCCCGGTCCCCCCTTGATAAGCTAGCGCTTAAGACGCCCGTTTGGCTCGTGTGTAGTCCCACCAATTCAAAATATGCTGCGCTGTCCCTGAATATTACTTTGTTATCATTGAACTTCCTGAACTTCATCGGGATGAACAACTATAACATTTTCAGTCTAATACAAAAGGTGGAAGTCACTCACCATGACAAGCAGTCCTTCATAAGGTTGAAAAAAGGCCACTTGGAAATTAAACAGCAGCATGTCGGTACATAACAAATGGAATGAGAAGAATCTTGCAAGGCTGTCGAAAACGCTTAAATATCAAATTCAAAACCATTAGTAATTGCTGAGATCGAGATTTGGACATGTGATGCTAATCGCCAAAAATTTGGGACTTCCTGCGGTATCATTACCATCTGGAAATAAAACCTTCTCAAGGAGATCACTCGGTAAAAAAGCGATTCATCAATATTATCCAGCTGTTATGGGAATACTAATAAAACAGTCTTTTTCGCGTTTAATATATACATTACATTTGACTCTCTAAGGAGGACACCCCTGGAAACTGCGTTAAGAGTCTGAATTCCAGAGAGGTGTCCAACAAATAAAGGGTCAAACCAAAATAACTAAACGGCAGGGAACAACTTAAAATGTTCATTTTAGGGCGGTCAGTATAAAAGACGGACTGCGGACTGGGTATAAAACACGGACTAGGTATAAAATGCGGACTCCGGACTGAGTATAAAACACGGACTAGGTACAAAACGCGGACTACAGACTATGTATGTAAAAACGACTTTAAAAAGGTAAAACCGAGAGAAATGGAAAGTGGACTAGCAAAAACAGTAGTCCCAGCTTTAACATTCCTCACGTAGTTTATTCTTCCCACGGAGAAGGAAGGTCATGCGGGAACTCAAGGCAACTGAAATTAAACTCTGAATTTTATAAAAGGAGGCAGTTAGAAGAGATTTCAATTTGCAGTTTTAAACCAATAAGAAGCAGCGAATTTAAAAAAAAATAGTATTGATGTAAGTCAGATCAGTAAAATTCTTATCGGATGTCACAATTCCGTTTCAGATAAAGCCTTGGAAATATGAGGACTGAATGAAGAACTCAGACGAGAAGGTCAATGTAGGGCATTCCGCGATGCACAAAAGAAGTATCAGGGGGGAGGGATTACTCACATACGTGAATAATTTCCGAAATGAGTCATCCAACGTTATGTTCTAAGCGATGATTATGATGACATGATTTACACCCCGCTCCTGATCCCCGGAGGGTGGTACCACCGGGAATTCTTGGTGGGGGTGTGGTGCACGGTTCTCCGAATCCTGACGTTTTTGCAGACCAAAAAAATGCCATTTTCCACATCCGTTTTCAGACCAGATCTCTAAAATCCATACCCATTTTCGGACCTGGCCTAATTTAGCCTGTCCCAGGTTCTCAGATAGTTGGGGAGACTCCACAATTTTCACTCGTTTAATTTTCGTGTTTTCGCTTTCTCAATTCAGCGGACCCAACTATCTCAGAGCCTGGAACAGGTTAGATCTAATTAGGCATAAATTATGTCATCATTACCAAGTTAGAGCGGAAACAAAAAAATTCTCCAAATGCATTTCGAATTCGCACATTTCTATTTCGTTCTTATTCATTTGGAATTGAAACGATAAATCCGTCCATTCATGCACGCTCCCGTAGTTCCCTCCAAAACCATACCCGATTCCACACCAAAACGGGCAAAGTGTTTTCAGACCAAAAAGGCCCAAAACTCCTACCCTTCCATTATATAAGGAAGTACCACCCCCGATCCTGACCCCTTTCATGATTGTTAGAGACCGAGACAAGGTCTAAAAATGGGTGAAGAAAATAGCATTTTGACCCGGCTCATGATTCAGAGAACCGAGCGACACACCTCCACAACTTTAACTCACGTGTCTTGCTATTTAGCGATCTTTTGATCTTATTTTTCCTTACCTAGAACCAATTAGCACCGTTTTTACCAAAGAAGTCCGTAGCCCGTATTTTATACCCAGTCCTCAGTCCGCAGTCCGCGTTTTATACTTTGTCCGTGTTTTATACCTAGTCCGTGTTTTCCAGTCCGCGTTTTATACCTAGTCCGTATTTTATACCCAGTCCACAGTCCGTAGTCCGTAGTCCGCAGTCCGCAGTCCGCAGTCCATGTTTTATACTGACCGCATTTTAGGGAGATGTCTGTCTTATAGATGTGACGGTAAAGGGATACTTGGCTTTAACAGTGGATAGTGTTTTTCGCGCGCTCTGAGTGGCTTCTTAACCTCCGAATATCCAGTGCTTACGCTCTTCTCACGTATGGTAATATGCCCGTCTAACCTCGTTTTTGAGTAAAAAGTCCTTTGAAATGCTAATCAGACGAAGTTTTCGTATTTGAATTTCAAAAGAATTTTTACCCGTAAACGAGGTTAGACGGGCATATTACCATATGTGAGAAGAGCGTATTCACTGATTCACCTGATTCACCTCCGAGCAAGCGACGCCAAACTAGCGTAAGTTACGAGCAAAATGGTTTTCCGGCTTGCTGCCGTAACAAACAAAGAACTTTCACAAACAATCAAACAAGTTGTTCCCGAAATACACGAAGAAGCTGACGAAATTCGGTTTGCAAGTTGTAACAGGTGCAGCTTTGTCTGTTTGACTTGAATTTATCCATGAAACTGTTGAAAGAGGTTTTTGTTTACAAATGCAAATGAAGCCCAAACTTAAGTCTTGCGTTACTTTATTTAGCTGACATGTTCATTAATAAGCTTAAAACTAAATTTAATAGCTTTTTTACAGAATGGTTTTAAATACAAAGAGAATTCACATGCAACTCCTTTTGAAGAAATTTCCCCGAAAGAGCTCAACAAATGCCTTCAAAAGTTTTATTTGTCGGCAAGTAAACGCGACAGTCGTTCGGTTACTGCGCGCCAAATTGTAATCGTTGGCAACAGTAAATGAGTTAAAAATCATCATTTTTGTGCTCAATTATCTCACTGTTTTAGTATATACTAAACAATTATTCACCTCACTTACGGTGGCTAGTGGTGGATAATTGTTATGTATTGCCTAAAATCTAATAGAAAGATGGGGCAATGTTTTCCTCATGTCATTAGGTACTCAGGCACCGAAACTCACCCCTTTGGTCTGTTTTCTCATCCAGATAAAGTAATTTAAAAGCTCCAGGGATGGTATCGTCCTGTTAATAAGAGCATCATATAGCGGTTAGTTCCTGGAGACATCATGATCCTCCGGCACATCAAACGTGTATTTTCCGTACATTCAAATCCCGGTGATCAGGGAGTTCGGACTGCTCTAATACGGTACGGGTAAGCATTTCCCGGAAATATAACCTGAGCGAAAAAATGTGGTAGCAAAGATCTAAATAAACTGAAGAAAAGCGATAACGTGGATTTGAATTCACGGAAGGTAGCGGTAACCTTAATTCATGTACTGAAAATCGAGAGCGACTTTGAACACTCGTCGTCTAAGAAGGAGCGATGGCACAAACTTTTTTTTCTTCCATGTCCACTAATTACCATTAATTACTTAACAAATGGAAATCAAAATGTCAGTAAGCCTAGCCCCCACCCCCACCCCCACCCCCACCCCCACTCAACCCCTCTTGGTAAGCCTACCTCTTTAATAATAAATCCTCTGTAAAATGTCATACACACACAATAAGAGCGGGTACCTAAATGTGAAAAAAATTGTTTCAACTGGAAATACATTGACATAAAAACAAAACAACTATATAATCTTTTTCAGTCGTCTAGCTTAAATTAATCCCGCTGAACATTTGTTTTTATCAACTGATCTGATAAAAAAGCGAACTGGAACCCGAAAGAGAATCAAAAGAGGCTAGCAGTGTGGCTAGCCACTGCTAGCCCTGCACGGGAGAGAAACGATTCGCCCTCTGAAAAAGGGCAAACGCTCGAAGGTTGTTAAATTAAATGATAACAAAACTTCAGCCGCGCCCTGTAATCTTCGGAAAAGGTGTTCGAAGCCGTTCAATATAAACGCTGGGCCGAAGAAGTCTAAACCTAACAAAATGTACTTGGCTGCATGTCGCGGCACTCTTTTCAACCGCATTCGTTTGTGGCATTTAAATCAGAGGTGATAATTTTTTAGTTATCCGAAATTCGAAATAGTCGTTTTGTCTGTTTTCAGTGGATTATACCTCGGTTACTCGTGAAGTTTGTTTCAATACTTACTTCATCGTTTGCAGAAATATTTTTTTATGAAGCCCGCATGCAGGCTTCCGGGCTTAAAGAAGATTTTTTCTGCTTAACGTACGTTTGAATATTAGTACCGGGCATGCAGACGTAGAGGAAGAACAGCTCTATAATCAAACAGTACACCATACCCTCAATATCAGTGAGAACCAGAGAATGACAATCAACTGGCTTCTTTTTCTTGGAAACAAAACCACCATCTACAAACAGCAATGGAACATGAAAAAGTTAAAACGCAAATAAGACATTGATAAAACCCAACAACACACAGTAGTGAAGGCACGGAGCTTTTGATTCGTTTACAGGGAGCTAAAGTAATCAGTTTAAAAAGAGAGCAAAAAACTTGTGCTCTTGTATTCACATTGTCCATTAAACGTCATAGTATATGGAACGGCATGTCATAGTTGTGCAGTTGTTGTGCAGTTTTCGCCGAAGAATGTACCCAAAGGTGGAAGGCACGTGATGAGCTCATGAAAATCACTCATAAGAACACTGATTTCGGCGCGATTTCTGTATAGGTGGAATCCCACTGCCCCGTAATTTTCACGCGTGCACGCACGTAAATTTTACGCGCATAAGTGAAGTAGAGGCAATGCATGAAAGGTCGCGCGTAAACGTAAAAGATGAACCGTGTAAACGTTTAAGCTGAGCGGGGTTCAACTTTTACGTTTCCGCGTGGCCTTCCACGCATTGTTTCTACTTTATTTATGCGTTTAAAATTTACGTGCGTGCACGCGTAAAGACTACAGGGCATTGGAATCGACCTATACAGAAATCGCGCCGAAATCACTGTTCTTATAAGTGACCAGACGCCCTTTCCCTTATGGTTTTCTTGTTAGCCTAATTTTCATACATAGTCTCTATTTTATTTACGCGCGTAAAATTTACGTGCGTACGCCGCACGAAAAAATTACGTGACAGTGGAAATCCACTTTAACGGAGCTCAGTGCGCTGCAATCTTGAAAGTGGATCGTCACATATTGGATAGGTTTCTGCTTCTCTTCGTCGCAGTGTGACAAGAATTCACGACCGTAACAGAAATAGATGAGTAGGAGCAAGGACTTAAACCCACTGAGAGAGAAGTAACTTTTCAGAGGTGAGGTAATGCAACAGACCCTCTCGGCAAACTGAAGCTCCCCGGTACATAATTATGGTGTAGAAATGGTCTAATTCAGTTTGTTTGTGTGCCTCTTGACGTTCTTAATATCGTCTTTGTCGTAGTTTCTTAAGATCACTTACAGTGGTTTGGGAAAGACGATTAGTAGAGAGGTTAAGCATCACGTTCACGTCAAACGACAAATGCGAAATTCTACCAAGTGACCAAGTTTCTCCTTTACTTGTCGTTTACTGTTCATTATTTCTACCCAAAAATTAGTACTTTCATGCAATTTTATATCCATAAGAATTGTTTGGAGCAGTTTTTATCTGCTCATTTTCTGTTTTGAGAAATTCTCAACTTGAGTCTGACATTTGCCGTTTGCGGTATACGTGAAGCTTTAACTCTCTAGTGTGACATTGAGACTCCATAGCGGGGATGTAGGCTGCGTGCTTTTTTTTGGTCTTTAAGAATTAATGTGACGTCAAGTAGCGTGAATAGTTAAAACAAACGCTTTGTACTAACCAATCACACCGTGTGCATTAATTTTACCCTTTTTGTAACAGCAATTAGAACTACTGACTAGTAGTGATGATACTAAAAATAATCCTGTCCTTTCCAAACCCGGTTGCATCATCTCTGATCTGGATGACCTTGATCTAACCAGGCTGACGCGCATGCACATAAAGACGAAATTCAAAATGGTGCCAAAAATGCAGACGTATGATGAAAAAACTTGCTGAAAAGGTCACCCTTGAGTACCACAGGAAAACCAAGTACAACTGTACCACAAGATCAAAAGATTAGGGTGGCGTTCGACGTTAGGCCAACGCAATAAATGTTTACCTGGAAAACAAAGAGCTGGCAAACTGTTAATGACATCTTGACCTAACGGTAACTCTGCTGTCTTGACTCTGCAGCCCGACAATATTGACCCACGGCGACGCTTTGTTGGGTTGGCTGGTTTAGTTGGACTACCCACGATCCCCAATTTAGGATAATATGGCTCTCCTGCCAACAGCAAAGCACAACAGAAAAAATAAATAGGTTTGAGGTAACAATGCATATGTTGTAGTTACATGTAATTTTTTTTTTAATCTCAGGTAATTTTTCATTTTCTTTTGTTTCAGTTTCACTAGCATACATTACCGTACCCAAAAACAAAAGAAAAAGAAAACTTACCTGAGATAAAAAAATTAACTACAACATATATCAAACATCTGAAGGAGCGTTTCATGCTTTATCAAGGGCGAGGAATTAAAACGTCAGTGGGAAAAAGGGGTCCTTTGAGGTGCTTGGATATCAGACTAATCTGGCATCTCAAATGATAAAAATGTTTGGGATGGTTCTAGGATATATTTTTTAAGGGTGTCCAAATAAATATCCTGGAGAGTGGAATCATCTGGGAGAAAGGGGCAGAGGGGAGGGGGTAGGGATATGCTCCCTGAAAAATTTAATATTTTGAAATTTCAGTGCTTGGAAATCCAGTTTCTAGTTTTCTTATGGTCTGTGCGAAAGTTTATGCAACTACAGGATTGTTTCCCCCCCGCCCCCCCCCCCCCCCCCATCTTCGCGATACTGATCAATTTTCCCTAATTGAGTTTTCAGGTAATCAAGTATAGAACGTTTAACCAACTCTGTATTAACCTAAATTCAGTCCTTTCAAAATGTGGCTTCTGAATAATTTATTTGCAAACATGCATAATTATGTCCTCTCATTGTTCTTTTCTTTCTTTTCCTTTTTAACCCATTCGCCCCTGAACCGCCCGTAACCGCCCGTGCGGATCCAGGTCCTTTCTACCCATTGTGACGTCACCAGTTTTAACGGTCAAGGACAACTTTCTTCGCTAACTTGTGCAGAGTGAAGAGATCTTTCAAACCATACCAGAATGAGCACAATTCAGTCAAGGACACCGGAGAAACAAGCAAAAAACCACGTGACATTGACCGGAAAATCTCCATGAAAATCTTGTTCCATTACCCACCTACCTTTCCTTTCACCTAATCCTAAGATCCTAAAATCTTTCCTAAAAAATCTTCCCACCAAAATCAAGCCTACTAAATGCCCAGCAAGAGAAAAAAAAAATGAGGCAAGAAAAGCGAAAAAAGAAGGGAGGAGAGAAAGCGAAAAGTAAAAGTCAAGACTGCTGTGTCACTTTTAAACTCTCCAAATTTTGCTTTCTGCGCATGCCCGAACTTTGCAAGCTGATATTTTGCATCTGGATCAGAAGGCCGCGAAGTGTTCGACCTGTAAACCAGTTTGTGGTAAGTTTTAGCTCTTAATAGCACGACAGTGACCAGAAAACCACTCGACTAGCTTCAAAACGCGTTTTTCGGCAAAATCTCCAGGGGCGAATGGGTTATCTCCCATGACAACCCACCTTGTTTCACCAAAAATTTAGAAAAACCTTTGTTTTTAATTTCCCCTGAGTGTTATAGTTGTCCCAAGAGAAATCCAAAACAGTGTTTCTGCATTCTTTTTTGTTTGTTTGTTTGTTTTTTTCGGGAGGGGGGCTTATTACGGGAGATGTGAGAATGAGGAGTTTGACACAACGTTTACTAATAATGAAAAGTTGTACAAGTCTAATTCCTTTGTTGATAAGTTGTCCACCTATGCACTATGCACTCACCATTGATTTGGTCATATGGTGCATGAGGAAATGATGCTGTCTCTACTGACATGGCTGCCAACACATTTGTCTCAAACATAGTTGAATACATGCGGGAGTCAGGGTCGTTTCCTTTGGACACTTGTCTTTTCTGTTGTAACGAGAAAATGTATGTAGTAGATGTTGAGGAAAAATAAAATAAAATATAATGACATCAAAAGGCAAGTGTAATTTTTAATAGCTAGTATTTTTCCCCAGCAGTATACAAACTCTTTCCCAGGGTCCTCTCTTCCTTGTGCTCACTCTAAGAGACAAGTAGGAGAGAATGCTGGGAATGAGATTGCAGTGCTACCCTCCTCACTAAATTACTCTGAGGCCTTATAACTTTTGACAATAAAACTCTTTCCCACCAGTCTTTGAGTGGGCAACAGTGCAAACTAATATTACAACAGAGAGAAACAGTGCACTAGCTGTTACCTTGTCAATGTTGATTACCCTTTGGAATTTATTTTGCAATATTATTATTTATTTGTGGATGGTATAATAACAAATCACTTGAGAAACTTTGAGATTTTTGGGACAAAATAACTGATACCCTTGGGACTAGTCATGGAGTGTTAACTACCGGTATTATTCATTCAACACATTTCCCCAATTCTGATTGGCTAAAAGCACACACATAATTCACTGTAACCAGCTACTGATGACCAGATTTGGAAGAATTTTGTGATTAATTAACTGATGATGTCAAAAGTGTTGCTTCCTTGCAGGTTAATGCACTGTTGACCAAGAAGACCTGGGGGCAAGGTTGAGTTGTTTTGGTTGTGAAAACAAAAATGGCGGACATTTCACTCATTTCAAGAGTAAGAACTAGGTGAAATAACAGCTAAAAACATAGCAAGAACAGCAAAAAGACAAGGGCAACATCTGCTATTAGGAGAAAGTTATTTTGCAGAGCTGAACAACCCTACACGTCCACTATCGAAGATAAACTTGACATCGATGGAGGTAAGCATGTTTTAGCTATGTTTTAAACTACCAATGATTTTGAATGAATAATAAAACAATTATTGAATTCTGCTTTCGTATCACATGAAAAATTATGGAGATCTCGCAGGGGGTTATCAGCCGATAACACCCTCCTTGATCTCCATAATTCTTTATAAGATACTCGGCCTCATTCATTAATTGTTAAATATAACACTAACTATATGTATTGTCTTCTGGGGACAACCGACCACCCCATTCCTCACAAACTGTTTTTGCCAACCTCCATCATCTATTAGGGGAATAAATTTTAAATTCAAATCTAAAATGCCTGTTAATACTGACACTCATGAAGGGGTCATACAAATTGCCCCTAAATTGTCTGGGTGTTCATAAAGTGAGGTTTGACAGTATTACTAATACATATGATATGAGTCATCAAGTTAAGAATAGGCCACATGCACTAAGAGGTCATGTGATCAATGCTTCCTTTAAACAATGACTTGGAATCTTGCTGATGCCAAAAATTGACAGAGCACATAAAAATTATCTCACATCCGAAATTTGAGAGGAAACGCATTTCAGGGAGATCTTTTATGGCACTTTGTTTTTTCAACAAAGTAGTATCATTTGTATTGGCTGCCATGTTAGAGGACATACTCTTGTCCTCCCAGCCACATGGCAGCCAAAACTACTTTTTGCTGAGATCTTGTTAAAAGTTTGATAGTTACGCTCAGATGTGCTGTAAACATTACCACGTCATCTTTTCAACATTTTCCTAAAAGTTTAAGTAAAAAATTTGTGTTCAGAAAGAGGTAATTCATAATTTTAAAATCACATTTTGGTCATGTGACCAGCTAAGAACTTACTCAATTTAAGAAAATGGTGCAGGTTTGAAAAACCAAATCACTATTATTTTGTTAAAGACATGACCCACTAATCGTTTTTTGAAAGAAAAATCATATAACTTTCATTTTCATAAAAAAGCGATGTCACTTGACCTTTTAGTGCAAATGGCCTATTAAAACTTGAGGCTTAAATTCTAACCCTGATATTTTGAAACCTGTGTAGCACTACCCACTTCATAAACCACTTTCCTTTGAACAGTTAATTTATTTACATGTATGAGGGTCACAAATTACAATCTGGCAACAGAAATGATTCAATGAAAAGTAGCCTTGTGATAAATGGTCATTGTCACATGATTTTCAGAAGGTTTTTTACCTTTTTCTCCATAAGGTGCCAAATAATTTTTACAATGACATCTGTGAATTTTTTTTTCCCATGTGATCATCACATGAAACATGTAATTGAGTAAAGCAAATGAAATGCAGACCTATCAAAGAATTTCAATTGAAAGTGTTTTAGAACTAGGAGCTTCATATAACCAGACACTTTGAGGTACACAGAGTACGTACAGTGTATTTTGGCGTCAAATACAGGTCACCCATTTCCCTAATAGTTATCAACCACCAGGTACCACAGCATTTTTTATTCCCTTTTCATTCACTCTACACATATCTTTTGGGAAAAATGCTTTTACAACGTATATGACAATTTAATGTCAGATTTTCTAGAAAAAATGAAAAAAAAAAACTGAAGTTGTGTAATAATATGTCTCTTGGCGTTCAACATGTTTGCTTTTCTGGTGGTGGATTTTATAAGAAAATCATTAATTTACCTCAGGTGAATAAGCAGGTACAAGGCCTGTGTCTTGGTCCATACCGACCACAATGCAGATCTCTATGAGACTGTTTAACATCTTGTGGCAATGATGTTCCATTGTGCTTCTTTCTGCAACAATAAATGACTATTACTATAAGAAATAAATAAACCCTGGCTATAAAATCCATTTTTAAATATTTTGAAAACACCTGGATGTCATATTTAGGTACTAAACTGTACACCAGTCAAAGTATTGGAGAAGAAAGATTTGAAAACTTTAAACGTTTCTTATTGCACTAATATAATAAGCAACACTAGCCAATGGAAAGCATTAGCAAGGCCACTGCAGTAAAGAAAGGCCATAGAGGCCAGTTTGGAAGGTTTGTGAAGAATTTAAAGATCAGCAATTGGCACAGTTTGCAAAGATTGCCACTGGAAGAGATGATTTAGGGCCTGTTGGAGGTGGGGGACCCCAGGTACATGAGGTAACCCGCTTGGGTGGGGTAACCCGCTTGTCCATATAATCTCCCATTTTAATTTGATCATGTTTACATGATAGGTGGGGTGCACCGCCATATTTTAATTTACCTCACCCACCTGGGGTCCCCCACCTCCATGTAAACAGGCCCTTATAAGCAACTGCTGTGATAAAAATGACAAATGCCTGAAAAATGACAGGAGCCACCCGAATCACCTCCTCCCCACCTCCCAAATTTAAATATGAACATGGACAGGTTTGTTCAAGCTGGTCATTTCACAATAAAAGCATGACTTAATTAAACAATTATGCTACAGCTGTATTTAGCAAAACTAAGTTCAAATTTTGTCACAATGTGCCCTGTAACAGAAATGACATAACTCAGAGAGTTCAATTGCAAAAAGTATGAAGCAATATTTAATGTTGTAAATTCAAAAATGAAACTTTACAAATTCTTCTTATTAGCTAATGAATGTGTGCACATGGGTTTTCAGTGCAATATGCATGTATGCCCTTCAGCGGAAACAGTCCATGAAATGGCGGATATCTGTGGATATCGAATAAATTTGGGGATTCAATATAAAGAACAATATAATCGTGATTCTTAGCTTTCATACAATCTAAACCATAAAGGCTTAAGTGAACTTATTGTATTTTCTAGTCACCATGTTTAAGATCGATTGCACAAGCAGCGGGCTCAATGTTTTTGGCAAATGTGATCGAGGCGGCGCAATAGATGCAAAGAAGATACATCTATTTCCAAATTTCCTACCTGGATTAGCAGATTTAGTTGGTTTAAAAACAACTTATTAAACTCATATACAAGTGTGATAACAGGTAACAGTGCGAAAATTGTGGAAATGAAACTCACCGTGCAAACAAACTTGCTTTTCAAGTTTCTTCTTTCTCGAGGTTAGACTTCACATAAAGCAGGCAGAAGTTAGTATTTCTGACATGACGATCAGCTCTTTAAAACATAGCGACCAAACTAAACCATTTTACGTAAATAACTAAATTTCGAGGTGAACCGTGATAAGGAAATCGCCATTCTTGGGAAAGCAGCTTTTCCTCGAATCGATAGTGTTGCGTGACTTCCGGGCACATACACAAGGGATTAGGCTGACCTGAGTGTGATCCGCTGAAAAACAATGAAACAGGAACAACGAGTGAATTGAAAAAATATATATTATTATTAACAATAAAAACAAGAGTAATAACAATAATAATAATAATAATAATAATAATAATAATAATAATAAATAACAAACTTGGTACATCTAATGTTGACAATTTTCTTTTCGATATAACAAAAAGTTTCGAACCGCCAAACGCAAGCAGATCAAAGCCACTTGGGTAAGTGGAAGTCTCTCGAATCAATTATATTTGAGGGGGTTTTGACCTTTCGGTTTTTAAACCTGAAAAAGCAAGATGGTGACGTCTATAGGTAGGGCAACTAGATCTAATTTGCATTGCTAAGACATACATATATCGTTGTGCCGTAAAGGTAGAACGTAGACAGAGGACAGAAACCGTTTCTGTATATATAACTGAATTCAATCAGTGATTGAATTCAGTTATATATACATTTTTGTTTTTGATTTTGCTTGAATTAACACGTCCAATTTCTTTGTTACCATGACAATAAATATTATCTGTTCAAGTACCGTATATTAAAAAGAATTTGAGAAAAAAGAGTGAAATCATGTACTAGAAAGTGTAACTAACTAACCCGTAGTTGTGGAAATTAAGGACAAGGGGAGGGCCTGACTTCCTAACGATGTGCTACTGTAAACAAAGTAGTGTGATGACGTGAAGTATACATCAAATAATTCATTTTTGAACTGCGGTTGTAGATGAAAGTGAAAAATGATCATCGCAGTAAATTTTCGAATTTAAGCAATTGGAAAGAAGACGCCTGAAAAAATCAGGGCTTCAACGGGATTCGAACCCGTGACCTCCGCGTTACCAGTGCGTTGCTATACCAACTGAGCTATGAAGCCACACATTGGGAGCGAGGTCAATTTACTGCATGCGATGATCATTCTTCACTTTCATCTACAACCACAGTTCAAAAATGAATTATTTCATATATACTTCACATCATTTCACTCCTCACGGGAGATATGAACTCAATAGTCAGGTAGCAAAAATTTCACTTGAGGGTGGTCTGGTAGTGGGTGGCATGGTGTAGACCAAGGGTTACAGAGTCTTAAGAGCACGCCCCCACTTACGCGCCACATTCCCCCAAGACAAATATCATTAAAAATTTAGAACATTTCTTAATGTCAAGAGACTTTCCACCCCTTCTCAGATTAGCAGTTTTGTTAGTTCAGGAGCAACTCCTGGAATGATCTGTATATTTGGTTTTGTTTCGGCTGTAAATTCCCTGGTCTTGATAAGTCTCATGACCATCAACTTTATTTACCAATCTCTAAACTAACGATGGCATCAGCGCTTTGAAAATTTTTCTTTTGTCTTAACTCACGTGAAACTGACGTAGTGATGAGCTAAACTTTTTATTTTTTGGTCTTATTACACTGCAATGATGATCTCGTGATTAAAAGGAATCCCACGGCTTAAGTTTGTTCCGCATACTTTGCATATTTTTACAGGTCGTTCATTCTCTTCCCGGTTTGACTTAGATTGTTTTCGTAACCGGAACAAGGAGCTAAAATTAAGCTAGTTTTGAGTACCTCATCTCTTAAAACTTTTCTTCGAAAATCTCTTGGATACTCAAAGCAATTTCCCTTACTGGATCGTGGCTCCGTTCACGCGAATACAATAATATAATCGGATGAGCGCATAAGAAATTCCATTCTTAGAAGAAAATGGTGAGATCAGCTTCCTGAAACTTTAATTATCATCATTCCCAGAATTTAATTTAATCGATACAGAAATGGCAGACGATGTTCTAGTAGTACACAGGATAAATTTCACGTTTTGTTGAGGATGTGAACGAAGACAACGACTTTCTTTTCCTTTTCCTGGACTTCGAAATAGTCTTTAAGAATTCAACTCCAGAAAAAAATTACAACAATTGTCCGTATTGAACGAGGAATAACAGCGGCAAAGTTTGGAGCAGCGCGAATTCACCTTTTTAAGTGGCGTTTTCGTAGACGTTTAATTGTTAGATGTCATCTGACCTCGAAGCTAGTGAATGAGGGCGGGCGCTGTTGGGAAAAAATTTCCAGCAGAATAACAAAACAATATATATGATCATATATCGATTTGCGATCTAACACTGCGAAAGCTGATCCACGACGTGCGGCTTTATATGTTTCAAAAGTCTTTCTGCGGTTTGTATTACAACATATTTTTCTATACCGTGTTAACATTAAAAACGTAAGGAACCTACCAACAACTTTCTTTTCCCCTTGCATGAATAAATTTAATCATAAGCCGCAGTTTAAGTACCAAAAAACGCATATAAATAACAGTGTCGTCATACTTTGTTTCATTAAAGGGGGCTGTCTACAGAGATATCCATAAATTAATTTGGCCATGGGCCGGCGAGTTTTTATAGGAAATTTGGACTTCACAATTCGGTCAACGACACATCTCTCAGCTACTGATCTGCCATTTACCCAGCACTCGATCCGGCGAAGAAATGTCAAAAATGATGGCAAATCTTGGTAAAAACTATACTGACCGTATCTGATTCTTCAGATGATATTACATCTGCCTGTAATTTAAGAATTCGGGGGTGGGTGGCAAAACTAAACGCCGGCAAAGCAACGTTATATACACATAGCATCGGTCTTCGTGTGAGGATTTATCACTAAGTGAAGTGAAAAGATCGCTGCTCACAACATTGAATTTAAATCACCCTCACGGTTCCTTATCCTTGTCTGTTCGATCCCCTGCAGTGTTTGCGTGTCTTTGCCAGTTTATTGCTCCGCAGTTTTCGCGTAAAAGGAATGAAGGTTCTAGTCCATGCAGGTCAGTATTCTTTAACACCAACGGGGAATCCCTACATTAAGATCTCTCCTCACAGATAACCCATCCAGCCCAAAACAAGGTTGACCACACCACCGGGCTTTACGTCCCCTACTCTTTTCGGGACTCTCTTCTCTTTTTGTTGGGTTCTTTTACGTCCCTTAGCTTAATAATCAGATAAATAAAAGTGCTGTTAGACGGGTTCTATGATTTTTCGTCCTTATCATCCGTTCGACCGTTTGCAGATGTCATTACAAAGGCAGAACTGTTTTAACAAATCGTTTAGCTTTGAGTAATCTTCGTACAGTTTTGAACGATAAACCGGCAGAACTTTAAAAACTGTCGAGTCGACTGTTTTAAACTGAATTTTAATTGAACTTACTAAGTTCAATATTGAATTTTATGACCTAGGAAAAAACTAACGTAACATGCGTGCCCCATCTTCATAGGCTATCACTCGTCTATGCCTCGGTTAAGAAATTGTTTACTTGGTACATAAAAACACGTCCAGAGGCATTGAAGAAGAAAATTAGTGACTGGAGAGTATCACAACTGTGCACGGTTTCATATTTGGATTTGTCATTAAAACAGCTATCAATTCAACAGTCACGTCTTCTTTCCTTGTCTTTTTTTTTCTCGGTATTTTCCTTTCAACGCTAATCACCACACGATTTATTTATAAAACCAAACGTTATGCATCTAACTAGAAGCTATACTGTCTCAAAACTATCAAGACTGATATCGTCATCGAATTTAATTTCGACATTCAAGTGCATATGTGGATGAGGAAGCATATCATCGATCTCCCAAATGGACACAATTGATCCCCTCCCAACTAGGGGGGAGGGAGGAGGCCTAAACACAGTGACATCGTGTGCGCTCGAATATTGTTGCAAGTAACACCTGGTTATGATTTTCTAGTTTTGAGAAAGAGAGGGCTAACACCATTCGAAATCTTTCAACGTCTGTAAAGAAAGACATTTGGCGTTGGCTAGAGAATTCTTATTTTAATTATTAACCATGACCAGTTTTACTGGGATTTATATTACAAACCACTTGTGTTAAAGACACAAATAGTGTAGCCACCTGATCAACATGTGTTTTGGGTTTTAAGGGGAAGCGTCATCATTGCTAAATAAATTTTAATCATTTTCATTAACCGACTACAAACTTGGCTTTGCAAAGCAGTTTTCTAAACCAAAGCACGTTTTATCATGTGCAAAAAATAAACAAGTTGAGGTCGTACCCAAGCATAATGCTGACCACACCTAAGGGAGATAGTATCATGACTAAAAAGTCGCGCGAGCTGGATTTCTTGGGGAAGATTTCTTTTGATTCTTCAAATTCATGATATTTTGTTAAGATTCAAAATTTTAAAACTGAACGCAAAATACCTTTGATGAGCTTTCAGATTAAAATAAGTGGAATGAATTCAGTGATAGAGCGAGATTGGTTATGATAATAACTAGAGAATTAAACAAGTTAATCGGCCATCACCGAGCCATCATTAAGAAAAAAGCAAAGGTCCTCGATGGCCAGCTATACTATGTTTCAGCACAAACTAGACCTGCTCAGTTTCAAAAATTTCTAAACCAAATGACCAGACACAACCAAGGGGGTAAAACCGCTTCTCTGTTCATGCACAACATTTAAAGGCCATTTTAGTAACATCTTTGTTGCCTGTGTACAGACGCCCCCTCTGATTTTCTCTTGAGGGAAGGGGGCGCTTGTGCACAGGCTATACCTACATCCGTTGTGATACGTCGAGAGCACTGTGAATCTCTTTTAAACTTTGCAGTGTTAAAGTCCTTAAGTCGGCCTGATTATCCTTTTAGGTCTTCCCTTAAACACAGAAATACCGACCATAGAAATCGTAACCTGTAAATTGCTGCTACTTAAGAGAACTACAATTTAACAATTTTTTTCAATTCAGGTTTTTTTGCGGGATATTTCAGTTTTTCTTAATCATTTAGCCCCTTCCTCTAAGCTAAAGGTGTCTGATGCCGAAGGCTCGTAGGGATGTGAAGATTTCTTTCTTTCTTTTTTTTTTTTGGCTTATAAAGTTCATGCTATTACTTTAATTTGATTGCTTTTATCATAAGTATAGAAACGGAGGCTTCGCTTGTAGCCCCGGCTAAATATATATATATATTTAAGGCCATATTAGCAACATCTTTGAATCCTTTTGTTAACCTTGCAGTGTTATTGGGGGTGTTTCTTCTGACGGTGGAGGCCAACCATTGCAGGAAGGTGGATTGGTGGCATTCATTTGACAAGAGAGGCTGGTCTCGGTGTAGTCACTCTACCGAATACTTGAATGGGATCTACAGAAATGTCAACAAGGGTCATAACGATGGATTATATCTGATCGAGGAAGGATGGTGCTGCAAGGCTCCTTCGCCGAACCAACACCAGCCGTCACATTGCAAGATCGCAGACTGGTGGAGTGTGTTGGACAGGTCAGTGAGATCAGCTTCCGCCCGGTGTCCAATCTCTTGCCCCTTTGCATACCATTTTTGACAAAAAAGGTACCCCTATTTCGTATACTTTCCATAGAGCGATTTTCGTATGTCTTTGAAAAATGGTTTCGGTAAGTGTTCGTTATTTGTTTTACCAACCAATGGATGAAAAGAACCAAAACACGATCTGTTCGTTTTCCCGCCAAAGAAAACCCTAATATGGAGAAGGCATTGTTCGATTGACCAATCGTGTAGCAGTATGACGTCAAAGCGATTTCTCGAAAGTTCTTCGGGCATGAAGTTTTTCCAGCCGAGCGTTCGCTTGACCAACCAAAAACCAGGTGCGTTTGTATCCGTTCGATAAACCAATCAAATGGCTTTATTTCCGTTCGTTTGTTGTTTCTGTTTTGTTCGCGCGTTTTCATTTCAAGGTATATGAAAATCGCTCTAATCTACAAATGGTAGCCCTTTCACATACCTAGTTTAGAACTTTGTAGCCCTTTGTAGCCCTGCTCTAAATGCACTGTCTTAATTTAAAATGTGAATAATCACAAAACTAGAACATGGTCAGAAAGTTTTCTCGACTTTTTCACTGAGCATGATAATATGCACCTTGGCCTAATTTAGAGACCGAAGACCCCTTATAGGCCGTAGGCAGAACTCCCGGTATATATGCCGCTAGTTTAAAGACCGAGATGTTTCAAATATATCAATGTGTACGTATCCGTGTGCCAACGAAAAGTTGGATGAGGAAGGGCTCTTATCGAATTTTGAGCTCACAGTTTTGATCACACCTAACTCATATTTAACTTTTTGCATAAAAGTTCTCTTGCGAGTGGTCATATGAAACGGTTAATGTGCATTGTCACTCATGATATTTTAATAATGACCCGCTTT
>OZ037994.1:2170669-2248169 GCA_964035705.1 Porites rus
AGATTTGAAGATATTATTCTTAAGATTTAAATATCGGATTACAAGAATAAATGGAGAAGGGCAAGATATAGGGAAACTAATAATTACATGACCTTCGATTAAATTACATTTACGAGAGAAGAGAAGTATATAAAGTATGAAAATAAATATATAAGAGAGAGAGAGAAAAAAACCCCCAAAAAATATAGAACATACGCGGGTACGAGGATCGGTGTGGCGATGATTAATACTGAGCAAAATAATAGTAATATAGTGCTCTTTTAAAACAAACATTATGATGAGAAGATAGAATCATAATGTCATTTTATTTCGAGGTATTGCCCGTTTCTTATCAGCGGTGTGAATGCGGTGGTTCCCTGGCCAATCACGAGATCGAACGTGTTTCAGTCCCTGCTGTATATAAAAGACTTGTTATATGTTTCGTGCGGCCCTTCCAACTATATACCATCAGCCTGTACTAGTAACATCCCTTTGACGCTTAGTTGAAAATTTTTCCCACCACCTCCCAGTCTCCGACCTGCCACCGTCTACATCTTCTTATAATTTTATCTTCTTTAGTTTGTCGTAATTATTTGCTAATTTGTGGCGGATTTTTGTCCCCACCTTTCCTGAAGAGATGTTAATCAGTTAATTTTATCATTGGTTTCAATTGAAAACGTCACGCTTGTGGCCATTTATCCCAAACAGTTGAGATTCTTGCTCGGGTCATCTCTTCAGCAAACCAGTGCGCCACCATGCGGAGCTCTCAATCGTTTTCGTAAATTCGGTTTGGGAAGACTCGCAATAAAACAGTTTTTTAGTTGTCTTTTCACGTATAGATAAATGAATATCATACCGAAAATAACATCCTATTTGGTCATGCCAAGACGAGAGTGGATAACAAAACATATATTTTGCCACTTTCACACCTTCATTTTTTGTTTCCTTTTTTTCTGCTTGGGCTTTGGGAGTATTAAATAATAGTAACGTGTATACTTTTTTGGTTTTGAAGACATTGACGAATGCCTTGACGAACCTTGCAAGAACGGTGGCACTTGCGTCAATATTCTGGGAAGCTATCGCTGTAATTGCCCATCCGGTTTTACTGGCAGAGAGTGTGAAAAAGGTCAGGAATTAAAATTTTAGTTCGCTTAATGGATGAATAAATTCTATCTTTCCAGGCTTTTTTCGTTGTACACAAATATCTAAGTAAAATGTTTTGAAATCACAGAATGACGACACGTCATTTTTATCGCATCAAGGCCGGTTTTTACAACAGCAGACAAAATGGTGGAAGTCGTCGGTGACAATAAATGGCATTAAAAAGAGGAAGACGAGGCGCTTCGTAAATCCGCAAAAAATAGGTTTACTAGTTGGAGCAGAGAGGAAACGTTTTGGAGAGAAGCGACGACCGCTGAAAACGTCTGTGTTCGCAGGCAGGATTTCGAACGGTATCACACATGAGTCTAAGGCTAATTCCTGCGATCTAAATTGAGCACTATTTTCAGCAAAAGCATAATGCAAAATATCGTCAAAGAGTTTATCTCGTGTCAGCAATGTTTGTTAACGCCACGTATTTTTATAACTTCAACGACCTAAACAGTACAACAGGAATAGGATAAAAAAACAAACAAACAAACAAACAGAGATCGAGAACGAGCAAATTAAGAGATCCTGCTAAATCTATAATGTCAGGGAAGAGGTGATAAATGACGGTTCCTTTTGTTCATGTAGACATCGACGAATGTGTTGACGAACCATGCAAGAACGGTGCCACCTGTCTCAATCTTCCAGGAAGCTATCGCTGCGATTGTAAATCTGGTTACCATGGCAAGAACTGTGAGAAGGGTTAGAAAACCATGATTGTCTCTATAATATCTTCCAATACTCATATATGTATTCAGTCTCTTTTAATAACTGTTGTTTCTAAAATAACGAGAAAACGTACTTCGATCAGTTACTGAGATATATTACTCGTTCGTTGGTGGAGATAAATGTAATATCAACATGCTGCTTTCCTCTTTTTGCAGACATAAACGAATGTCTCAACCAACCGTGCAAGAACGAAGCCACATGTGTCAATCTTCCGGGAAGTTATCGCTGCAAGTGCACATCTGGCTTTATTGGCAGAAACTGTGAAACAGGTCATAAAAGAATGGATCGACTTTTTCAGCTTTCCTTGTTCAGGAGCTCCTGACTTGTTCCGTTACTAGCCCGTTTTTTCTTTCGTAGATGACAAATGAACCGGTAGATGTCTTTATATCTACCTACCCTTATTTTGATTGTTGCAAAGCGCCTTTTAAGTCTTAATTACCACTTTGAAAACTGGGATAAAAATTTAAGGAAAACTTTGTGTGATGACATAATACCCATGCCCTGTAACTATATGACAAGGTCACTTCAGGAAAGATGACACATTTTCTAATTTTCTGAGCTCTCAAAATCCTTCTAGAACTTACGAAATTATCCGCCGAAGATTGTAAGCGACCACTGGCATGTGAGCGGCCATGTTGGATCATGCTTAGCAGCCTGGCCTTCTGGCGTTTCGTCCGCTTCGCTGTTTCTTCGATCCTTTGTTGCTGTTTTGCTAAATATATCTTTCGTGGCACCTTTCCCCTAATTTCAGGGTGACAATTAAGCTATAGTCAAGTCAGGAAATCTTAAACAGATCCGAAAATGGCGGCCCACGATGCTGTGTTTTTACACTGCTTGGAGAAAAATTATGTCCTTTGTCAATGAAACTTGGATTTTGGATTCCGGATTCCTGGAGCTGTATTCTGGATTCCAAAGCCCAGGGTTCCGGACTCCAAGAGCGAAAATTTTCCCATATTCCGATAACTACAAGCCATAATTTCCCGGACTCAGGAGTCGCTTACAGGGAGCGAAACGTGGAGCTTTTTTCTTTCTACAGACAAAGACGAATGTCTCGACAACCCTTGCAAGAATGGCGCTACATGTATGAATATTCCTGGAAGTTATCGTTGCAAGTGCACATCTGCTTACACTGGCAGAAACTGTGAAAAAGGTCAGGATCGAGGAGATATGATATTTGGCTCTTAACTATCCGATAACTGAGGCCCAGCCGGTATTTAATCGGCTTTCCTTTTTTCAAATTCACTTTCTCAAGAGTTCCTTGAAGTCCTTATTCTACATTTTAAAATGATATAGACGGATTCTTGCAGAAGTAAAGAGGTGAAAATGAGACATGGAAAGGAAGCAACTAACAAATGGCTTTGGAATTGCGTTTTCACGCCCAGATAACTACCTATAAAGATATTTTTTTATTCTCCATTGGCTCACTGAAGGTGAAGTTGGGACTGATCGGATTGTGTAAAATTTTAATGCCTGAGCTGAAAAGAATGTTTATGTTTTACGTATATGTACAAATGTGCAAAATTGCCGTGAGATAAACGAGAGCACACGGGAACGCAGAAAAAATCAGAGAACAAAAGTGACCAAAAGTATTCAACAGGTTTCAGGCAAAATTGACTGGGAGAACTGAAAGACTGCACAGAAGTGGTTGAGTGATTAAATAACAATAACCATATTAACATGATACTTTATCCTTATGATTTGTGCAGACATAAACGAATGTCTTGACAAACCATGCAAGAACGGTGGAAACTGCGTTAATCTGCCTGGAAGTTATCGTTGCAATTGCAAAGTCGGTTTCACTGGTAGACACTGCGAAAAAGGTCAGTATGGGACACATTGATCGCGTTATACGGCTTATACTTCTCCCTCTTCTTGATGTATTTCTATTGAAAATATAGCCTGTGAGAGAAGACGCACACGCACCTTTCGGCTTTTCCTTCACCCACTGAGAAAGGAGTGTCCGTTCACTTCTGTCTGTATAAGCATGATCTCTTTTATTAATTAAGCACACCAGCTACAGTTACGGAATCTGCCATCATTTCAAATTGAAAAGTAGACGACCTTTGTATGTAGATCACCAATCTTATAAAAATGCAGCTTAGAGAACTGCCGTGATAATTCTCCATGAACGCTAATCGTCACAAGACAACTGACTTCCAGGACCATAAAACATTTAACGCTCCATTTTCATTGTGCACTGATATCTCCATAGACACTAGTACCTACTACTACAAAGAAATTGCCTTTGGTAAAAGAAATTGGTTTCATGCTATTAAAAAAAGGACCGACTTCTCTTAAAATCTTGAAGACGAAAAAAATAACAAATATCAAATCAGATTGAGATTTTACATGTGTTTTCCGCAGCTCATAAAATAATTAATAATCTGCCGGTCGCATGTATTTGTACTGCATGGCTAAGAGCAAATTGACTTACTTAAAAAGTCTCAAGTCAGAAGGACGTTAGCCTTCTTAAACTAAAAAAAATTGGAATAAACAAAAAGAGCTCACAATTAGTGGTAACAAAGTGATACTTTCTCTCTTACAGACATTAACGAGTGCCTTGAAAAACCATGCAAGAACGGTGCCACCTGTGTTAATCATCCGGGAACTTATCGCTGCAATTGTAAAGGTGGATTCATGGGACGCCACTGTCAAATAGGTGATGCTACTAATCCAGGAGTGTAGTATCTCTTGGCGAATCATCTTTACACTATTCACAGTTACCAATAGCGTGTGGCCATCAATCTCTAATCAAACTTTTGACATAGAGACTCTGACTAAAGATCTTAACCTAATTAGAGATCTCTGCAAATTTTAACCCCGGAATTTGGACACTTTTAGAGAGACTATCGGTTTTTAAAATCTCAAACTCTGCATTTTGCCATTCAGAACTTTAAATTCTGAAGGTTTTGATGGCTGATATTTCCTTTTAAAATATATAGATCACTTAGTTAATAAGCACTTTCAAGGTTTGAATTTATTCATTCGTATCTACTTCAAGCTTATGGCTCCAAAAGTCCCACACAATGATGACGGCATGATGAATTCTACCGCACCGAAATTTCAAAAAAAAAAAATAGAATACCCGACGCCACCCACCAAAACTTGAACTTTCTTTAGTGTTTCATACTTATTTATTTTTCTACTAAAACAACCGAATGTTGTTAGGGCATGTTTAGGCGAAACAATTACGACTTATTAATTTGTGGTGAACAAGTATATCCATTTTTAACTGATCAATCAGTCAATCAACAAATTAATTTAACTATGCTATAGTCACAACAAAAGCTGATTTCCAGGCGTGGCGTAGACAAACACACATTAAAGCGTGGTGTTAACTGTCGGAATGCAAGATGTTACATAATTTCAGAGAATAATTAATTAGTACAGACGTAAAAATTTACAGAATACACCTTGTTTTACAATATGTGTTGGTGGGAGTTTTGAAGAATAATTAATATAAGTTTAAAATATTCCCACAAACAAATTATGGAATCAGAGCGATAGCCTGCACACCGCGAGAGCTTGCTCGCAGGCTGCTATTTTAATTTCCCATTTGATTTCACCATTTTTTATATAACACCGCCCTCAAATTGAATATTTCATTATTAGACTATTTGCTTCTATCCCTAGATATCGACGAGTGTTTCGAAGAATGCAATCCTTGCAAAAACAGAGCTAAATGCGTCAATCTTCAAGGGAGTTATCGCTGTGATTGTAAGCCTGGATATTCTGGAATCAACTGCGAAATTGGTGAGAATCAAGCCTTTAGTTTGCCTTGGTCTGTTGCAAAAACTCCCAAACTATCATCAAACTATACCTTTTTTCTGTTGTAGACTTTGAAGGAGTGGGCTGCTATAAAGACACTGCAGAGCGGGCAATCTCTTCTCTAGAAGGAAAAGATCCCGCTTTGGATGGCAATTACAAAACTCGTAAGAACCCGATAGCTAAGTGCGCTTTGGTTGCTCGCAAAAGAGGTTACCGCGTGTTTGCAGTGCAGGATGGAGGATGGTGTGCAGCAAGTGCTACTGCCGAAGAGACTTTTAACAAATATGGGAAGAGCAGCGCATGCAAATTAGACGGCCAAGGCGGACCTGGGGCAAACGAGGTCTATGTCTTTCAAGGTCAGTCAGGAGCCAATAAACCCGGAGCGAGCAACTTCCATGTACTTGTGTCACGGCGTTTTGTCCAACCAGTTTATTTTTAGAACGGTATTGGCTTGAACTTACAATATCATTGTTTTAAGTCCCACAAACTAGTCAGAAAAACCTAAAGACCTAAAAATGGTATTTATTGCCTTTTAATGACGTTTAGTTTTCCTTTTTGATATCTTATGCTCTGAATGCGCTCATAGACGGAGCCTTGATTCCACTTTAGCGGGAAAAAGTGCGGTAAAATGTGTCTAAAAATAAACCGGTCCATAAAAACGCCGTGACATAGTGCACATAGGCCTAGTATAGGAGTTGCTCAGCTCCGGGTTATAAGCTCCTGGGTCAGCATAGAATTTCATCCTTCTTTCTTCAACAGGGAGGTCCCATTCAGACTCCTTTGGGAATCTCATGACCTTATGATACACCGTTTCTGCTTACAAATATGAGTCGGCAGGCGAACATATTTGCCTTTAGTTATAAATTACATAGGCGACCTTAAAGGCTCACAGACCCCTACATAAGGGCACAATGCGTTACGGTTCGTTCGATCCGTACGGTCCGTACACATACGGAGCGTGCATCTCATTATTACATCAGAGCATATAGCGGTGGGGGAAGGGAGTTGAGAAACACACGCTTCCTTAGTAGAATTGACATTCATCGCCAGGCTGGACTTTGGAACATTTAACACCAAGGCTGCCACCCGTAACGCATAGCGCTCATTGACAATCTCGACGATCCTACTGAAAAATGGGGAAGGGATGTGAACAGTCTACAGGCGAACATAATTTCCCATACGTGGTAATGGCATCATCGTTATTCTTGGTAGCCTGACCGTATTTCCGAAATATGAGCGAGCAATTTATCAACTGATGTTAAAATTATCATTGGTATCATGACAGCAGCTTGAAGTTTTAAAGTAGCAAGTGAAATAACACGGTTTGTATAAATCAGCAACACGTTATCTCGCCATTTTGTCTGCAGAGATTTAAGATTGACATCACCCGCTATACAGGATTGATGGAGTTGCAGTTTTCTTCCAAGATATATTACCCTGCGAGCAGAGGGGTGCATAAATGAGAATGAGATAAATAATTAAGGATAACTGTAAACTGTAGAACCTTGAAATAAACTTGCACTGTCAGAAAACGAAATTGAAGTTGTATACTTATCATTTTGTGTCAGGAGCCTGTTTGTGTTTTTGCTTTTCCTATATAACAGCTAGGATACTAAAAAGCTCCTTGGCGACAACCATTAAGGAACGAAAAACCCTTATTTTTGGACCTTTTATCGGCCAGTTAACAGGGGAATAGCTAAAAAGAGATTTGCAACATTAAGGGCCTTTTTGTCTGCTAATGTCATGTAAATATGCTAAAATTTGTTGGAGGGACTTGTAGGCCCTGGAGGAGCGCGGGCTCATTTCCTGAACAGCGGCTGGTAATCGAGCCTAGTCTATATCGAACTTTTTCTCAATTTCTTTTATTTAATTTTTTTTCCATTACCTTTAATTCATTTTATCGTCTTTCTTTCGCATTGAATTTTGGCTGACTAACTTTCCAGGAAAGGGAAAAATTTAAACTGTGCTAAATAGTAGGGGGTGAATAGGAAAATTTGCAGTGCATTTTTCGCAAAAGTGAATTCTTTAATCTTTCCAAAATATTAGACTTATGCGAACACTTAAGAAAGTACCAATTTTACTTGCTTCAGGAGTAAAATATATTATAATCAAACAGTTTTTTTTAGATCGTGGTGAAACCTCACTTGACATGAGGGAAAGGAGAATATCGACAGCCTGCCACGCAGGCTAAACTGTGACACATCCGAGAAACCCGTAAGAGGGGGAATTGCATGTTGTTGCGTCCTTTGTCCTGTTGTTGGGTCCTTCGAGTCTCCTTTGTCACTGTATATATCTCGGTGGCATGCTGTGGTATGTTCTCTAGGACTGAAAAAGCTGCAAGCTAATCCCCTTTAAAGAGAGACTTGGCGTTTTAGAACAGCTCGTCCTCGATGAATCTTTCATAGTTCATGTCATAGTTAGACAGTTCAGGATTATCGGCTGCCAATAAATCAAAAGCGTACATAAGAAAATGCCGGATTGCCTATTACAATCACCCCTCTCTTAACGGAGACCTCCATAAGAAGGGCACCTTGAGTTGGTCCCTTCCTTTCTTAACTCCTTTCAGTTGACTCTATAAGAAGGGCATCTCTCTAAGACCGACACATTAGTATACCGGTCCCAAAGGTGTGAATCCGTCTTGAGGTGGTGTTACACGGAACGATTCGCAACAACAATTTTCAGCGCAACACAGCATTACAGCATTGTTGCGACAGTTTCGAACGGTTGCAACATTGCTCCAACATTGCCGGACAACGCTGTGTTGCCTGAAAATGGTCGTTGCATCATCTCTTGTGACATCACCTTTAAAGAGAGCTGACTGTATGGTAATGTGCCTCAATTCATGTCACGAGACAAGCGATTCAAAGACCAGCTGAAAATAAAAAAAAATGATCAAGTCCAGTCAATGCCAAATTATAAAGAAAAATCCCTCTGCTACCTTCACCGTTCACTGACCGTTGCCACCATGTTGTGTAAGAAAACGGAAGAAATTATCCATCATTCTATAACTACTAACAGTTTTTGATTGTTCTGCTCGAACTGAAATAGATCACATATTTCCTTATACTCCCTTAATGAAGTTGTTTACACCGGAGCGCCGGGTTTCTAGAAAGATGGTCAACCTGAAAGTGAGCAAACGTCTGTTTGCTCAGTTGCACAAGCTTTTGTAGGCCGGGATAATACTAATTAGTAAAATCCAGCTAGTGGTCTATTATCAATGCTGCGTTCTGATTAGTTGAGTTGCTACTAGGCTATATGTTATAGCCCCCTAGTAGCGAAAAGCGCGGGCTTTTTGGCAGCAAAAGGAATGAAGTCTAGCTTTTAACTAGCTAAAATTTTTTTTTCTCGATATTTTTGGCCAACTAGTTGGATTTTACTAAAACAATTATTCCTCTCGCCCTCATGGCCTCTGAGTCAATAGCACATTCGGCCTTCGGCCTCACGGGCTATTGACTCAGAGCCCATTCGGGCTCTAGGAATAATTGTTAAAGATTTTAAATTGAAACCCAGTAATGCCGAAGTAATGTTTACCGGACTTAAAATTACTCCAACAGTCTCTGAGAGACTTCAGAAACGAAATCGTATACTAGTTAAAATTTTAACCCTGGGTTAAATCTAACCGGCTTTCAAGGAACTGGATCCAGAGGTATTTTTCTTCCCCTGCTGCAGTCCGGGCACTTTGTTCCTCTTTTCTTCTTCTGTACCTGGCAATTTTTCGAAACCTTGCTGCTCCAACCGCACTGACATTTTTTCTAGGGCTCTCGTCCATGATAAATTTCTCTAGCCTTTGTCGTAGTTTTCCATCTTGGAAACTGTCTATTGGCAGCAGAACTTGGAAAGAAGAGGAGCGGAGCATAAAACGTTTAGTTATTTACGATTGTGTTAAATTAAAGTATTGTAGGTCCGTGATATAAAGATGAAACACTGAAACAGACTGAAGATATCGAGTGTAGGTAAGAACCCAAATCGATTGAATTCTGGATGACCGAAAAACACAAAGAACTCAGGGATTTTCAGGCATAATTTACAACACTGGTTGGGGGACTTTGCCAGACTGCTTAAGGTGCAGTTTACAAGTAATGAATTAATGAGTAATGATGCCCCCATACATAAGTAAGTGTGAAAGTGAGATAGACCACTACACTGGGCACTACGTGCCCTACTCTTTACGAACAGTGTTTGGGTTCTTTAACGTCCCACAGATTTTTTATTAATTACAATTGTGCAAGGGCTTGTGATACGGGGCCTACGGTTTATAGTCCTTATCCGAGAAGACTAGAAGGTCAACCCGTTTGCAGATGTTATTACAAAGTTATTTAAAGACCCTGAGTGTTGGTCCGAGCGGGGTTTGAACCTACGGCCTCCCGCTCAGCAGACCGGCGCTTATCCCACTGAGCTAACCGGGCGGCAAGCAAATCCATGTAGTATACAAGAAATCCTAACAGAGTATACTTAAAACTTTAAGAAACCGCACGAAATTTAAAAAAAAAATCTAGTACCGCTTTGTAGTCATTTATAATTATCACTTTTGAAACTGCTAATAATGAAAATCGATTTAGCGAGCATTTTTTTCGCCAGAAATTGTCCTCTCAGAACTCCACTAGAAATCGCGTTTCAGAGCATCAAACGCTCTTTAGTGGCTTGCGCCCTCGCCGCTCGCGAGTCGTAGTTGAAAAGTTGAACCGTCTGTTAAACTGAAGTTAAACTCATGCGCATTTATATGAAGAATGAAGTCAATGTGCATTGCCAATCTTTTAGGTTCAGAACTTCTACGCCCTTCTCAACACACCGCCTGCAATTCAACGGACGTACAAAGATTGTTAAACTTAATATATGCTACCCTACAAAAAAGGCAGCAACATGATTCAGGAACTGGGGAAGTTATCAAAGCTAAATATACGTAAATAAGCCCCACCTTCATCTGAACTTGAACGAACAGAGGCGAGGAAAGCAAAGGCAAACGCTAAGGAGGGCTTCATCTTGAAAAACAGATTGAAACGAATTTTTATGCTGCAAAGCCCCTGTCCGTTTCCATGCGATTAAACAAAAACAAGAAACAATTCGGTATTTTTGTTTACTACTTACAGGACAATAGCAAAGTCAATCGGTGGGAAGTTTTTGAAAAATGTTCTTAAATTTAAGATAACCTTTCACGAAAGGAGTAAATCAGAATGCTTTTCGCCAAATTACTATTAATATTGAATTGAAAGGTTAATGCTTTTTATTTGCTTGAAACAACAGCATGGAACATATATATGTCAGTTGAATCTTAAATTGGCGGTTATGAAGGCGAAGCGGCTCACAGCAGGTTTGACTAACTCTTTACAACAGCTGCTGCGATTTTTTTCAGTTCCACCATTGTGAGTTTTTGCGATGAACAATCAAGAATAATTCGCGCGTTTGTTCGGAAACACATGCTGTTCTCAGTGAAGCTGGCTGGCCCTACAAATTCAAAGGGGCTATCACGCCATTTGCTATCTTTTTTCGCAACACTTGAATTCTCAAAATAACTTCGTTTTGTTATATAAGACTTAATATTAAGACACTGAAACTGTTTCCTGTCGTCTGTTGCAACGAATGGCAAAGATCATGCCATGGACACGGAATGAAACTTGACCAACGTTTTCAAGTTTTTTTTGCCTACAAAAATCCCAAAAAAGTGGTTAGTGCTTCCTGATAAAATTTCGGTTTGATATCTTCGTCATCTGCCTCTACAGGAGTATTTTGCGTATGGGTAAAGGCATGAAGTAACGATTTTAGCACAGAATTGACCTGAACATCCGGGGGGGGGGGGGACTCCGCATAAGAAAGGGATGGGGATGCTCGTCATCTCGCTTAGGGGTGTAAATTTCGGATTTTGGTCTCACTTATAGGGTGTTCTGGACAAAACGCCATCATATTTAGCCGTGAAGGTCTGGTTTAGGGTTGCACGCAAAATAAAATAAAAAAATATATATTGTCTGTGTTTTAACATGGTCTCTTTTAGGGATCAAAAAGAGCTTGGGCCACGCCCTGATCGGTTTCATTAAGACTTTAATTTAAAATTTCCGACGAGTATCCCCACCCCTTTCATATGCGGAGTCGCCCCCGGGCCTGAAACAGCTGAATTTTGAC
Source organism: Porites rus (assembly GCA_964035705.1). NCBI lineage: Eukaryota > Metazoa > Cnidaria > Anthozoa > Scleractinia > Poritidae > Porites > Porites rus. The sequence goes on from OZ037994.1 coordinate 2,182,406, forward strand.
ATCTTTAATTAGCCAAGCAATAAATCACATGGACACGCTTTTGCAAAGAAGAGAAAATAATTGTGATTGACATCAAATTATACCTACTTTATACAACAGGATACAATGAAGCTACTAATGAGTTAACTGTCTACGCTTCAACTCTTGAAAACGAGGAAACAGCTGATTGGAGGTTTTTATTTCCCCTAGTTAATTGCTTCCTTTAATTTTGCAGTCGAGAAAGGACAATATTATGCGATCCTTCAATTCAATGCCTTTTGTTACACCTTGTTTAGCTTGACGGTTTTTAGTTTTGACCTTAAGTTTGAAAAAGATCATTAAGAGGACTGTGTCATGTCTTTTTTTTTTATACCCGTTACGCGTCCTATTCGCTAGTTTACATCTCCATGGATGACAAAATTACAGCTTCGTGTCAAACAAATATGTCTCCCAAGCATTAATTGTATCAAATGTTACAAGCAACAAAAATGGATTCAGTCTGAAAAAGAGTTTAATGCAAACAAGTTTTAAAATTACAATCTGTTTCAGTCTTCTTCAAGTTTGTCCATCCCTGTAACCATTTTCATTTTCCATGTTTTTTATTTCTTCTTTTGGTGTTTTGAGAGGTTTATTATTTTTGTTTCACACAGTTTGGTGGCAGTCCAGTCCCAATGAGTTTTAAAAAATTTCTTGACGACGTAGCTCCTTTAATACATATCCTTTGCGGACATTACCCGTCGGAGAGACTATTAATCCAGCATGTCATTTCCTGTGCTTCAAATGGGCCAAGACCGTTTCATAACGTCGCTTTTGAGAACAAAACAAATTAGCATATCACTACAAGATACCAAAGAAACAAACGGCTTGTTTTGATACAGCCGTCATGCAATTAAACATCCGGGCTTTTGTTGTTGATGGTTTGACTCAGCTTCCTGAACTACATCCTACGTTTTGTAAAATATCACAGAGAAATCATTTGCAAAAATTGTGGTTGTGTGGTTTGGCTTTGATAACTTTCTGCATAATTCAAAGAGGTAAAAGGCTTATGCCTCACTGGATTTAGAGAAAGACGAATCCATGTCATAATCTACGTAATAGGTTTCAAGTCAGCATTCTTGATAATTTTCGTAGTCATCATAGTTTTCAAAGGCAGGTGGACGTACAGTGACAGAGCAAAATTTTCTTCCGGGTATTTAATATCAGTGCTTAATATATTTTACCATTACTGGGGTAAAGAAAATCGTTCGTTATATCGAGGTTCCACTGTATCAGATTTTTTGCTGACCTGGTTGCCAGGGTCCATCTTTCCATTATTTCCTTATTTCGCCCTTTTAAAAGAGATTTCATATTCGAGCAGCGGAGCCATCAAGCCAAGACTTAGAACCATTACTCGACAGGTCCTGACTAAAATGAAAAGGAATTATTTCTTTCAACTACAACTGCGACTAAACAAATAGTCATTAAAAGGAGTTACGTAATATGGGACATGACTCTTAGCGTCATAAAATTTCCTCCTACAGGCAAGTCACAAATACTCTCACAAAGACAATGACGTCTATATCAAGTGGGCATGATTGTCTTGTCAACTTTATTTCAGTGTATCTATAAATTAATCAACACCATCGAATCAAACGTACCATGTCAAACATTTCAAGCACTGAAAGACTGTTGAATTGAGAAAATCACCCTCTTTTTCTCGCAACATCTACGAGTAAGCCGTCAAAATACTCTAGTTGATATATTTACTACTTATGACATTGCTGAATTAATGTAAAATCTCTAATTGCCCATATAATGCTTATTTAATGAAGACCGGTTATGAGTGCGACTTCCATACGCACGGAAAATAAAAGGTTAAAATAATATGTAATTTCCTGGGAGTTGGCTCGGCCATATAATGGCCAGTCATGATGAACACATCACCTGCCGGAATCCAACGAGGGTATGGAGAGTGGGAGTCCGGATATATGCGTTTGCAAATGAAGTCATAAGTGAGCTCTATATTGTATATAAAGAATTTGTTGCTCGCAGTTATAGAGAAGAACTTACTTGGAGATTGTGCATGTAACTACTCTATTCTTAACACCGATTGAATTTCTTTTCAATCCACGTAAAACAAAGGTCAGTAACTATATTTTATTAGTAAAGAAATGTATCTATGTGTTTGGGATATGACTGGCTGAGGGAAGTAACTAAAGTTTTATGTTACCAGTTCCAGTTTCTAAACTTTGATCACATAAAAGGGGTGTAATTCATTTTACCTGCAAAACACAAAGGACCTCTTATTTAATAAATTGTCGTCCAAGTTGAAGTCTTATTTCTTAATTTATTTATTTTTTTATTTCATTTTTTTACGTTCCTTTGTTCTTGTTTCTTTTGTTTCAGATTGACGAAGAAACGACGGAAACAATCATTGTCTAAAAATGTACTTCTCGGCTCTTGCGCTTTGTATACTCGCTTCTGTTGTCATTCAAGATACTGGTAGGTAACTTATGCTGTAGAGTAAGTTAGAGCAATATGATTATGAACGTAAAACAATATGATTATCAACGTAAAACGTGAAGCGGGGAAATTTTCGTGAACGGTTTGTTTTGAAACCATAATGTGTTTTGATGCTAAGCGCTGTTCAAGATCTGTTTCATAGTCTCTTTTACTTTTCGTTACAGGAGCCATGAAATATGTATCGATTGGATGCTTCAGAGATAAGATGATAAGACCCAGGCCCCTTCCTGAACTGCTGAAAAACTTTCGAACACAAATTGACTGGTACAATTTGAACAAGACAATCAACGCATGCGCCAAACAAGCGAAAGAAAATGGTTACCTCTACTTTGGAGTTCAGTTTTACGGAGAATGCTGGAGTGGACCACTGGCTCACATGACTTATGACAAAGACGGACCAAGCACGGAATGCATCGCCGGTGTTGGCAAAGGTTTCGCAAACTCAGTGTATATGCTGACTGGCAAAGGTTAGTTTTTGAATATCCCCGGCTTAGATGTAGAATTAGTGAGAGAAAAATTTGCCCCGTTTTCTCGACTACTCAGTTCATTAGTGAAATTCAAATTCGGACCTGACCGAATTGTTCAACCTGCGTGTACGATCGGTCCTAAAAAATTGTATTCATAAAAAATAACCTACTTTCAAGTGAATATTATTTAGCACGAACGTACCAAATAATTAAAGACATCGCGTATATAATTAGAGACAGACCACCATTTCTACCAGATCATCTGAGCGTCTCGTCGCCTCGCTTCGTCGTGAGTTTACTTTGGACCCTGATTTTTGTTCGGCCTCGGGAATAGAACCCACGATTTCCCTCTTTTTAGTGCAGCACTCTACCGACTGAGCTAGGCCTGTTAGAATTAAAACAATCTTTTCAAATGCCAAAAGTGGTGAAGGTTCTCTCCGTCTACTTGCCCTGCTAAAAGCGGCCAGTGATCATGAAATGGTCATATAGATTGAGAGTTCAACAAAAGGTTGCCTTCAGCGCCTTTTTCCAAGAACAGTATTTTAACCAAATGTTTGAGAAGTTCTAAACAGTTCGAATAAAACATAAAACGATTGTGCCATGAATTTAGATAGGAGACAAAAGTTAAATTAAGGCCCATGGAACGGCGGTGTATTTTTAACTTACGTACATTATGCAACAATTTGAAAAACCTTTTTTTTTTCATAGTGGTCTGAGTGAAACTAACATGATTGTTAAATTAAATTTGTGCGCCAATACTTGGAGTGAGATAAAAGAATTCCACACTGCTTTTTTCTTGTCAGAAAATGAATGTTCCGATTATGCTACCCTGAGTTCCACTGACAGATCCAAGGCGCACGTTACTGTTGGTCGCCCAAAGTGCGATCACTGGACATATGGTTTTGCACTTCGCTGGTACAGATTCACTGGCGGAGCAGGCCAGGCGATTGCGAATAAATGCGTAAATTCAAGGCGGTGTCAAACGTATATGAGTGGATGGATGGACGGTCAGCATCCAAAGGTTAGTTATAATCCATATTATTTCATTCATTCAAAATATTCAGTTCACCCTTTCTGATTGGCCCTAATGCCCCGGCTAACGGAGGGTTCATAACCAACTGGCGCTTACCATATTTGGAAGGTGGGAGCAGTTATAAAAATACTCCTCGATCTGCCTAATTCTTCACATCCTACTCAGCCTCCTTCAATAACTGCTAATTATGATATAGCAAAGCAGCATGTGTAATGCTGCATGGTGTTGGGGGCACAAGTTAGAGTACTCAACCAAAAAGTAAAGATAATCCGTTTTAATTAAAATTATATGTTTTCAGGTTGTTGATGGAATCGAAAGAAGGCGTGTATGCTTCAGCTGGGGAAACAAATGTTGTTATCGTTCGTCAAATATAAGTGTCAGGAACTGTGGAAAATTTTTCGTCTATAAACTTCCTTCTACTGTAGGCTGTCATCAGCGATACTGTGGCAATGGAATACAAAACAAATAAATTCGAAAAATTGTCAACAGCAAATTTCTCTCAGTTCTAGCTATAATTTAAACTAAAGCTTTCTGTTTTGAATTAATAACGCAGGAAAATAAGGCCAGATACATACAGGCGGTTTAACCATACTTAAGCAGCACTTGGGGGCACATTTTGAAGCTGAACCCATGTCAACAGTAGTTCAGTAAAACTCACCAGTGCTATTGTTTTTCTAATAAGTCTAATATTAACATATAATTAGAGACAAGATTATTATCGTTATTTATTCATTTATTTAAATATTTCTAGCTTATTTATTTATTTATTTATTTATACATGTATTATTCAGTGTAATAGAAAAAATAAAAATGTAAAAACTGCCCTTGCGATCTGTTTTAATTTAGACATATAGAATTTGTTCTGTAAATTTTTTGTATATCTGTAGTCAAAAGAAATAAGTGAATTAAATAAAAATCAATTTGATTTTACTGCTTTTAAAAGGAACTTGAAATCAGCGTTTCAGTAGTAGGGCCGGTGTGGATATCGATCGTGCAAAATTCCAGTTGGATGTGCGAAGTTTCGAGGTTTTGCTCCGTATTGCCGCGGTTATGGTTCGATCTAAAGCCAGGTTGAATAAAATTGGCGTCGATCCTCGATCTGACAAGGGGAAAAGCGATTAGAGAAATTTCGGCATGGTTTTCTTTGTATTAAAACACCTTAAGCCGAAGAATAGTTTAGTCTCAACAACACTGGAAATTTATGGGGATGAGAACCATCAATAATCTTTTCAAATAACCACTCCGCTGGGAAACAATCATCTGAGGTGAATCTGGGCCAGCTACAGGTGATTCATTCATTAACTGTCGGTTAAGCAAATAAGGAAATGAAAACCATATTCATTTGGCTTTTTTTTTTTTAATATCGGTTGTACCAAGTCGAGGATAATGTATCGGACTTACGTCGTCTGGCCTCACTATAATTTTACCCATAAAACTTAATGCCTATCAAAACATTTAAAAAAAAAAAGACTCAAGGTATTTGTACATTAACCAGTGTGTGTGTTTTGAAAGGTACGTCCGTCATTCAATATCCCGGAAAGCCATCGGACTGAAGTGCGGCAAAAGGGAAAAGTACATTTCCATTGTTTTTCTAAATACGGAAGACCATCAAGCACGCGGGGCTAATGATGTCAACTGAAACATTTCTCCTGTTCAGTTAATTCACGATTGGATGTCGTACTATGCGGCATGTTCATTTTTGAAAGTTGTCCATTTCGTTACATGTCAAAAGTACAGCCAATTAAGGGAAATTCTACAAAGTCTTTTTATCGCATGACGTCCAACAGTCAGATGATATTCGCTGGTTTCCTGCCCACAAAGAGGCCGGTCCATTTGCGTGCAAAGAGTGTTTTACGAATTGTCGATTGATTGATAGCTATCGCGTCCGTTACAAGTTCATGCTAGAATTAAATCTTGTTGGCACTTATCAATTCATTACATGAAGGAGTGCATTTCTGGTTTGTGTTTACAAAGTGCTTAAATCATGAATGATATTTTCTAAAGAGGCTACTAGATCAGAGTAACGTTGTGCTTTTAACAAAAGAAACAATAACTGAACTTAGTTAACTTAGTTTGCTATTCAATTGTTACATTTTTTCTCTCAGTTTTGTCAGTTATCATTTTTAAATGTGCTAACCGCCTTCTTTTGTATTAAAACCGGAGAATCAGTTATCTGTCCCTGATCCTTACTAAATTTTACTGGTTTGGTTGCGAATAAACCCAAGACTTTAAGGAAGCACAGCAGATTTTTATAAATAAAATTCAATGGTAGTGCCAACCTGCCTCGAGATGTCTTTTGCTTCTCTCCTTGAAATATAAATACCTTTTACCGAATGGATTCTTGCTGCATGGCTAAGTAAAAAAACTTATATAGACTCACAAGACTTCTTTACTGATTAAAGTAACTTACATAGTTGTCGTCTTACACGCCTTAATTTCAAGGTAATGCAACATAGAAATTTTAAACCCTGCGCTATAAGTCACGCTGTAGCTTTTTCTAGTTTCCCCCAGTTGTTTCATTTCAATCTTCTTTCAGTAGGTATTCTCTTGGCAGATCGAGCCCTTATTCCAAGAAGAATACAAGAAACTAAGTTTAACAATAAAAACTAGGAGGAATTTCTGATTCAAGTTGAGATGATCAAGGTTTCTTTAATACAGAAACGTTTAATTAGCGAATTAACTAGACCGGATGGAAGTAATCGGAAAAGACAATCATCCTTTTCAAACAAAAACTAATGATACCTTTTCGGTTACTCACTGTCAAACGTTTCCGTCAAATTATGAGGGGCGGATATGTTTGTTAACTACTTTTTCCACATCTTTCTTCCTAGCTTTATATAAGGTCATTCTCTTTACTCAATGTTCATGCCCACCATAAAACTGCATCCACTTCCGGGTATAAGTGAATCATGCAGGGACAGACCTTTATATATTAAGTAAGCCAAGATTAGCGGTAAGTAAGTGATTGAAGTTTTCTGTCTATTAAATTGAGTCTCTTTTTTCCTACGGGAAACTGAATGTTTTAATTCTGACAATACTCTTTTGCTCAGATTTTTTAAACACCTTACATAATGTAATATGTTGAACAAAAAGTTTTGAAGAAACTTGGAAATTTAGTCTCAGTACCCAAAGCTGTTACAGCATTGTACGTAGGCCATCCTTATGCAAATTACACCGGCAAAGCTTATTTTCTACAACACCGCCAGGACTATCTTGTAATTGTGGGTTTTAATTTTTTCCATTTAAATTTGGTTAACTATACAAAAGGAATGCGTATATTGCAAAATGCTGGGGAAAAAAAAGGTAGGAAAATAATTCTAATTAAAAACGGGAAAGAAAAAAAGTTTCCTGATCCCAGTAAATTTTCAAAAAAGTATTAGTTCATCCGGTCTGTTAATTGGAGCACTTTAATTAGGTGTTTCCTTTTGTATATTAGCAGATGGTTACTCAAGAAGCGGTCTGCCTCGCTTTGGTCACCCTGGCCGTCATCTGTCCATGGACTTGTGCACAGTGTAAGATAATTTAGAAGTTCTACGCAATTCAGACTATGAATTATAAAAATTTAATACTAGGCTAGGTTAATCCGGGAAAAGTTTTGTCTAGCAAAACGACCTAACACACATGCAACCAAGAGCCTAAGGCTCGATCACCAGCCGCTGTTTGGGAAATGAGCCCGCGCTCCTCCGAGTCCCTCGGGGCGGGCAGAAGAGAGAGGCATAAATCGAGCCTACCAAGAACCAATCAAATTTTTTTTTTCAACGATATATATATTTATATTGTGTTTTCCTTGCAGCTACACCTCACTATGCCGGGGTCGGTTGCTTTGAAGACAGATCTACACCCATGCGATCAATGAGACTCCTTGCAAGTTATCGAAACCCCGCTGATAATTCAGTTGATTGGAATGACTTGAAGACTTTTGTGGTAGACAAATGCGCACGAGAGGCAAGACATGTTTCTTTTAATAGCATTCACATGGATATCGAGTAAAGTCAATTCATTTCTTAAAATATTTCGTTAATTCTCTTCTTAACGTTACAAAATCGAGGGTTAGGGACTTATGTGAGTGAGGGTACCGGGAAATTAACACGCGCGCAGAACGGTGAAAAAAATGTTTAAAATATCCTAGCCCTTTCTTAGAAAATTGAATCAATTTTGCGATGTATAAGAAAACAATATTTAGAAATTATGTTATGTTCAACAACCGACTTATTAACTGTACATTACATATTAAGCACTATGGGATCACATCCTCTGAGACCCCCTTGCCAGACTTGTCAGATAGGAAAATTGGACAACGTTCGTTAGCTACACGAAAATATGCAATACGAATTAATTTCAAAAGAGCTATTAATTTCCCATATTAAGTCAAGAAAACAAACAGACAAAAACTCCCCCCCCAAAAAAAAAAAACAAAAAAAAAACGAAACAAACAAACAAAGGCAAAATAACTCTAGCTAATGTGTGAAAGGTTTGAACCCAGGAGTCATTTCAAAAGTAGGTTGAATTCGATCGTCCGGGTCTAGCTAATCTGTTGTATTTTACCTAAACAGCTAAGTGATTAATTTTCCCTCTATATACAAGACATTGTTTTTTCTTTCTAATCATCAAGGTAAGGAAGGCTAAATTGGACTTCTTTGGAGTACAATATTATGGTGAATGCTGGGGTGGCTCTGATCAATATGACATTTATGGTATATCTCACAACTGTGTATGGATTGGTGGAGCACAAGTTGGAAAAAATGGGCGAACTATGTTTACACGATAACTGGAGAGGGAAGGTTGCAGAGTTGCCATAAATGACAGAATTATACTTGTAATTAGTTAATGGCTAACTTCTATTCGTTTTTCCTAACTGGTTAACATGTGGATTCAATGCAAGAGTTCTACGTCTTACGCATTCATTTGCGTAAGAAGGGGCTAAAAGTCATACGAAACAATTAAATTGACACTTGGTGGAATTGTGTAATCGATTATATTATTCTCTTACTTCTTTTCAAGCAGGATGTACGAACTACAAAACATTGACGAGTTTCACAAGGTCTCCTACCTATGATGTATTTCAAAATCGCTGTGATTCCATTCATTATGGATGGATTGCAGGATGGTACAGGTTGGTAGGAAAATCTTTGCAAATTCATCCGGAGGCTTTCTTTCTCTTGTTTGATTTTGGCGCACTCGAGAATACTCTGCCTGCATCAAATCGGGTAAGATCTTTGCTGAGCATGCGCTGAATGTCAGTGCTAGGATACAGTTTCAAAACCAGGCTGCAATAGCCTCGTACCCTTGGTATAGCGAGCTCAGCGTTTCCCGTGCTCGTGAAACGAGCTTGACGAGAGGAAACAAGATTGACTTGTCCAGAAGTTGGGGCTGCGGCAACTTCAAAGGCATGATGCGATTCAGGCCCAGCCTCATTTTCTCCACCTCGATTAAAAAGTAGAATAAAGGAGGAGTATGCCAATGAGGGAACATCTGTAAACAAATATTCGCCATATTGAAGGGTACATCGAATTTTAAACGTATTTTTGCCGTATTGACATCGTTATATTTGAACTGACTTGTAATACATTACAATGACGTTGATCTGGCATAGAAAGGATCCGAGGAAGCGCGACGTGGCCGAGTGGTTAGAGACCTGAACTTGTAATCGGGAGTCCCCGAGTTCAAGTCCCATCCTGACCACTAGCTTGATTTTCCGTAGTTCCGAGTTCAATTCCGCGGCCGCGCTTAAAAAATAAAATAGCCAAAATTCTACTCTTACCAGATGGAATTCTCAAACCATGTTAAGTTCTGTTTGAATAATTTGTTAAATCATTCCTGAAAAGCCCCATAAGGGGCGAGGATAATAAAGTATTTATTTATTCATATTTTTATCCGGCTGAGTTTTAACATGGGGAAGTTTATTTTTCTGTGTTTAACTTCATTGTTCTTTTTGATTAGGGAGCTTAACCCTTCAAGCCCTAAGAGCGATCAGCGTCAAATTTCTCCTTGTAATATCAATGCTTTGTAAACCAGAGTGGTCATGAGAATTACAGACATGATCACACAAAGACTACGCAAGATGAATTTGCTTGATATTTTTGTCAACTTCTCCCCACTACTTAAGTAGGAAATGAATAGGGGCGACAAATGAGAATTCAAATTTTGATCTTAGGGTTTAAAGGGTTAAGCAACGACTTCGGCGACGGCTACGAAAAAAAAACATTCAAAAAGCGAAGTCGCGCTGCTACAAACTTTATCGCGCTTATTCAAGCTCGTTTAATTCGTCTAATCTTGGCAAATTTCTTTGGAGTTGAATTCTAAAGGAATGCATCAAAGTTCAAGAAAGAAAAAGAAAATTGTTGTTTTGTGTTCCTGTCCTAGACAAAACGAGAAATTAGGCATTTTCACGTTGTAGTCGCGCAGTGACGGCTACGTAATGTACAAAAAGGATGATGCACGTGCAAAGTTGTTGTTTTGCCAATCTAAACCAGGGACCGCGGAGCAAGGTGAAAAGTGGGAGGGCTGACGATTGAAAATAATTTTTTCATATTGAAAATCGAAATGTTAAAATGTTTACTGGTCAAACTCAAACTCGCCATTTTCACTGCAAGTAGTTGTCGTCTTTTCTGCAGAGCTTACAGACTTTGACGAAGTCCCAGATAACTCTAATAAACGACCAACACACACGGTCAGTTCAGATTCAATGCAAGAAAAGACGCGATTACAATTTTAGTATAGAAAATACTACACTGAAGTGATCTGAAAAATTTCTAACTACGGCCGTTCACTGTTCAAGTAATGTAATTCTTCTTGCCATCGAATATTTCATTGATTCGAAAGGAGAAAGACAAAATATAAAACTTTTATCAACTCAAAACAACTACTCACCTTCGTTTGGCTTGAAAAAGCTAGTAATTTTCTTCATTTCGTCTGATAAAACTGATCAAAAACTCTGCCGGAGCTGGAAGTACAAAACACACTGCCGAACGAGGCGAAGGGGTGGCCAAGGCATGGCGTTTGATCAAGGGGCAAGTCGGCTCCAGGGCACAATTATCGCGAAAAGCACAGGAGCCCCACAAAATGCCTGGCGTTTGAAATTAAAGAAAATACAGAGAATATAGCGGAATATAGACTGAAAAACACTTGTTTCAAGTCTTTTTTTATTTTAATTATTTTTCTTTTTAACACAAAAAGTGGGGGCGGGGGCGCAAAAAAGTGGTGGGGCCGCGGCCCTACCAGCCCCTCCCCCACTGTAATTTTCAGGGAGTTATAATAACTCCTCTAGTGGGGCTAATTTAACTCCTTGCAGTGGAGTTATTTTTCGTGGAGTTACTTTAACTCCAAAAAGGAGTTTAAAGAACTCTTTTTCAGGAGTAAAAGTGACCCCAGATATTGAGGAGTTAAAATAACCCCAAAAAAGGAGTTATCCTGTACCTAAAAATTTTTCTACACTTTCAGAGTTAAATTAACTCCAAAAAGAGTAAAAACAACCCATGTAAGGAGTACAAATGACCCCATTTCGGAGTAATTTTAACTCCAGACTGGGAGTAAAAAGAACTCTTTTTCAGGAGTAAAAATGACCCCAAATTCGGAGTTAAATTAGGAGTTAAAATAACCCCAAAAAAGGGGTTATCCTGTTCCTAAAATTTTTACTCCATTTTTGGAGTTATAATAACTCCCTAAAAATTACGGTGCCCTCCGCGGTCCCTGTAAACCTATTAGTTTTTTGCCGTTCTCGTTGCAGTCACCGTCGTCGTCACTTAAGGTCCCTAAATTATTTAGCTGAATACGCAAGCGGGAAGATGAAGCGAATCCTGCATTCTGATTGGCTACCTGAGCGGGTAAGACGGGCTCATTCTGCCCACTCGGGATTTCCCACGTTGGTACCGCGATTAAAAGTTCGCTTTTTGGCCACATATTAAATCTTTTATTGACCAGGCTTGCTCAGTCGAGATGGCTTGGCCCGCATTCATTCATCTCGACCTAAGGCTTGGTAAATAACGCATATATACTTACCTATCTTTACGGTTGTTAAGACACTCTTTGAAGATTTGACGGTGCTGCCGGAAAAACTGCTTATAGATGTGTACCTTACGGCCACTGTGGAACACGACAACCTGGGTGGTTTAATAGAAGCTTACCAACAGTGAAGCAAGGCAAGGTATCGAGCACAGTGTGTTTCAATGACGGAACTTCATGCTGCAAAACAAATGTCAAAATTTTGGTTCGCAACTGCGGTGGTTTTTATGTTTACGATTTCCACGGTCTACAAAAGGATGCAACAAGGGGTACTGTGGGGACGGTGAGTATTGCAAAACACGACAAACTGTTTTTGAAAAGTGCAAAATTACGCAGTAGTCACTTAAACTCTACAAGATTTGTTCTCCGATATCACTTTGCCTTTTTTTAAATTCTTAACCAGCCATTGCCGCATAACCACGGCCAGAGGTGGTTAATCTGTTAATTTGTAAGGCACATTTAGGCAAACTTTGGTACAGGTAAAACAAAACTGAACTCAGGGCTGGTACTACGGCAAAGGGCTGATTTATTCTAGGCCAATATTTCGGCTAACAAAATTAGCCTTCCTCAGGGTCAGAGCTATACCGAGAGAAATATCTTTTAACGGCTCCCAAAATTTGAATTTAAAATTCACTTAAGTGGTTAATAATTAGCTACAATTATAAAATAGAATAATATACAGGTAAATGATTATATAAAAAAAATAGAAATTGAAATAGAAACAGTTCAAAGTCCATTCCTTCGATCGGTTCAGACCGTCTGGTGACAGGGTTTTGCCTCTGTCTATGACGTGAAACTTTTTCACATAGTCATTATATACTGAAAGAAAACTGTCGGCTTTAGCATTGACGAGCCTATACACCTTCCTTAATTTATTTACGTATTTAGCGTTTGTTGAATGTTAAAATATTTTTACTTTTTTTAGGCTCGTAGACCACTGCGCAATCTGATCAGCTTCCTAATTTAAAAGAATACGAAGACGATACCCGTGACACAATTGAAGGAATATTTTGTAATCTATTTAAGAGAAATAAGGAACAAATGACTAGTAGTATCGGAATTGTGGTTATTGTATTTAATTTAAAGCCACACTTGAAAGTTTAAAGGTAATTTTACCCGTGACGATTCGCAACCGCTATTCTTAGCTCAACACAGCGTTGCAACATTGTTTCGAATAAATCCAACATTGTTCCAACATTGCAACGATGCGTTGCGCTAAAAATCGTCGTCGCGAATCGTCTCGTGTAACATCACCTTAATTTCTCGAAAAAATAGAGTATTCGAAGCTTTGGCAAGTAAGTGAATAAATAGGCGCCGAATCAAGTCTCTGTATATGTGCTTCATAACTTTTACATCAGTGTATATATATGTATCAGCGACCTTGCTTAACAGAAAAGCAAACTCAATTTAGTGAGTTCAGTAAGTCTTAGATGGACGCATTAGTGCCTTATTAAATAATTTATTTGACTGTCAAATAAGAGAGCTGGCGTATTTTCGAGTCCAACATAATTTCACTAAAAAGATTGAAACTCAGAATGCCTTTTTCAAAGCTTCCACCAAGTTTGAAACTGCATTTCATCTTCTGGAAATAGAAATGAAGATGAAACCACACAAATGGGCCACCGTTTCTAAAGGAACCCCTTATCTGCAATTAAACATACAAAATTAAAAATTCGGAAAAACAAGGAAATAGTCTCGTTATTCTCATTTTCTGGTCCAATTGATAATTTTCTGGATTCTTGCAAAAGTTTTCTTGCCTGTTATGAAAAGATTTCATGAAACTGAAAGAAGAAAGAGAGAGGCTGGAGAAACACAATGTGTTTAAAACGTTCAGTGATGTTCTTTCGTGATCGAAGCCCGTTTTGTACGACACATCATTCATAAGAAAAAAAAAATGGCACGCTGTGTATTTCTTTGTCCCTTAGCTTTCGTATATTGCAAACCATGAGGGTAATAAACGCGCCCTCTTTCTACCATTCTTTCCAACTATTTTTAATTCTTTTTACCTTTCCAAGAGGTTTAATGAATAGAAAACGGGGCGGCTTATGTTGCGGTACCAAAGAAACTGGGATTAAGAGAGAAAAGAGAAGAAAAGGGAAGATGAACAAAATATGACATAAAAAAGTGACTCGTGTGACTAAACAATTAACTGGTTGTTGTCTGACTAAAAACTACTGAGAATTTTTTTTTTTTTTAATCATGTTAGGAAAGAATATGGTTTGCTTAAGAAATTAATTTCATCCGGTCCCGGAATAACTTGAAACTTGAAAAAGAACAATGTGAAATTGGAGATTGTCTAAGAAAATAAATAAGCGTTTCACCCAATTAATCATAAAGTCCATGAAGTTGTAGCTGATCGTTGATGATTAAAAGAGCAGCACACTTTAAAGTTATGACAAAGAGAACAAAAAACTGCGTCCGGTCTTTCAATTATTAGTATTGATATTTTAATAAGGTTTGGTCATACACCTGTAGAATGCCACGTATGAAATGACCACAAGATACACAATCGTGGAGTCTGTTTCAACTTTTGTGACATATTTACTGGATCTTTCAAAAACGAAAGACAAAAAGGAAGGTCACTCATCCTTGTACCTATCAAGAAACAAGTGACAATTGAAAGAACAGTTTCCCGACATGTAGGCAGTCTGGAATAATTACGTGGTGTCGTTGGCGTTTCGGCTAGAGTTAATAACAATTTCAGTTGAAATTTCACGTTCAAAAAGTTTTATATCAATGAAAAACAGTGGGTGATATCGATACCTGCGGTTGGCTGTTTGATGTGCATTTAAACAGTGGGATTTCTCACTGAAGCGAGATCAATTTAGCTTTCGTATGCGGAGGATAGCCATCTCTAAACAATACCAACTAGCGTAAACCTTACGGCAGTATTGTCTTGATTTGTTTGTTGAGTTCGATTAAGGCTTAATTGAATTATTTCAGAAAGGTTTAAAAAGAGAGCGTTCAAGATTGGTAATAGTGGTCTGGTTTTCGGAGCCTTGCAATTCACAATGAGGGTAGCATTTATTACTTTTGTGGCTGTTTGCACTATTTTGGCGATAGGAGGAGGCAAAAAACAAGGCCTATTCGCTGATGCACAAGGTAAGTCAGATAGATACAACACGTCATTGCCAAATGTAAAGAAAGTAAAAAAGAATTATCCTTTTTTATTCATAAAGAACGAAAGGAAAGTGAAATTAAGACCGACCTTTTTACCTCTTTGTTGTCTAGTTGTAGTCAACCAACAACAAGTAAGGTCAATGAGTTTTACATTTAGTTTATGGCGAGTAACTGAACACCATTAGGATTTTCATTGTTTGCAGTTTTTGTTTTCTTTCTGCTCGAATTAAAACTAAATACAAATTTCTAAGAAAAAAATTCCATGTACGTAATTCTGAAAAATAAATAATGTTTGGAAGACTCATGCTTTTAATGATTTAGAAAAAATAATGAAATTGGCCAAAGAACGATGCCGCATGTACTGTATTTTCTAAGCCGGACTTTGTATAGCTTATTATCAAAAATATTCTTCCTCGTCGCAACTCCTCCCATCCCAATCTTTGGCTTTCCTCTTCTGAATTGCTTGAAATCACATGAACCATGAAAGGACCTGGTAAGTGATCCAATTTTTTTTTTTTCAAATTTAATTTCTTTTTGGTTTTTGTTTTTCGCAATTATTTTTGACTCTATAAGTGCCTGACAAACATAATTTCTACCCTTCAAGACCCTTCCCCGAAAAACTCATCCACGTACCACTGTTTAATTAGGTTAAACCACCATGAGCTCAAGCGCGTTTTCCAATTGGGCAAAAATTGTCACGTGCCATGTGTCAGCTCCCCAGCACGAGCAAAACTTGCTCCCACATGATCACTCCGCCTGCCTTGAAAACGTGGCAAGTTTGCTAAGGCGAGCAAAACTCACACGAGTTCGGACAAATTTTGTGCGGAAAAATCTTTCATGGCCCCCCCTTTCGTTTACGCGGGACCCGCGTAACCGTTTAAGTTTTTGAACGGCAAAGCGTGCAAAACTTTGTATGGACTCGGGTAAAAAGTACTGCCATTTATTCGGCTGTAAGAACCCCGTACAAAGGGGCTGCAAAGATAAAAGGTTAATTTGTCCGCTCAAAAATTTGTCCGAAGATCTCACTCGCACCTGATTACTTGGTCCCTTTACCTTGAGACAATGGGAAAATTGTGTGCCAGTCAAGCCATTAGAGCCGAATAATTTTGTTCAGCCTTGGCCGAAAGATCAATTTAAAACTTATTTCATTTTTGATATGGTGGACGCGGTATCGCCTTCAGCAAGATCTGCGTAACAGAACTCACTGTTTCCCTTGCCCTTGGGGCCCGTCATCATAAAAGAGCTTTTTAATTTCAATTTGAGCACAATACTCATCATTTGCTCGTCATATTTTTGAATATTTATTTAGAAGTACGTACTACATACTTTTATCTAGGCCTTTATCAACTTTTGACATAAGTTACAAGTGAGAATCATACCCTGTCTCTTTGCTACTTCTTATTAATATATTTAGTTAGATTTGAACTGTTAAATCTAATCTAAATGTTTTTTCTTACGGAATTAATTTAAATTTTGAATGTTATTCAGGAATAAAATTTGAGCCATTGGGATGCTATAGGGACGAAACGACAAATCCTAGACCATTGCCCATTCTTGTTAAGAACTTCCGCTGGCCAGCTCAAATCGACTGGAACAATTTAAACAAGACCATCGAAGCGTGTGCTGTTAAAGTCAAGGAGGCTGGTTTTGTATACTTCGGTCTTCAGTTCTATGGTGAATGCTGGAGCGGACCTAAGGCTCATTTAACTTATCACGAAGATGGCAAATCAAACAGATGTGTAGCTGGTGTTGGAATGGCATATGCCAACTTCGTGTATCGGCTGGTGTTTGAGGGTACGTACTACAGACTGTCTTAATACAGTTGGAACCTCTCTTTGAGACACCACTATTTAAGGGACACCTCCATATAGACACAAAATTTGGTCGCGGAAAACTGATCTCAAAATCTTTGTATTTGGTACCTCCTGATTGAAGGGACACCTCGATTCAAGGGAAAGGAACACTTTTTCTGGGCCCCAAAACCAGGTTTTAACCTTTTAGGGGGCACTTTGGTGCTCAAAAAGTGACTGACCACAAGAAAGGTTAACAAGTTCATTTTTTACTGCAGTTAAAATGTCTACAGCTGTTAAAACATGAACTACATCTCACTAAAATCGACCTACTAAACTAATAAACTTGTGGGGATTCAACACACAACCGACATCGCAGAGACAATTTCATCATGACTTTAATTATGCATTATCTAGCTGCTTGAAACAATCACTGTAGCAAATTCTGAGGCAATCAAGTAAAAGAAACGTATTTTATTAAACCGCAGCCCAACCTCCATCCAGGATACACTTGCCTTAATGGTTCCGAGGGAGTCCCGTGAATAAAGTTCCTCAGTAATACCTTTTGAATTACAGCGGAGGCTTTGAAACCGATTATATAGCGGTATTAATAAATACAATTTCAAGCACGTTTCCTCGTTAAAAATATAGAGTAGTCCTGGATTAGGTTGCTGGGGTCAAAGGGAATACTTTTAAGAAAGGAACCGCGAAACAAAATGTCACTACCATGTCAATATAATTACGAATTTTTGGAAGGAGCAGCTTAAAAATCAATTTTACCAAGTTGTTCTTCGGAATAAGTGAAATCCTGGTGCTTCTCAATAATCATGAACAAGACTTTCAAAAGCCTTTGTATTAAAGACAAAAATATTTCTATTTATTCAATTCAAACACTTTTGTATTTTCACATGAATATGATCTATTAATTTATTTTTAGAATGCAAAACCGAGAGTTACAAAGTTCTGGACAGCGCTGATCGCTCTGTTCACCATGACTATGACGGCAGCGCTGGCTGTGATAACAGTCTTCAACCCGGTTGGTACAGGTTCCAAGGGAATGCCGGAAGTACCATGGCCAATGAGTGTCCAGATGAAAGAAAGTGTGGTACTATAGTACCAGGGTGGCTTCAAGGATCGCTACCATCCGTAAAGGATGGAAAAGTCACCAGGAAAGTCTGCTTTAATCGAAGAAATAATTGTTGTCGTACGTCAGTTGAGGTAGAAGTTCGTAACTGCGGTGGATTTTACGTGTACAAACTTCCAAAAGCACCGTACTGCCAATTGAGATACTGTGGAAGTGGTAAACAAGGGGTAAGCTCTTATTTGAATCCTTGAAAATAGTGCATTTTCTGTAAAGTGCTACCATTTAAGTTCTCTTAGTATAATTTATAATATTTCATAAAACTGTGTATATCCAGCTACATAATTATTTTAAATCTAAAAGCGACTCCTCCATTTATACTTAAATCGTTGAAGGGCGAGCGAAGTTACCGCTGGAAAAAAGAACACAAACACACACACACACACACACATACACACCCACACACACAAAAAAAACAAAATTAAGGTAAAGTTTCTTGAAATTTATCAGATGAACATGGAAAATTTTTGACAGCACTACCTGACCTCAAAGGGTAGAACACTTGGGCCTGTGAAACAGACATGGGGATCGCCTTTTCCCACTCCCACGGATGCTTCACCCATATACCGCATTTTTCATCAAGTCCTCTTTTTGGACTGGTTTTCGGCTAATTAGCAAAGAAATGGCTAAAAATGAGTTTCTCAAAAATAAAGGCATATTTTGCGACTAATCGGATGTAAATAAGCACCATTTGTTTGTTTTGGCGCATGGCATGATCTTGGGCCAAATTTTTTTTGCGAATCTATTTCGATCTTTCTTTCTCGTTCTCGTGTCTCTTCCTTTTTTCCCTTTGATAAATATTTTTTAATACGCAGTTTTGTCGCCCACTTTATCACATTCTTTAAACCAGATTTTTGTTAGGTCCGATAAATATTTGCATTTGCAAAGCCGGAGTTGTAACAGGCTTACGTTTAAGAAAAGGGACTTATTTTTGTGATAGTTGTTGTTTAAGTATGCCTTGGTTGTTATAATTCATAAACATATTATTATTTTTTATTATTTTGTCTAGGAATGAATCACAGCGATTGATGTCAGTTATCTGGAGCAGGGCGCACTACTTAAAGGATAACATTAACAGACAACATAAATGTCAATAAATTGTTTATTCGAATCGCTGACAGGTGTTTTTATTGATCATTTGCACCAGTGAGCAAGTTACGAATTGAGGAAGTAGCAAACTGATTGGGTATGTCGAATTTTAATATTTAAAGATTTGTTATGCCATATCTTTATATTTCAATATTGGCGTGTAAAGTCTTTAACCTTCAAGGTTTGGCGAGCAAAAGCCATGAAATTTTAATATTTGGCATGCAAGAATCTTTAAATTTTAAAATTTAGCATAACAAATATTAAAATCTCAACTGAGAATGATTAGTGCCTTAAAGATCTCCAGCTGAGATACCGACCCGTGAGGGGCACTTGGGTATTTTTTGGGTGGGTATGTGCCGCCCGGAACTTCAAATTGGCACCCCCTTCTAATAAACAATTTCCCTAAAATTGATACCCCGTTCTAGAAATGGCCCAACTTTTTATACCCCGTTCTAGAATTCGCCCTAAAACTAATACCCCGTTCTAGAAAAAGGCCAATTTTTTATACTCCGTGCTAAAAAGTTTGTAAATTGAAATAGCCCTGTTTTTTTAAAAAGACATTTCTTTATTTATTCGACTTATACATCAAATAAATACTTGTTCATAATCAGCAACAATTTTAAGCAGAAGATAAAGCAGTGATCCACAATTTTTTATACCGCGTTCTAGAACACGCCTCTGAAATGGATACCCGGTTCTAAATCAGGAGCGTCAAAATCACGACCCCGTTTGGCGGCACATACCCGTATAGGTTATAGGAGTACCCCCCTCCCCACCCCCGGGATACCGATCTGCTCCTGTTTCCTTTTCTGTCAGTGGCCGTCATGCATGCAGCAATCTCCTACCAGTACTATATATTTCTCACAAATTTTTCGTAACATGAAACATGTATGCATAATCATGGGCTGTACGGAAATCTTACTGTCAATTATCTGTAAATGTGATTCAATTTTCTCGATACATGTCAGATCCGATATTGGCAAATATCTTCCCTTTTCACGGGTAGCCGGTTATGAAGAATTTACGCCAATCAGAAACGGAGAATATTTTGAATGATAATAATTAACATTGTATGTTTATATTCATACTATTGATTAACGAACTGTCCAAGGCTGAACGTTAGGCTAAGAATGGCATAAAAAAAAGCCTTTAAGGGCAACTTGGTGCTCCTTAAAAATGGAGACAAATTGTCTCATGGTCTAAGGATGTTTGTTATTGGTAGTAATTCGTCTCCTGTTCTAGGATGTAATTTGAACGTAGTCGAAATTCGATTCACTCAGGCTTTTTTTGATGTAAATAGCCGGAGGAGAGTTATATGTTAGCTAATGATTGGGCTAAACGGAAAGAAATGATGGGTGACAATTTATAAAACTCGCAAAAAAAGAAAAGGAGGCTGATAAGAACTATCCAACAAACAAAAATATCTGTGCAAAACAAAAGAGCCCTGACAGTCTTGGCGCAATTATGAACGAGCAAAAAAATATATAAATTATTTGTCTCCTGGCCTGTCACATCACTTCTCTTTTCTTAACCGAGCTTAAAATCTACCATCATTCCTCATTTACCAACTCAGGTATATTATAATTAAGGCATGGGTCCCCAATGATTCAGTCAAAACGTGATGGAGGGTGGTATGTCTCTGAGTACTTAAGCATTAGAAAGATGAGACTTTGTTAGATACATACATGTGTGGTTTCTGTCAATTTCGTGTTTTTCAATTATGCAATTGTTGTCACGTGACTCCACACGACCAGAAAACAATAAAAAGTCTTTAAACAAAAATGGCTACACTTTCTGTTGGAGTTATTAAAACGGACTACTTTAGGACAATGTATAATACAAGCATCTACAAAACTGTGCTTGGCCAGGAGCCCATCAGTGGCTTGGCCTTTTTTGAATTTTTAACTGTTTTAGAAAATAAACGGTTTTTTGAACTAGACCTAGTTCCCCGAGGCAATTTTATCAGATCTTAACGCCTTCGCTTTTAAATATCTAAAAAAAGCCAAACACAGAAGTGATATATTAAACGGCCTTAACATTACGCAACCGGTAAAAATAATTGAGGACACACGAAAAAGTGTTGCCTTTTCAAGAACAAGCTTTTTCAGCCGACAGAGGTCATGTGACCTAATTCGCAAAATTGTTAAGCACGAAATTGGCACAAACTAAAAATGTGTGCAGCTGGCAAAGTTTCATGAGTCCACATCTAAAGCTCTTAGATATAGAGCACCCCTCACTTTCGAAGTGAACAAACTGAGGTAAATTGAGGCCCATGCCTTAGTTTACCTGAGAATGACAATCACGTTTCTTTAGTTCTAGCCACAGGGTCTTTTTTGGTAGGGTAATTTATCCTATATTTATTCAACCGCTGTTAAGATCTCGAAACTGGTTTTCACCCATTAAGGAGCTTTAGGTATGCTTTAGAATCCATAACATTTTTTCTTCATTTCGTTGTATAACCCGAAAAAGTGATTTCTTAAAGCGAGTTCTTACCAAAATGCAAGTAAAGCTACCACAAATAAAATCATAATAGTTCTTTCTTTTTTGACCACATGGAAACCTCTCTTGTCGGGCACTTTTCATTCAATAGACAGTATGTTTCGAAACTCGAGAATTCACTTATTATAAAAGCTATCCGTATAGGATACTTCAGAAGCACTTTTGTGATTTGATTTTTAAAGACCGATTAAAACTGCCTTGTTTGTGCAAGCGTAGATTTTGATAAGGAACTAGAATTTAATTGAACTAATATCGGCTTCAGTAAAAAAGACGACGAAGTTTATTGTGCGAGTTCTCACCCGGGAAACGAAGTTAACTCAATTTTAACTTCTTCTCTTTGACACTCTAAAATATTGAAGCTGAGTTTTTTCAGTTTACTGCTGAAATTGTGGACAGTTTCAGATATAAACTGATTACGGAAGTTATATGATAGCGTGATTTTCTTTTTCTTAAAAGCATATTTACGTAATCAGGTGGGAATTTACTCAAGTGAACAGCTTAAGTGATAGAAGCTTCTATGGAATCGATTGGATGTTTTTTTTAGCGTTCATTGTTATCATTTGATTGTAATCTCTTCAACTTTTTTGAAGATTGCTTAGTTTAGTGCTCTGATTTCAAAAGACATATCCCGCATCGTCCGAAGATTCCCTGTACATAATATTGAAGTTAACGAAAAGGCCATTCGCCGCTTTAAACGATTCTTCGGCTGCAACATTTCTCCCACTAAGTGACTGTATTTGCATTGCATACACATGAATACATGACTTTCCTCCTTTGACTTTTTTTCTCTGTATTGCTTCTTTTTTTAAGTGCTATAACATTTGATATTGTTAAGGACGTTGTTATTTCAGTCTCTATCGCTACACTAGACAATGCAAATGCTAGCATAAAAATAGATCGTACTGAAAATGAAAGAAAGTACTTGTCATTCAGAAAGTTGCATATTCCATAAATGTATGCTCAATATTGTTAATGCAAACACAGAGCCAAGGACACTAAAACATTGATAATTAAGTTTGTCTTCGTTGAGTCCATCAGTTTAGACAAGGACAATCGAAATTGTTGGTCAGGAGCCGATAGAGGACTGTAGGCGGTGTAGTTGTAATATCATAATCACCGTTCTCACATAAAAACACCCACCCATTTTAGTTCATCGCCGCATTTCGAAAAACTTTCAAGTTTTCCCGAAATCTGTCTGGAAATCTTAGAAGGTTTCTCTAATCACGACCAATTAAGTTACTACAACCTGATCGATCTTCGCTCGCACCGTCTTTGTTTTACTTTCTTGGTCAACTCTCTGGAAGTTCTCTTACTCTCCTGGCATGATGTTTCGTCTCTTCGTTGTTGCATTTCTTCTAATTCATGTAGGCCTCAAAGCGAGCTCAACAGGTTGGTAAATTATAACTATTATTATTAATTTTTTTTTTCACATAGTTCAAGTTAAAGCCTATCGATGTTAATCCAATTCAGGAACGCAGTATAGTGGTAATAATAGCGTCATCTTTACTAACAGTGTGACAGGCATCGACAATATACGTAAACTGCCGTGAATACAAAAAATACAGTATATTACCAAGACATCCCACAAATTGTTAGACTTGAAGAGAAAAACCATGAATTTGCGTAGAGGTCTAAGCTAACAAGGACAAGCTACGCTAGAAATCAAAACTAAAAGGACATTATATAATTTGTTACATAAGCTTACTGGCAATAAATAATAGATTCACGTCGAAATACATAAGGATCGTGATTTTACATAGTGTTTTGCTTCATGAAATCTATTCACTATACATTTTTCGTTTTTTCTTCATTCGTATTCTTTACTCTCGGAAAAGCCTGCCAACAGCATTTTGCCGGCAGGTGCAATGGACGATATTCGAACGAGACAATGTGGTTCTAAATTGTTTGTGTACATGACTTTATGAGTTGCCGCCACGTGTTCTTCATTTCAATGGCCATATTAATAGACAGATTGCGTCAG
The DNA here is from genome assembly GCA_964035705.1 of Porites rus. Classification (NCBI taxonomy): domain Eukaryota; kingdom Metazoa; phylum Cnidaria; class Anthozoa; order Scleractinia; family Poritidae; genus Porites; species Porites rus. The sequence continues at coordinate 2,206,008 of OZ037994.1, forward strand.
AAAACTTATTTTGCTATAATATAATGTATTGACTAGCACTTTTTCACTTTATGCAAATTTCTTCCGCGAGGATCCGGCATTGCTTCGAATTTTCTCTAAGGTCACTTATGTCATTTTTTTTTTGCTGAATAAACATTGAACACCATTAAAATGATTTCGAATGCTTTAATTGACTGATCAACCTTCAAAATATCAGCTTTAGAGCCATTGTTATTTAAAACAATCCTCAAAGTCGTAGCTACTCTGTCTACAGTATAATAACATCAGCACTTAAGTAGGTAGCCACCACTACAAGAAGAGCCTCGATCACTTTGTCTTCTTGATCGAGCGAGCGAAAGAGACTGCTGGCAGGGTAGAAAGTAGCGGAAAGGGAAGACAATCTTAGACTGCGAACAGTCTCTTTTTTTTTTCTTTTGAGTGAAGGTAGAACGCGAGAGCGCGCGAGGAGCGAGCGGCGAAGCCACGAGGAACGAGGGCAGAGCCCGAGCGAAGAAAAAGTCCTAATGATTATTATGATAATCAATTATTTTTATTATATTTGTTGTTTCCTGTTATTTTTACTTTCATATTTTGTAATTGGTTGGTGCGTTGCCTAACCGGCTTTTAACAACCTAATCGTGATGATGATGATGATGATGATGATGATGACGAGACTGCAATTCGATCTTTGATCAGACGCTTTGCCGCTTTTCACGCCTTTCCCTCTCTCGCCCCACTCTCTACTCCTTTTTTGCCATTATTTTCCATAATTTTACCTTTTCGCTTGTCGTGCCTGTCTCTTAGGAAAGAAGGACGACAGCTTGTGGTCTAACGGACAATCTTAAAACTCTTTTTTATCGTTGTAGGTAATTCAAAGTATGTGAAGGTCGGTTGCTTTGAAGATAGATTCCATTCAAGAGCTCTTCCTGAATTGATTGCAAACTATCGTGGCTCAGACCAGTTCGACTGGTTTAATCTGGATAAATATGTGAAGAAATGCGCTGAAGAGGCAAAGAAGAGGAATTATATGTTCTTTGGGTATGTTTATATCAAGTCAAGATACATAACTAATAATAATAAATTAAGTAATAATAATAAATTAGTTACGGAATTCTTTTGCAATACAAATAAGGAAGGACAGCTTAGGTACAGAGAATGACAAAGGCAACGGATTCAAGATTGTTGGTCCTGGATAAAGAATACTGATGAACTGCTTTATATTCGTTCTTCAAAGACGAGGTCTATACTGAGAGGTTAGTCGTGTATAATTTCGTATCAGTAGACCTGGTCGTGATCACCACCGCTTGAAAAGATCGAGGTTACGAAACTACTAGGCCGAAGGTTATGGTCGTATTAAAAAATTTTTGTCAATTATTTGCAGAATTCAGTTTTATGGAGAATGTTGGAGTGGAGTGAATGCAGCTCTCAGCTATGATAAGTACGGTCCCTCCCCTCGATGCATTCAAAACGTGGGCATGGACCTAGCCAATTTCGTCTATAGATTTGTAGGGGAAGGTGAGTTTTGGGTTACGTCATAGCCTTTATTTACAGCCAATCCTCTTCTTTTCTTTTAATTTGTTGCACGCGTGGAGCAAAGAGAATAGGAGAAGTTTCAGTGGACGAAGGCTACAGCTAAGGCTTTTCTTTGCCAATTTAGATAGTAACTCTGGTATAATGTAATGTCGTGGATTATAATTAGAGACAACAAGACGCGCCCTCTTTTCATTGACAATAAGCTCGGACGTTAGCATACAAGGGCGACATTGGCAGCCTGATATTAAAGTTTTTGAAACGTGCGTGGTGGTGAAAATAGTTTTAATTCTACGAACAGCTGCCAGTGTATTTAAAAACATATTTCTGTGGATAATGTGAAGATTTTCGTTTTGTTTTGCATGATTAATGTGCTCTGTGCATGAAGCGATCAAGCTAGCGCTACCCCCGTCGGGTTTGCCATTTGCTCAATGGATTAAATTGCCTGTAGACATGCAGCGCGCATGTGCTTAAAAACGTCTTCACCTCTTTACATTCATGTCACCTGAATCAGACCGTTATCTGCCCCCTTTTCAGAAGACGAATGCCTGCATTACACCATCCTTAAATCCTCTGATCGTGCCTCATCATTCAAACTACCCACGGGTGTCTCACCGTCTTGTGATAAGGATCTTCCTCTTAAATGGTACCGCTTCATGCTACCAGCAGGAACCAAAATTGCTTCAACCTGTATTCCATCCCAGCGATGCAACACTGTAGTTACTGGGTGGTTGAAAACGGCCCATCCTAAATCCACTGATGGCATCGATAGCGGGGAGATCTGTTTCCGTTGGCAATCTAATTGCTGTCAATGGTCTCAAAACATTTACGTTCGAAACTGCGGCAGGTTCTATGTCTACAAGCTTCCACACACCATAGGTTGTCCTATGCGCTATTGTGGACAGCCATGAAGTAAGTGGTAGTTATAAATATTTTACTCCATTTAAAACCGGGTCCAAGAGCAGGGGCGGATCTAGGGGGAGGGTGCAGGGGGTGCGCACCCCCCCCCCCCCCCCTGAGGTGACCTGCGGTTTTCTAAAACAACTGGTATTCTGCGAAAAAAAACTATGTGGTTTATTGGTGTTGAAGTAGAGCAAGAGACGAGTGCACCCCCTCCTAACAAAAATCCTGGATCCTCCCCTGAAGAGCGAAAGAAGTTACATTTAAAGCACAAATTAAAGTTGTGTGACTGTTACTGTAGCTATTAGTATATTGTTTGTTATTCACATATTGTTCAGTTAGTATTTTGGCGCAGACTGAGTTTTGTAGATAGAATATTTCGTAAGCCGAGTCCATGCGTGCTTATTAGATGATTTTGTAACCAATTTTCTTCTTTTAATTAATGACAAAGACATTTGGGAATTTAAACAGCACCGGTTGCTTCACGTTTGTGTTATGTGTCTCTGCATGGATTAGTTGAAGGTATGATTCTACTTGTTAATTACCCAAGGTTAGGCAACAAACAGTTTGTCGGTAAAGACATTCTACGATTAACTGCGCCCTAAGTTTGTCCTATTTCCACCACCCAAAGAAAAGAGGGACTGAAATAGGAAAGCTGAGGAATTAATCATTTCACTTCGCTCTAACGCTAATGGGTATGCATCGTTTTTTTCAGGTTCCTTAGGTAATTATGTGAAAGACTGTACTTTGGAGAAGAGACAAAAAAAAGAATATCTCAAGATTAAGGCAAACGTTAAAATATGTTCTTTAAATTAAAATGTAATCAATTATAGTGTATAATAAAACTCTGCTTTTCTGTTCAAAACGACGATTTTTACTTGTCCTGACGGTGCGTTCTCGAGTGAACTATTTCGGAGAGGAAAATATAAGTAACTGCATATGAATGAAATTGGGACATGCGTGTTAATGAGCCAAAGTATATAAAGCTACTGGATCGAGTAATCAGTGCCTTATGTAAGGTAATCCGGAATTCCAAAATCTAGGAAGTTTTTGCTGAGTAGAGCAATCCGGAATACGCGGAATTTTTTCTAGTGGAATTCAGGATCCTGAGCATTGGAATCCGGAATTCAGCGAAGGAATGAGGAATCTCCTTACTGATTGGAATCTGAAATCCAAGTTCCACTGCCGGATAAAGAATCCGGAATCCACAGCGTGGGATCCAGATCCAAGACGGTCTTGATTTTCCTTACATGGGGCGAATTCCACAAACTACACGAGTGGATCGATACCCTGGCCCCATAGGTGCGTTCTCAAAATAGCTAATATGAAATAAATCGTGCTTATGGTTTGGTAAGGCTCCCGAGACGGACGGACGGTTATTTTTTCTCTCGGCGCTTCGCGCCGCGAACTATCAGTATCGATAAGAAAAAATTTCCTCTGGAACCCAGGATGGTAGATCGAGCAAACAGCAGTGAATTTATGAAGATAGGTCTCAATTTAAAAATAGCATTTGACTCCAGCGTCGTTGGAATGGTCACAGTTTATATCCTCGCCCCATCCTGCACGTTTACATCGAAATATTGAAGTTTCCTGCCCTTGGCAATTGACTAAGCAATTTCACTAAGCCAAATACGACCAAAGCCCATGCCATAACTTAGGGGCACCCAATGGATCTGTTCCTCAAAATATCTGTTCTTCAGGCACATTTTTGCTGGCAGGGAGATGTGGAAGAAATAATAGTCCTTGGAAGGAAAGAGTTGCTGGGACAAAGATAATTCAGGGTGTCAAAGGGGATTTGAAGTCTAGAATAGCTGTTACGGGTTACTTGTATGGGTTACTTACCACTCAAGATCTGAATTGTGCCCTATGAAACTTCCCAGTAAGTCAGGTTGCAGGTTGTAAGGTTGCTGGCTGGGAACTCTTCCATCAGTCTTGCTGGGAGTGAGGAACAGATAATTTTTTTCCAGCAATCTCCCAAAATGCTTAAAATAGTCTCAGAAAACTTTATTCACGCTTTGTTGTTGTTTTTAGGTCTTTTTCTCACCATTTCCCGTTGGGTGCCCCTGATAACTTGGCGTTTCCATGGCACCAGTATAGGCTAGCATCCGACACATGATTGTTGCAGCTGTTAGATCTGAGCCTCTGTTGCAAATTGTTCCCATTGTCGATTATGAAACACCTCCACTCGGCCTTCACTACGGCTTAACCCTCCCACAAGACGATCTACAAATGAAACACAATCATATCAGAAATGTCTCAACCTTTGAGACATTTTTTTTTCGATATATATTTTAAAACTTTCCTTTTGGTTACTGCACTGAGACTGCACTGAGGGCACCGAGACTTTGTAAAATAGTTATACTCTCAACATATTACCTAATTTTGCTTTTCTTGCAATTTGTCACCATGAGACCACAACTAAAAACTGCAGTTTTTTTTATTAGTTTCACGAAACTCAGCGAAACTTTAATGAATAAATACTTGGTAATCTAGCTTGATGCTTCACAGTTTGCTTATAACTTACAAGAGCTCTCGACTATTTACTTATTTTTTTTTAACTCCATCGCTTCATATACAACAGAATTTAAAAACTAACCAAAATTTCCTAATCTCAGTTAAATATAAAATGTAATTTTTTTTTATCAAAGCTCAGGCTTTAGGAAAAATGGAATGATAATTAAGAGATATCTCAGTTCTAGAATGCTTAACTGTAGGCAAACTAAGTTCGTAGTTTACGGAATGAGACATAACTTATTATACATACTACTTCATTTACATGGTATGCTTGGCTGTGGGTCCAGGACGCCCACTCGGCAAACAGCACCAGCATCGTGTAAGTGATTACAGTCCGCGATATAATCTTTGTGTGAACAGTGAGCGAGGTTTGTTTCACTTCCCTTACAACCAACGTCACCAAGCCGAATAGTTCCTGTTCCTTCTTCGAATGTGGCACTTCGAGGCGCGGATAGAGCTCCTAAAGAGCGATAATTAAAGAGAGTTTATTCTTTGAGTAACACTATACGGCACTTTATCAAGAGAGTGCATGCGGGAAGAAAGAGAATAGATCCTCCTAACATGTTCCTCTTCCAATGAAAATTTCTTGAAATCTATTTTTTGTTTCTGTCTCATGCTGCGTTGTTATTTCTAGGACGAAACCTAATTGGTCAGTTAGAATGGCGTCATGAATTATCAAACTTGCTTGCTTATTAATTTCACAGCCTACACACAGCAATAAACATGGCTTGTGAAGTAAGTATCACTTTTTGTCGACGATTCGTTACATTAATCATGCAAAAATTGCCTTTAAAAATGATACCTCTTGGAATAACTTCATTGTACTACAAATAATTTCTTTGGATACGTTACGACGTACAAAGGAACCAAAAATCCGAAAATTGATTCTTCTGCACTGTATAAAAATTGCGCAAACCAGCGACAGGGTGGCTGGCCTCATCGCTTCACAGGTAAACCCTATCTGATCATACGCACTTCTTTGATTAATAAAGTGACTTCCTAACAGAATGCTTAGTTTAAAATACAATTACCCGGAAAGCCAAGCATGCGACATACTACAGTTGCATCACGATTGTCCCAATTTCTGTCACAAACAGTTCCCCATTTTTTCCTCTGTGAAATACTTCAACTCTGCCGCGTCTGCTGTTTGAGCCATTAATAAGGCGCACTGTTATTTCTAGACAACGGCAGAAATATCAGAAAAAAAGGATCACTCTGAAAATACCAAAGCACCAAGCGTATCAATTAAAAGTAGTCAGTTGATTCTCAAAAAATAAAGAAATTGTCACCTTTTTCTACCAAGGCATAAACGAAATTCGCGTGCCCTTTTCCAACTCCGTAAATACACCTCCCAGACTTCCCTTGTTTGTTGAAGTTAACCTCTGCATCTTTCCCGCTCCAACATTCGCCATAGAACTGAACTCCAAAGTAATGAAAGCCTATCTCATTAACTATGCGACCACGCTCTATAATGGTCCTATTCAGGTCTGTCCAAACGATGTCTTGTCGGAGATTAGCAACCAGTTTGGGAAGTGGTCGGGGTCTACGAACACGGTCTCTGAAGCAACCTACGGGCTTAAATGCGAAAGTCTTGGATGCCACCAGTTCATTTTTATTGACATGGTCTTGATAAACTTCAAATAATGAAAAAAGGGTGAGGTAAAAAGCTTGTTAAAACTACTATGCATTGAGAATGCTAATATAGGAAGTTCATTTACAAATTATTTTGATTGTGTCTACTGACTCCTTTTTTCCATTCACGTTCCCGGCCGGGTTGGTTTGCAAAAAAGACGTGCGTAAACCAACCACTCACTAAAATACATCACAAGAAATTTCAAATAATGAAACCTACCTTCAAAGTCCACTGAGTGTTCTCCAAATACGAGAGACACTTTCACAAGAACAGTAGCCACTGATAGGAACTCAAGGACAATTCTCATCTAAAAAAGAAAATCAGTTATGGTAAAAATAATAAAGTGGTTATGCATATAGTAAAGCAGCAGTATATGTTAATGATCGGAATTTATCTGAAGAAAAAATGGCGCATCTTTACTCTTACGATCGAGTTTTTTTCTTTTTAACCCAATAAAACAAACTATAAACTAAGGAAAAAGCAAACAACCATGCTGTGAAACTCAGTAACACTGCTTAGCTATTACCTTCTCTTATAAAACGTCGATGTAGGTATATTAAAACCGTCAACTTTTGATGAAGGTGCTAAAGAAGAGAATTCCAAACCGGCAATAAAAGAGGCCCGGTCGAGACTAATCTTTGAAAAACTTGTCACTGTCTCTCGATTGTTTTAATTCCATATCTTGCAACCAACGTTAATTGTAAGGGTGTTGAGATTATATTTATTTTCCAACGAAAGATTATATTGCATTATCAGTTACCATAGATTTGACGATTTTAAGGTGATTCCCTGGTTTTGCACTGCGGATTTCTTACTGCGCATAACAAGATGGCTGCCGTAAAAAAGAGCATGTGAAGTAACATTATTAAAATGAAGTTGACTGAAGAGAAACGCTGTTGGAATTTTTGCTTGCGGTTCTGTCTTGTCGAGGTGAGACTCCATGTGTTGGGAGTGTGCATAACGTAAGCAATACGAGTGTTGTTGAGTTCGACTTCCTCACGGAGAACCTCGATAGTGGATGTTGAACTTGTGCTTACTCACTTTGATTTTCATTTAAACGCTTTCTTTATCACATTGTATCCGAAAGGTGATATCTCGATGTAAATTCTGTAAAAACGGATTTTTTTTAAATCCCCCCCCCCCTTTCACATACATTTTATTTTGAAACTCGCCCTAGTCCTCTCTCAAAGTCGGAGAATAAACATTTGGTGCGCACTTTCTGCAGCTCTACCGCAAAAACGAGTAGGGTGACCCCCATTTTTTATTTCATAATTTTAATTAGGACAGTGCTTTCTTTCGATGAGAAAAAAAAAAGGTACAAATCTATTTTCAGTTTTTTGGCAATTTTACTAAATTGTACGGATTAAGCTATCACGGGTCGAATAGCCCGTGTCCAATTTAATTTAATTCTACTTTGGAGCTTAAAGTAGAAACAAGGGCATTAAAAGTCATTTTTCTGGTACGTAAGTGGATAAACAATACATTAAAGTCAAATTCTGTGCGATACCACATGTATCATCGAAAAAAACTCTCCTTTTTGTCTAGTTTTGGGCTGAGCGCGGGATTTGTCAAAAGGTCCTACATAGCCGTATTTGTCAGCATTGTGACGTCAAAACGAGCACGGTGAACCCCACTTTTTATTACTTTTTTATCGTCTTCTTGACTTCTTACATCAGTGTACAAAGTTTCATCTACAATCTATATTAGGTTCTTTTACTAAGGAATCACCTTAAACAAGAGTTTAAGAGTTTCGCGCAGGGAAGGATGAAATGCAGACGTTCAGTAACCAACCGATAAAAAGAAATACTTTCTGCTTGTATTCAAGTCATTTGCACCTGCGCAAAAGACAAGTGGTACTTATATTTTTTAAAATACACCACGTTTTCGATAAGCAACTACCTTGACACATGACAATCACCTGTGCTATGGGCAAAATTTAGTTGACGAAATCTGACAAGGTCGTTGGTTGAATTTACTTTAAGTTAAAAAAATCAACAACAACAAAGACAGAGCAATTCAAGACTGAAGTTTCACGTGCGTTCGCCTTCGGCAATATGAAGACAAATCAAATTTTCTGCAGATTCAATTTATCTGAAGAGAATTAACAGGTTTGTTTTTATATTTTCCATGTTTTTTTTTGTTACGTCACCTACGTCTACTTCTTGAATTAGAATAATGTGATCAATAAGATCAAATCCCTTAGCGAAATCAGCGAAAAAGCTAGACCCGAGCACATGCCTCACCACTGCATGTCCACCGCCTCGTATATCGCTTGAAGTAATTTTGTATAGGAGAGCATCTAATGTCGGATGCCCCGTGCGAGCATACTGCCGAGGATCAATCTTGTCCTCCAACTGGGGTAGAAGTCTGGCGCACTACGTAAAGCCCTCCATGATCTTTGATACTGTGCAGGTGAGGGATATCGGTCTTATATCGTTTTCGATGGCTCCAGGCGGGCACACCTTGGGAAAAGGGGTAACGATGAAGTACCTGAGCAGAGATGGAATATACCCCTTCCTTAACGACTGGTTGTAAATGTCACAGACAATGTGAGCCAGTTCAGGTGCAAACTCCTTCAAGATCTTGTTTGGGATGTTGTCAGGTTAGCCTGCGAAAACATCCGTTTCGCCTCGCTCTTCGCCGCTGGTGAAGTTTCGCGCGAGGAACGTCTGCGACTCAGCGACAGAGATTCCATAGTGATGACGTAAATCAATGTTTAAAAAATAAATCCGGTAGTCATGGGGTTCCAAATGCAAATTTGTTCAATTTTACGTTTCTCCTGGTCGATTTTGGTAAAGTGTTGTGTTCATCTAAGAACGAGCTCCAGCAAAACTCAAACGCTTTTCTAAAGAAGACTAAATTCCACAAATTTTGACTGTTTTGTTAGAGATTCGTCGCGTTTACATTTGACCTTTCTGGCCTTTTGTCTTTTTTCTGTCATTCGTAAACAATAGCTAAAACAATGTAACTACTCCGTCGACCAGTCAGGGCTTCTGACCGGATTCCGGATATATTTTACGTCATCAGTATGGAATTTCTGTCGCCAAGTCGCAGCGGTGAGGAGCGATGAGAAACGGATGTTTTCGCAGGCTATTTTCAGGTCCGAGCGCCTTAGAAATTTTAAGGGACTGACAGAGATCTGAGGACTTCCCTCTCAGAAACAAGGTATTCGTGTGGGACGGACACGGGAGTGGCAATCGACGTAGAGGGGCAAAGTGATCTGTAAGGCCTACAAAATAGTCATTGACCTTGTTTGCTAATGACTTAATATCCATGTCACTGTCAAGGTACTGGCGGTACCAGTCTTAGTTGACATTCCGGCCGGTCAACCTTTTAATCTCTCTCCACCACCTTCTTTATCCACGTCTCATATGCCTACGTGACCTTAAGCTGATGTTGGTGGGGTATATAAAGCTTTCCAAACACCAGACTCTAGATTATGTGACTATCTGGGGACAAATGAATACACTTTCCTCCGCTTTCGTTCTCAATCAGTAACTTTAATGTTATATCTCTTCTATCCTACAAGTCAAATGCACAATTAAAAATTTATGCTCAATCATAGTTGAGAACAGTTTTCCTCTTGCACATGATCAGCCCTGCAATAGAGATAATTAAAAACATTTAGTATGGCCAGAGCTTCATGCTCCTAATGATAGATATCACAAAGTGTCTCCTAGCTCTAATCCTCACCTAAACGCAAGCAGTTCTGTCCACATCAGGGGCGGATCCAGGATCTTTTTTTAGGAGTGGGTGCACTCGTCTCTTGCTCTACTTCAACACCAATAAACCACATAGTTTTTTTCTTTTTGCAGAATACCAGTTGTATTAGAAAACTGCAGGTCATCTCAGGGGAGGGTGCACACCCCCTGCACCCTCCCCCTAGGTCCGCCCTGCACATGAAGTTTTGTGGAAACTGCACAAGTCATTATTGTGTGTATTCTGGAGTGCTCGTTGCTTGTCTGGGTCAGTATTGTAATAGTTCACTTCATGTGGTCTTTAAGTACAACAAAGTGATCTCCCTCCGTCTCCCCAGCAACCTTGATATTTCCCAACGGCAATTAGTCCGATCCGTACAATAGTTTAGATAGAGACTAAGTAAACAATATTTTTCTACATACACCACTACCTTTTGTCAGCTTTTGCCAGGTGATCAGTAGTCCACACATTCATCTGCTGAGTTCTGCAAAGTAAAAAGGAAGGGATTTTAATTTTCAAAAGAAACTGAGCCCATTTTCTCGTTTTTGAGGGACTGAAACACACAATTTAGTTTAGACAAAAAAAACTGACCGAGATTAAGAGTTAACGCTTAAGTCTCATACGTTTAAGTCGTAAAACGATTTGTTCCTTTGTTTTCTATGGTTACGTCCGGCCATTTGTAATAAACTGCTGAGCGGCCTTTACAACCGTAGTTGAGGCAAAGGTGATGTTTACTTTATACCCCTGGTATCTTGAAAACAAAACCAATCTAAGTTTAGCCTCTAAAATCGTCTTAAAATCGAGTCGAGTCGAGTCGAGTCGAGAGGCGGGGGTGGGGGGTGTGGGTGGGGATATCGGCAGGAGCCCATATTGGTATTTAAAGGTCATGTGATAGATTGGGCCGTTCTAGTGTCGAATATTGCAGTATGGAAATCTTTTGAGATCTTTTGAGAGCGGTAGCCCGTAACTCGATCCACACATGCGGCTCCGTTCTTGCAGGGAGAAGACTCACATTCGTTGACTTCTAAAAATTCGTAAGAAATAAGTTGTATAGAAGGTCACAGTTTGACTGCTGAATTGTATTTATTCTTCTTTTTTTCCGATGAAAATTTAAAGGTGTCTTGGTTGTGTACTATGACTGGAAGGCCGGGTTAAGACTGATTGCAAACTTAAAACTTTCAACTGAAAACTGCGAAATAGAAAAACGTAACTTGGTTACATCGTTTTAACATCACACTATTCTAGTGAATTTTTATGTTGTTTTTGGTCTGTGTTGACTGCTATCTTGGGTACTGGCTTGCCTGACTATCGCGTCGTGTATCAACACAACCATGACTGGACCAAAACTAACATGAACACAATTCATGGCCGCTTTTATTCAAAAAATGCAGTTTCAACAGGGGCAGCCAACGACTGTTTTCTGTAAAATATCTGTCCGTGGAGAAGCAGATATTGGCTAGAATTTTCTAATACTCAGAGGAAGGCTAAAAATTTCTAGATGACCGTTCTATCCATGTACATCTTTCGAAGCTCATCAAACTGAAATTCCCTACGATTTTCTGACGTTTGATTTTTCACATTTCACTCCCAAGGTTAGCCTAGGTTAGAAACCTAAAATTTTCGGATTCAAGAATATGATTGAGAGAGAAATAAAAAATAATAATATCCATAATACGTTAAATTGCCTCTAAAATGTTCGGTGAAAGTAAGACTGAATCCCTTGTAATTTCGAAAAGACTCAAGTTCCCCTAGGATGATGACCGAACGGATACAAATTTTATATCTCCGCTTAAAAAGCATTTCAAGATATCTAGAACTACTCTTGATAGCCTGAAAAGTGTTTCAAGGAGGAAACCGTCGTTGGTTGCCCCTGTTTTAAAATATAACAGCAATAAATAAAGATTCTGTCCCAGAAAACACAAAGGTACAGAAAACGAATCGGTATAATCAAAAGTCAAGAAGGGGAAGGGAGCATCAGAACACCTCCTAGAACCGAGACTTCGTCATCAAGTAAGATCCATCACTACTCTGACTGATTGACTGCTAAAAAGGCTTGAAAAGGCATAAAAATTCTCTTTGCAGGCAATTACTTTGCGAAAGAACTGTGCAAAGTTCTTACCTGTTTCGCAGTTGTTGCCAGTATACCCTGATTTGCAATCGCAGCAATAACTTCCCACAAGATTTACGCATGTTGTGAAGGTGGGGGGGGGGGGGGGGGAGGGGGGTGGGGGGGAGAAAACATTTTTCCAGGTAAATAGACAAGTTTGAAGGTCTCCCTATTTTTTTCATTCTACACTGAAAACTAATAAAAGAGATCTGTTTCAGCCCCAAAAGTTCCAATTTAGCCCTGCATGCTGAAGTCTGATACCTGGAGCCAATTGAGCACAATTTAAGCCAAAACAACCCCATCAAAGGTTGTTCCAACCCAGGCTGAGACTCACTCAACCCCGTCGGTCCAAATCAGTCCTAGGTAATGGGGCTGTATTGGCCCATATTACAGGAGTCAAATTAGACCCAAAAATATGACTGTATTTTACTCACCGAAACGGCCTTGTTTTTAGGGCTAAAACATATCTCTCTGATTTACAGGGCATAACAACTGTTTCCTCATCACTATATCCGGAAATCCCACGAGACGACCATTGTAATCGTAGACATAAAAGGTAGGCAGTTTCAGTTGTTGGTTTCAAGTATCCATTTCAGTTGACATTGCATTAACATTTTACTCGTGCCATTTCTTCTTTCCCACTGATTATTACTTGGGGTTCAAGGGAGTTGTTCCGAATTATATGTAAACAGATCCGTAATAAAGGGATGCTGGCTATCACCTGTTTCACAGTTGTTCCCAGTATAACCGGATTTGTATGACAGCGATAACTTCCAGCAAGGTTTACGCAGGTTGCCCCGTTCTTGCATGGATTTTTCGTACACTCGTTGATGTCTTAAATATGAATTCAGTTTAGAAGGCAGTAAAAGTTTCCGTTGTTCCACAACTCGAATAGGATGTCTCAAAAAGGAGAAAGTTCTCTCTTCCCCTGTTTTTAGTATTTACAACTTTGGTATACAGTGTATACGTATAAGGCCATACCATTCAGTAATTTGATGTTTTGAAGATCAAGGTACAATTCCCATAGGGAAGCTGGGATATTTGCTTCAAAGGACTCTCAAAAACAGTTGTTCACAGCAAAATTAACTTCCAGCTTTTGCTATAACGCTGTCAGGCTTGCGCTTTCAGAGTAAAACTTAATTGCTGTAAATTTATTGGGTAATTAAGACATGCAGTCAAGACATGTTTCCAAATTAATAAACAAGTTGAAATCTTTGGTTTATTCATTTTAACGACTGCTTTTTCGTCAATCGCGAATTCCACCAATCGATAATTTGTAGCCTGTTTTCTTGGACTTAAGACATAAAAAGATAGGCAGTTTTGGTTTGTTTATTTCACTTAAAACTGCGTTTTACATCTTACTCGTGCTTATTCCTGTTTTCCACTGATTATTAATTGGGTTTAAGAGTGTGGCTCCAAGTATACTGTAACAGATCTGAAATTAAGAGATGCTTAAATCCATACCTGTTTCACAGTTCTTTCCAATATAACCAGATTTGCAATCGCAGCGATAACTTCCCTTAAGGTTTACGCAGGTTGCCCCGTTCTTGCATGGCTTTTTCTTGCACTCGTCAAAGTCTGAAACATGAATTCAGTTTAGACTGCAGTAAAAGTTTGTTCCGTAATTCAAACAGGACGCCTCAAAACGGAGAGAAGCCCCTCTTCCCTTGTTTTTAGTAGTCCAAACTTTCGTACAGTGTAAGTAGGGCCTTACCATTCAGTAATTTGGTATTTTGAAGATCAAGTTACAGGTCCCAGAGGGTAGGTGGGCTATTAATATTTGCCCAAAAAACAGTTGATCACAGCAAAATTAACTTCCACCTTTTACTATAAGGCTGTAAGGCTTGCGCTTTCAGAGTAAAACTTAAGTGTTGTAAATTTATTGGGTGGTTAAACCAGTCAAGACATGTTTCCAAATAAATAAACAAGTTGAAAACTTTGGTTTATTCATTTTAGCCACTGCTTTTTCGTCAATCGTTCGAGTTCCACCAATCGATAATTTGTAGCCTGTTTTCTTGGACTTTAGACATAAAAAGATAGGCAGTTTTGGTTTGTTTATTTCACTTAAAACTGCGTTTTACATGTTACTGGTGCTTCTTCCTATTTTCCACTGATTATTTCTTTGGTTTAAGAGTGTGGTTCCAAGTATACTGTAACAGATCCGAAATAAAGAGATGCTTAAGCCCATACCTGTTTCACAGTTGTTTCCAGTATAGCCAGATTTGCAATTGCAGCGATAACTTCCCTTAAGGTTTACGCAGGTTGCCCCGTTCTTGCATGGATTTTTGGTACACTCGTTGATGTCTGAAACATGAATTCAGTTTAGACTGCAGTAAAAGTTTGTTCAATTCAAACAGGATGTCTCAAAACGGAGAGAAGCCCCTCTTCCCTTGTTTTTAGTAGTCCAAACTTTCGTACAGAGTAAGTAAGGCCATACCATTCAGTAATTTGGTGTTTTGAAGATCAAGGTACAAGTCCTCGAGGGAAAGTGGGCTAATTGCTCCAAAAACAGTTGATAAAGAAATGCTTAAGCCGATACCTGTTTCGCAGTTGTTCCCAGTATAACCAGATTTGCAATTGCAGCGATAACTTCCCGCAAGGTTTACGCAGGTTGCCCCGTTCTTGCATGGTTTTTTCGTACACTCGTTGATGTCTGAAACAAGAATTCAGTTTAAACGGCAGTAAAAGTTTGTTCCGCAATTCAAACAGGATGTCTCAAAACAGAGAGAAGCCCCTCGCAGTTTCGGTTTGTTTATTTCACTTAAAACTGCGTCTTACATCTTTTCTTATTCGTGCTTATTCCTGTTTTCCACTGATTAATTTAATTGGGTTTAAGAGTGTGGCTCCAAGTATACTGTAACAGATCCGAACTAAAGAGGTGCTTAAGCCCATACCTGTTCCACAGTCCTTGCCAGTATAACCAGATTTGCAATCGCAGCGATAACTTCCCTTAAGGTTTACACAGATTGCCCCATTCTTGCATGGGTTGTCCCAGCACTCGTTAACGTCTAAAACATAAATGATTTTTTTTCGCAAAATTCAGTATTGCCACCATAATTTTTGTGTTCTTCATAATCTAACCAAATTTCAATCAACGGATCATGTTCTGACCTGTGTTGCAGTTTTTGCCAGAGTATGCAGATGTACATTTGCAGCTGTAACTTCCTGCCTGGTCGGTACATGTTGCACCGTTTTTGCAGGGTTTGGAAAGTCTGCATTCATCTGTCAAAAGCACAAAAAATCAAGATAGCTGCTGAAAATAATCACAATCAAAAAAACTCATTAACGCCGTTTACAACGAAAAAAAAACAAAAGAAATTAATGTTTAATGAGCGTCCTTATATGTGTATAGGTAATAGCATTATTTGTAGTGATATTTGGCATAAATAGCACGAGTGATATTTCGAAATTGTTATACGAAATTTCACGAGCCGTTAGGCGAGTGAAATTTGAGACAATTTTGAAATATCATGAGTGGTATTTATGCCAAATATCACGTACAAATCATGCTATTATTTGTTTATACCACTACCCGCAAAAGGTTTGTAATTTTCACATGTAGGTATTTCAAATTAAGCTGAAATGCCACTGCTCTTAGCCAATCAAATTTCAGAAATTTCTCATGTAGTAGTATAAGATAAAGAAACGGCTAAACTTTACGTCCATATTTTCAGACCAAATTAACCCCAAATCTAAATTTTAGTGCAAGAATATCAAATAGCTTGATCAAAATCAGAGATTTCGATTTTCGAAGCCGTTTAAAAAACTCGCAGTCTTGTATTATCAGGTGTAAAAACTCTCCCCTTCGCCTCAAGTTTTTAAACCTGATAATACACTCTTGCTCGGTTTTTAAACAGAACATAGCTGTTGAAAATAATAATAATATAATAATAATAAATATTATAATAATTATAATTATATATTATTATTATCATAATCCTTTTAATTATTTACCCCTCGGCAGTATTTATTAATAGCCCTGAAACTCAACTGGCCGGAGGCAAACCAGCTGGCTATTGATTAGCATGCGCATGGCCGAGGATTTGAACTCGGGACTTTCGAGAAGATCGAAATCCAGCAATCGGTTAGGGCGGGACATGAACTTGCAACTCCAGCACCTTAGCCACTCGACCACTTTGCCGTGGGTTTCTTGAAAGGAATTATACTGGAAAAATTACTTACTTACTTTATTTGTCAGCTATAACATACCAACATTCATTTTGCAACACTTCAGCTTCTCAATGCAATAAAGCTTATCGCATCCACCCTTGTATATACCAGCCACGTAGTATCCACTTTGTTTACACTTGCTGAGCCCGATGTGATCAAACTTTCTCCCGATATCCTCTGTGTAGCATCTCTCATATCTGTTTGGTAATGTTTTTGGCTTACAGCATCTGCCGCTTTCGATGGATTTCAACCAATTACCGCTACTTCGATAGAAACCTTGGATAAAGTAACCGTCAGGACAATTAGCCCACACGTTCGTGCTGTCAAAAGAAAGAGAACGTGAGCTGTTAATTCAGATTTAGTAATACGCCCATTTTGATCTATTAAAATTCATACTTGGCTCCGAGGCTTGGGGGAATAAAACAAAAGAAATGTATTATTCATTGCTGAGCCTGAAGACGACATCTTTTGTTTTATTCCCCCAAGCCGCGCAGCCAAGTATCAATTGAAATGTATCGAAAGTACTATTAGTTATGGCAGTAAAGTAAAGGGAGGATTCTGTCAGGAAGTATTCAGACAGGTTCATCCGTGAAAAGTATTCGTTCTCGAATAAAATTTTTAAAGGTTTCTTTAGAACAGAGAGTCGTCTTTACTCGTCATTATTCAGGGTAAAATCTGACTGATCCACGACTTAATTGACCACTCCAGAAAATACCATAACATATACCATAATGCTCTTTGTTTGACACCCCACAATTTTGCATAAGCATTGTTTTCAGTTTCTCTTGGGAGTTAAAATGTCCCCAAGAGAAACTGAAAACAATGCTTATGCAAAATTCTGGGGTTACAAAAAAAGAGTATTATGGTATGTTATGGTATTTTCTGGAGTGGTCAATAACACCCCTCGGGATAACACCATGTTGGAACCTTTTAAATACGAGTCGAGGCCCTCATGATAAAAGAGCACTGGTCCCGGTTATTCAAACGTTGGATAGCGCTATCCACCGGATAAATCTCTATCCAGTGGGTAATACTTATCGGCTGGATAGTGATTTATCCGGTGGATAGCTCTATCCAGTCTGCCTCAAGCTACTTATCATGCGCAGTCAACTTCTATGATCGCTCACCCTCCTGACGATTTGGGTTATCACCGCGCGAGTCTAATCAAAAAAGGGCTTGGGACGACCTGCAGGTCTCCGGCTTATTTGGAAAGAGCTTATTATATACAGTTTCTTACTTGCATGCAGTTCAGGTGCTGGCATGATGTCACGAAACGTATCCAATAATCGGGGTAGCATAGTGAAATAATATAGAGATCAGGGCAGTCTGTCAACTGGACCATAGCTTAAAAGAGTCGCTTATGAGAAGTGGTCGCAATGGAGGTTCGACTGTTTAAGAACATTGTTATTTTATTGTTAATATTTTAGCGGCAGAACACTACCCAAAGTTGCACACAAAACCAGTCCACTTTCATAGAGCCTGTTGAGTACTGCACCTAATTATGATACATAGCGGACTGGCAAAGAGAGTATTCTTTATTTCGTCTCAAGAAGCCTTTTTTTAGTGTTATACCAGAAAAATATTAGATAAGATATTAGATAAGAATTAATCCGAAAATAATTTGAAACTCTGATACATGCCTTTATTTCTAGCCGCCTTGACTATTGCAATAGCCTCTTATATGGCTTACCAGCGTATCAGATTCAAAAACTGCAAAGAGTCCAGAACTCGGCTGCACGTCTTGTATTTCACGAAAGTAAATTTTGTCATATTACACCATTGCTCAGAGCCCTACACTGGTTACCCGTAGCATATCGAATTGTTTTTAAAATTTTATTGTTAACTTTTAAGGCCATTCATAAACTTGCTCCGACTTACATTTCCGAACTTGTATCACCGAAAGACACAGGGGGTAGGTACTATCTTAGATCAAATAACGACAAACTTCTTAACATTCCACCATGCAAGTCTCTTTCCACGCTTGGTGATCGATCTTTTTATATGGCTGCCCCTAAATTATGGAACGATCTTCCCCTTTTTATTAGAAATATATCTTCAGTTAATGCTTTCAAGAAGGCTCTTAAAACTCATTTATTTCAGAAGGCGTTTCCCAGCTAATTTATTGTTTTTATTCTCTTTATTAAGAAGGATTTCTATATAGGATTTTAAAGATTAATTTTTGTTTTTAAATTGTTATTTTTACTAATTTTTAGGAACGATCTGTAAAAAATTTTTTTTTTTTTTTTTTTTTTTTTTTTTTTTGGAATATGTACTAGGATTTTAGGATTTTGTTGAGTCAATGTTATGCGCAAATGAAAATTTCTTTCCCTGGATTGATATTTGCGCAATACAAATCAATAAAATTATTATTATTATTATTTATTAATTAAGACAATCTGTCTTTTTAGCGGAGCGTCCTCGCGCACAGCGGAGCTCCATAGGTATCATGGGAAGGGATAGAAAATGGAAACCTATCGATGGCAGAAAATTTGGTTATGACGTCAGCGTACGCCTGAACGACCGTCCGTAAGGATTCTGGGAGTAGGGGTAAAAAACTCAGTAGGGTAGGGAAGTGAGTGCCAGACATGTACGTTACGTTTCGTTTTGGCGCAAAATTAACCATTTTAGGGCAACCAACGGATTTGGACGAGTAAAAATCTTGATCGAAGTTTCTGGTGTCCAACTTACGATAGACTGTTCACAGTCCCCTATTTTTTCGTGAGATCGTTTAGATATGCCGCGTCTTACCGTCACGAGTATCTTGATTTTCAAATGTACCGAGGGGGTGGGCGTCGGGGATTATAGCTCTGGGGGGGGGGAGGGGCGACAAAAATAGAGGGACTGTAATAACATCACTGCAGCTCGCGTTCACGGAGCGCGTTGTACCAGCAACGCAGGCGTTTGATTGGTCATTAGACAATAGATGTTAATTTGCGTTGACAACGGGTTTAATCTAAGTTGCCGACATTGACAAGTCGTTGACAAGTCGAAGTTTCCATAAAACGTACGCTTTCATACCATAAGGCACATCTTACGCAAACACACGAAGGATTTTGGTATTTTGATTAGGAAAATATTTTCTTGTGCATGTTTGCAGATTTTATTTCGAGTAATGGCCCAGAAACATTATAAAATCACTGTTTCGCAAAGAGATATTTGTAAACACGCGTAATCGATGCTAAATGTGTCTGGCATGTTTTTCCTCACCAGCGGAGTTTCTTAATTAATGAATGGTAAAAGGCGTGAAATTCCTGTCAAGCCTCCTGAACTCGAGCTGCAGTGATGTTATTACAGTCCCTCTATTTTTCTCGCTTCCTCCCAAACCGCTCCCGCCCACTAAGTAGTTTTGACACTCATGCAAGATGGCAGCCCGTAACACAAAGCAGTCTAAACTTACGACAACATTTTCGCAAATAAATTTCTTCAGCTCTTTATTGCTTTATGCTTGGTAACACGCCAGGAACAAGTCTACCCCCTCCCTACTTGGTAAAAATTTTGACAGGTTGATTCATGAATGGAAACTTAATATGCAACATCTAGAAATTTGTTTGCTGACAGACTTGCCGATAACGGGAGCCTATTTTTCATTTCAGTTAACTTTTAAAATTATCGTGTTCTTATCCGGATCCTACCGACACAAAATGGAATACAACTGCTGTCGAGTTTCTATTTCTGGTTTTGGGTTTCGTCGAGGAAAGTGTCGCAAAGAGCATCAATGGCTGCCTTTGTGATAGTTCATGCGGGGTCTTTTTAACATTTCAAAGTTTTAGTCTTCGTGTTCTTCCACCGGCCGCCAACAAATGAAATTATACAGCTGTTGTCAAGATTCTTCTGTTGTTCGAATCTGTTTTGTTTATTTAGTTTTGCTTGAGGAAAGCTTCGCAACGGAATTTCAACAAAAGTGAAAGTTGAGCATGCAGGATTTTACAGAAGAGTAGAGGAAAAGTTTTTTTTACCTCACTTAACCGCTTTCAGGAGCTACATACAGGGTTATCCTGATTAATTATTACAGTTTTTGCCTCGTTTAAGTTTTGTAAAGTCAGGCGTAATTATTTCATGTCATAACATGCAGTATTAAAGATCTGAAAAGATTTGAGACAGAGACTGACGATTTCAATGGCCTCACACAAGCTTAAATTAATTTTCTGGTTGCAAATGGAAAGAGAAAGGTTTTAGAGAATACCCAGTTGCAATGGTTGCCGGTAAAAAATAACGATCATTAGCGAAAATCTTGCTTCGAGACTCGTTCATCTATTTTAAACGCCAAACGCCGGCTAAAACAAACGAACAAACAAACACAGTACAAAGAAATCAAGGTTTACGGAAACATTTCAGTCACTCTCAGACTTAACTTGCTGTCTGATAAAAATGTTGTTGTTGTACATCTTTCATTGAAGTTTTATTCATGTTTTGATTGTCAGTCATAATTTTGCAAGGTTTAATGTAGCTTTTTCTCCTTACGCGGACTGTCAGCTGGACTGTGTCTGGATGAAGCGTGAAAATAGTCTGAAAATAGTTTAGGCACATGGAGTGTGATTTGCGCCTGTGTCCATTGTTCCCCCTCGCCGAAAAAAAAAAAAAAGAACGTTTAAGATTTGTCTAAAATTCAGACTCGTGACTTTGCTGTAGTTTACGTCTAGCGCACATTTAGCCGCATTATATATTAAAAACACAAAACACGTAAAGGGCAGTTTGTGTAGACTACGAAATTATAGTTATTCGTAGGGGGAACTGTTAAATAAGTTTATCAACCTTCTTGGGTCTTTTAGGAAACAAAAAGTCGAACTTATAGTAAAGATTACTGGGTATCAGACATTGTGATGTATAATCTACAGGGTACATGTAGTTACACTTAACGATTTGTCGGTTCGATTTTGCAAAGAAAACATTGTTATTCTAACACAAAAATCGACTTAATTTAACATTTGGTAGAATCTCCTTCAGATGGAAAGATTGATCTATAAATTAAAGTGAACTGGACGCAGCCAAAGAGTTTCGTGAATGACAACCAGAAGCTAAGACAATAAAGTTCATGGGCAATAAGCTTCACACGTATGGGTAAGAATTCGTTTCCCTGTTACTGTGATCGAATTTGATTTATAACTTTTGTTTTAAAATCAGTATTAATTTCTGGATTGGAAGATATTGAGCCTTATTCGTTTTAAGTAATTATCTAATTAAAAGTCTAAAAATGGGCGCTTCGCTTTTAGCCTTGGCTAAATCTATATATTATATTTAATCTGTTATACTTACCCATCTAGCAGTCTCACCCAATCGGCGTATTTACACGTCGATGGCGTGCCTTTATCCGGCGCTGGAGCAGGGCAGCATTTTGCTTCCTCCAACAAAGAGATCTTATCATTTGAACTCTTGTGGTTATTTCTCCACAACCCAGTAATGTAGTGGCTCGACGAATCACATTTTACCCATCCTTCTCTATCAAAGCTCCCCCACCAGTTGGCCATTTTACAACCATCGTACATACGGCAACACTTTAATTTTTCAATGCAGTACAACTTGTCGCAACCACCTTTGTAGAAACCACTCAGATAATAATCCGTATCACAGTGGGCCCATCCTCTTTTGTCGAAAGATGATGATATATCATAGGTATAGCAATCCAACCATTCGGTTGGCAAGTTGTTGGGTCTAGCGCAGCGACCTTCCTCTATGTTGTGAAGCATGATGCCACTGTTACGATACAATCCTTGAAGGAAGTAGCCATTGGGACAAACGGCCCACACCTGTTCCCTTAAAGAACAAAAGGCGTAACTTATAAGTTATGTTTTAAAAAATCACCAAGTCTTTTTGTGCAGTTATTCACTATCACACCCATTTTCAGGGGCACCCAACTAGAATATAGTTCGAAACCACTTAAACATAACATTGTTGAACGTATTTTAGTATTTAAACGGTAGATAAAGGAATATTTTTATACCCTAAAAATATTAATTTTTCATCTGTTCGGATTTCCTAGCTGAAATGCTAGTGACCCGAAAATTATAGGTATCAAAACTTACCTTTTCGAAAATTTCAGCCAGAAAAAAGGCGCCCCCAAAATTTTAGATGACCTTCTTAGGGTAAAAATCAGTTAAAAATGGGCAATTATACCGTTTTTTATATGTTCGAAAATCTTAGGAGAGGCAGGCAAGCAAGAAATTTTAGAAAAATGATCCGAAAATTCTAGATCTCAAGTCGTCCTCCGAAAAGATAATTTTCCGAAAATTATCGTTGGGACTGCCCTTGTATTTTCTTTTGACTATAATTACACATGTAGGAGGCTCAGATGGGGTAAATAAACACGGGACCTATGAAACATTGCCTATCCTTCCTTAACAACACCAGCCCTCCTTAAAGTCCCAGAAAATCATTTTTGACGACAGAGTAGTGGGTTCAGATTTACTCCAACCAAAAGGAGATTAAGTACATCTCACATTCCAATATTAGAGCCAGTGTTGAAACCCGTCCTCCCAAGCTACACAATTTACTCCAATTCTCTCCCCCCTTCCATCCCTGACATTTTATGGGCCTCCCCTCCCCCCCGAGCTTCGCGAGTTTCTACGATACACGTATTTCTAGTTAATATATATTTCACAAATTTTTCAAAAGGATTTGATACCGTCACAGTTTTGACGCAGCCTGTTGCTTATAATGGGTCAATTATGAAAGCCAACATTACTGTGATCTCAGATACATCATATTAGCGTGACTGTTCGATATTGCAGCCACGTGTCGCCCTTTGCAACTGGGCTAAGGTATAGTCCGCGATTATTTTTGTACAGAATTTAAAAGGCTTAAATCTTTCCTTACTTATCTAATGTTTTCCACCAGTCTGCAATAACGTGAGTCGATGGGCGATTTTGATTCGGTGCTGGAGCTTTACAACATCTTGCATTTTCGATTAAGAAAATACCGTCGTTGTCTTTCCAGTTGTCATGTCTGTACAGTCCATTCAAATATTCGGTGGATTGACAGGCCGTCCATCCCTTTTTGTCAAATGCTTTAGACCAATCTGCCACTCTACACTGGCTGGAACAGAGATGTAACATGGCTGCAAGGACCAAACAGTGGAAGAGAAACTTCATGTCGAATTACAGGCGTCTCGAGTTATCTGACAATTATACGACAAGAAGCACATTTTAATTTTTAAGAAATACTTTTGAAAAATCAAAAAAAATATTTGGAACCATATGTAACAAAGTAAAGTTATGTTATTCTTTACAAAACAAGCATATATTTAATCAATAACTCTTGTAGCCCTAGCACTAAAGTAAAATTGAGCAAATATGAATTCTTATTGCCATCCTTTAACCCAAGGACGTAAAGGGGGGGAGGGGATTTCTCTGAGTTTTTCCCTATAGACGATACAACATAAGCACCTGACGTTTTCAGTAGCTGTTTGTTTATCCCACGCACGCATTTTGAGACAAGTTCAGTGATGGTCAGTTAGTATGGTTACGAGATATGACATCATAAGTACCAGGTGGTCAAGCCATTTTTGAGAGAAGTGAAATGCATGTTTTCTCAACTTTTTTAACAAAAAAGTAAAGATTGTGGATAAAATGATGCAAAATGCTAATTTTAATATGTGTTATTTTACATATCAAGTACAAAAAGTTATTAATATTTCTTGCGGTTTTAAACTGATTTCTAATTCTCCAGCAGTGCCACCACCCACAACATATACCTCATCTTCAGGTTTCCACTAAAGGCAAAATCATTTTGAAATACTGCAACATGTCAAAAACTCAAGAGAGGGGTTCCATCAAACCCTCCCCTCCCACTTGCACCACGGTGGGGGTATGAATTTGTGTGTACGTCCGAGGGTTAACTCCCTTAACTCGATAGCAGAGGAGGATGATCTAGTAAATACCATTGTCCAGTAATTACTTCAAAAATTGGTAAGTGGTAATATTAGCGCTAGATGATTCAAATGCTAGCATTTTTTAAAATTCTTGATTCACCTCTTGTTAGGGAATTTGGATTCTGGAAACCGGGAATTTTTTTATTGTGATATCCTGAATCCAGCAAACTTTTACTGTGAATCCGGAATATTGCGCTTTGGAATCCGGAACACAGCTCAAGGGATCCAGAATCCCACTAAGGATTGGAATCAGGATTCCAGGTTCCACAAAAAGATTCCGGAATGCAGTACCTGGAATCCGGAATCCACCGACGTGAAATCTAGAATCCAAGACTGCCTTGGTTTTCCTGATCAAACATGGCACCATCAAAAACGGTGACAATAGACGTTCACTTTTAAACAATTACAAGGTGAAGTCGAGAATTTTTCTTGGTAGGTTAACGATGGACGAAACCCGGGGGCAACTATCAAAGCGGATAGAAATCGAGAATGTGCAATCTGAATTAAGTAAGTAAGTACGTATTCTAAGTAGGTAGTTTATTTATTTTATAGACGTAAACACCTAAGAGTTAACAACTCGTGCGAACATGCACGTGTAGTAACAAGAAAATACAAAAACTAAAGTAAAAACAGTTAAAAAAAACTTTAAAAACTTAAGACAGTATAACATCCATTACATAAAAATGTCATTATATAAAAATCTGTCATTTAAAAAAGAGCCAAGCTATGATAGCAAAGAATAAAATAGATTAGATGAAATAACTTATTAACATATTCAAGACAACACTAGTAGTATAAGATTCTAAATTGAACTTTTGAACAGCCTTTTTGAACACATAATAAGATTATCAGAGTTTCTAATGTATAGCGGGAGTTTATTCCACAACTTGCAAGCTATAAATGAAAACTATTGAAAAGGATTGCTACATCCACTCAGCTGTACAATGAGGCTGTACCAAGTTACTTCCCTTACCGGCCTTAGATTATAACATACATCTCTTAAATTCAGAAAATCGGCAATGTACTTTGGACCTCTTGAGTTAAGACATTTCAGGGGCACCCAACGAGGATATAGTTCAAAACCAGTTAACATAGCATTGTTGAACGTATTTTAGTCTTTAAACGGTAGATATAGGCATATTTTTATCCCCTAAAAACTTTTCATCTGTTCGGATTTCCTAGCTGAAAGTCTAGTGATCCGAAAATTACAGGGATCAAAACTTACCTTTTCGAAAATTTCAGCCAGGAAAAGGCTCCCGAAAATTCTAGATGGCCTTTTTTAGGGTAAAAATCCGTTAAAAATGGGTAATTATACCTTTTTGTAGATGTTCGAAAATCCTAGGAGAGGCAGGCAAGCAAGAAATTTTACAACAAATGTTCCGAAAATTCTAGATCTCAAATCGTCTTCCGAACAGATATTTTCCGAAAATTGCCGTTGGGTGCCCCTGACATTTGTAAATCAACACCAGAGCTTAGTAATAACGACGGTGTTTCAAAGTATTCATGCCCAAGAGATTCAGTAAGCTTTCGTAGCTTTTATTCTTAGTCCTAAATAGAGTTCTTAAGACATAATAGTTAGCATCTTCGAGACTATCGCTCTGCACTTTTACCAAGACCAACTAAAACTGTATTACCTCGAGTTCATCTTTGAAAACAGTAAACACCGGGAAGCCGGCTAAAAGCTTTAAGCTTAAGCTTAAAGACCTAGGATTTTTAAAGACACTTTAATACTTGTCTTCGTGAATGAAAATTGTTGTCTCTGTTTCACCGAATTATATTTCTTTTATTGATTGTTAGTAGTCTCTTGCAATTTTAATCGCTTTGCCGTTCGTTTTCAGTCGTTCATAAACATCGCTTGCAGCTGGAATACTCAAAATGCCACAAGTATCAAACGCTTTTTAAGATTACACATCGTTATAAAACCAGTAAATAAAAAAAAACACAATTAATAAAAGCTTTATTATGTTTAAGCGTAACTCTTTTAATGTTCACTGAAAATTTGGCGCTTGTCAAAAGTGAGAACCGGCTGGCCGTGTAGGTGATTTTGGAAATTTTTTCAACGGCTTTGCTAAAAGCCCACGCGTGCATCGATGGTTCTGAATATTGAACAAATGCAATTTGTCTTGAAAAATAGTGAAATACTGCATTTTGTCTGAGGTCTGTATGATAAAAACAGCGCCTCATATTACTGTTTCACCTCAGATGTGATGTATAAAAAGTATGAAATGTTGGTTTACACGCACCCAGATTTGTTGGCAAGATTTTGTTAAGTAAACTTCATTGTCGAACGCAAAAAATTAGGCCTGATTTGTTTTCCAAGAATTCGTTTTCCAGGCCTAATCTACTGTGATCAAGGGCCATTATGGCTCTTAAATGTGATCGAAAATGATTGCCAATTTTTGGGTGTACATATAAGGCTATCAACTCGATGTAAGATTTGTTTTTCACTCTAAATCACTTAGCCTTAGCTTTCCCTAAAAAGTCACATTTGTGCCTTTAAGTTAACTGTTTTGTGTATTACAAGTTTATTGTTTGATTTAAATTACAAATTTATTAATGGGAGCTTCGCTTATAGCCCTGGCTAAATCTACATATTATTTTTTTTCCAGTTCTTATCGTTAGAACTGTTCAATTATTTGGGTGCACGTGACTAAAACTATGATAGATTATGGCTTATGGTAACTTTTCTCCGAATTGATCGCTCTAATTGCATGATAGTCATGTTATCCTTTTGAAATTGATTCAATTATTGGGGAGGAACTGTTAATTAAAAATTAAAAGTTTTCACGCGATGGTATTAAAAGAGTTATCACTTTTGATGATTAAGAGGGGTAACAAACTGTGTGAGAGTACAATACCTGTTGTCTTATTATACCTTGGTATCCACCGAAAAAACTTGACTACTGCTTAAAGAACCTCGCGGATGGGACTTTATATAATAGACCAGCCTAAAATATTTTGCAGAGGTTAGTAAACGGACGTGATGGGCATTACAGCTGAGTGAACATAAGTAACGATAAGTAAATATATTTAAAGGGACTGGTTCACGATAATGCGCATGTGTGAGTTCTGACAGTAGCTGATTGTTTTTCAACCAATCGGAAGCGAGTTAAATGCACGCAAGTAAATTTACAAAATTCAAATTAATTGTTCGCGACGCGAGAGTATTTCCGGGCATTTGGTTTGATTCTATTTATCCCCATAATTCAAGTTTATTCTTTGCTACTCCTCAGATATATGTTGCAGCCGATAAGAATAAAATTTACAGCCCTGTCCTGCTTTGAAACAAACATTTACCAACGTGTATTTTTACGAGGTCGTATCCACGCTAACTAAGCGGTCACCGATCGGCAAACAAAATTTGTAAACAAACATCTTATTACTGTTCTTCGCCTCTTCTTAAAACGTAACCAGTCAAACGACACAACCACACGTTAATCACCACTACCGAAGTATAACTAGACCAGCCAAAGCGACGGATGTCCGAATAAAACGAAGGATTTTCAAAGATTGTACCGCTAATGGCGATTTCGAATTTAGTGTTGACCCAACAAATTTATTCTGAAGAGAAAAACGGCGCGCATGTGCATTATCGTGAACCAGTCCCTTTAACATGATTATTCTAAGCATGTCATGAATTGGTCGAACACGTTCTAAAGTGAACTAAAATACAGTATGTTGCCCAGTATCCGGACGGTACCAGTATCCGGACACTTAAAACAAAAACTCAATTTTTGAGGCGCCCTTTTCAGCTATCGGTAAACGAAGTATTTCGAATGAAAGCTGAACATGTCAGCTTTAAGATGAAGGTTTTGGCGAGTTGAAAGCTTGCGAAACAGTCGCAGATGACGCCGTTCTGTTCAGGTGAATAAACATTTCATGGCTAATATTTACGCTGTTTACTGCGCAGTAAAATTAGTGCTGCTCAGAAAACTGGGTAGGTAATATGTGATATTTTCAAAGAAACGGTATTATATTTAAAGTGAAGAAGATACTTAAAGAAGTCAGGTTCGCAGAAAGTTTATTAATTCTTCTTGAAATTCGATTTGTTTGGATTAACGGAGCCCAGAAACATTCTAAATCACTAAGTATTGATGTCAGGGGCACCCAACGACAATTTTCGGAAAATATCTGTTCGGAAGACGATTTTTCTAGAATTTTCGGAACATTTGTTGTAAAATTTTTTGCTTGCCTGCCTCTCCTAGGATTTTCGAACATCTAAAAATTACTATAGTTGCCCATTTTTAACGGATTTTTAGCCTTAAAAGGTCACCTAGAATTTTCGGGAGCCTTTTTTCTGGCTGAAATTTTCGAAAAGGTAAGTTTTGATCCCTATAATTTTCGGATCACTAGACTTTCAGCTAGGAAATCCAAACAGATGAAAAAATTTTAGGGGATAAAAATATGCCTATATCTACCGTTTAAATATTAAAATACGTTTAACAATGCTATGTTTAAGTGGTTTTGAACTATATTCTCGTTGGGTGCCCCTGTGATGTCAGGTGCCCAGTATCCGGACAGTTTTTTCTTTGCTGTACAGAATTGATGAATTAGCTGAGTACATTATCCGGATAAGATTTACTTCATATCTGTAACTATAATTAAAGCTTAGGATATATGATATAGTCGTAAAATGTAATTCTACTCAACTCCGTACAGAAATTTTCTTCACTCATTCGGAGGCGACACTGAGGCGACTTGATTTCGTGTGCGCCGCTTGTTTCGCGTGACTGCATTTTCTATATATAATCGAAAGCGTCGGAGTTGAACCTGGAATTCTCATACTTTCCCCAGTTGTGACTGCTAGAATGGGATTGCAACGGTCTGAAAAACGTCACAAATTAAAGGGATTGACAGATGTGAAAGAAGGAGGAATTAGTGCTAGAAAAGCAGGCTTATTGTAGGGTCTGTGGGGACTGAGCATGAAGAAATCAACACTGCTGGTCAGACTAAATCAGGACAGTGACCTTTAACCGTCGCATTGAGGTCCCTTCCCCACGCTTTTTTTTTAAAATAAAAATTGAAGAAAAAAAGTTGTTTGCAGATTGGCTAATTGAGCTAGAAAACCGCGGCTTCGGCATGGCCACGGATGCCTTCCTTAAATCAGTGAAAAAGTTCCTAGACAAGGAAGTAAGTGTTATGCCAAATAACAACCGCTCGCCGGTTCCCCACCATACCCCAGTCATTTGCTATTTCACAATGCTAGGTTATATTTTTGGAATCGATTGCCAGACTACTCTGCAAGTAAAAGAGAAGCTTATAAGTCGCTTGCCTGTCGAAATTTATGTACAATTACTTTGTTTAATTGTTGTGTCCGGATACTGGGCAACATAGGAGCTCTGCAAAAATATTAATTTCTTGATGGAAACAAAGGCAAAAAAAGTTAAACTGTCTTTTGTCATATTAAGGACTAAATAGATTTTTTCCGGGCTAAACTTCATAGCTCTTGCGACTAACAAAGGAAAGTTATTGCAATGTTAAACTGAAGTGTCCTGATAATCTCTGTTTCGTTCTGGGTTTTCCTATTTCCTTTTTCACCCAGCGAATAGTTTGGAGGCTTCTTGCTCTCTTTCTCTGCAATGATGCACCAATACACTAACGAATTTCAACACTAGGAGCGCTAGCTCCTATTAACGTAAGGAGAATGACTGAAATTTTCACATTTTTAGTGTATGATCAGCTGGCTAAAGGAAGACGAAAAAGCATTGCCTAAACTTCATAGCTCTTGCGACTAACAAAGGAAAGTTATTGCAATGTTAAACTGAAGTGTCCTGATACTGGCAACATACTGTATTCTAAAACGAAAAGAATTCAGCTGAAAATTAAGACTTGTTTTAAATTTTTGCCGAAAATGAAAATCTCGTCTGAAATTTAATCACTAAAGTGTTATTTCTGACGGGTAAACTTTACCTTGGCTGAAATAACCTTCGAGGACACATTTTTTAACTTGACTGGAAATTCCTTAGTAGTTAAAAAAAAAAATGCTAAAATAAAGAATAGTCTTAAGTAATCGATCCTTTACAAATTTTAAAGTGACGGCACCAAATGATGTTTTAGAAATTTCCGAAACAAATTTTATTAGAGCAGTGTCTCGAAATTCCGTTGTATTGAGGCCGGTTGCCCTGCAGATATGTTGTTTCTGAAATTTCCGAAACACTTTAAGTCTCAAAAAACTGAAGAGATACGGGTCACCGAATGTGTTTCGGAAACTTCGAAAACACTGTTTATTTTATGGTTTAATGCAGAACTCATTTATAGAGGGTCACAAAATGTTGCTTCAGAAATTTCCGAAACAGTTTCTGTATTGTCCCAGATTTCTTCTAAGGACGGTCGCAAAATGTGCTCCAGAAATTTCTGAAACACTTTTTATAAAGGTTAATTGTTCCAGATTTCTATCAAAGACGGTCAAATAATACTGTTTCGGAAATTTCCCAAACAACTTTTACAAATAAAGGTTGTTCCAGATTTCTCCTAAAGACGGTCACAAAGTGTTGTGTGAGAAATTTCCGAAGCAGTTTTTATGATGACGATTGTTTAAGTGCCAGCGTTATGCATAATGAACAGAACGAACATTGACCGTAAATGATAGGAACTCCCAGCTGATTTAGTCAATTATTACAATGTAGCACGCAGTACATATCTGCTAACAAATCATGAATGTAGGTGATATTTGTAGTTATTAGAGATAGCAGTTGGCATCAAGGTCATATCAAGATCTCTGTTTCGTTCTGGGTTTTCCTATTTCCTTTTTCACCCGGCGAGTAGTTTGGAGGCTTCTTGCTCTCTTCCTCTGCAATGATGCACTAATACACTGACGAATTTCAGCTCAAGGAGCGCTAGGTCCTATTAACGTAAGGAAAATGACTGAAATTTTCACATTTTTAGCGTATGATCAGCTGGCTAAAGGAAGACGAAAAAGCATTGCCTTGGTAGAAGTGTTGTATGACCTGAAATGAGGATGGAACTTAGACCAGGCTAAAATAATAATATTGCAGAGGTTGGTGAACGGACGTGATGGGCTTTACAGCTGAGTGAACATAAGTATAACGATAAGTAAATATAATTAAGATAATTATTCTAAGCATGTCATAAATTGGTCGAACAAGTTCTAAAGTGAACTAAGATATTCTAAAAAAAAAAAGAATTCAGCAGAAGATAAAGACTTGTTTTAAATTTTTGCCGAAAATGAAAATCTCGTCTGAAATTTAATCACTAAAGTGCCATTTCTGACGGGTAAACTTTACCTTCGGCTGAAATAACCTTCGAGGACACATTTTTTAATTTATAACTGGAAATTCCTTAGTAGTTTAAAAAAACGCTAAAATAAAGAATTCTCAAGACCCTTAAGTCTTAAGTAATCGATCCTTTACAAATTTTAAAGTGACGGCACCAAATGATGTTTTAGAAATTTCCGAAACAAATTTTATTAGTCAGTGTCTCGAAATTCCGTTGTATTGAGGCCGGTTGCCCTGCAGATATGTTGTTTCTGAAATTTCCGAAACACTTAAGTCTCAAAAAACTGAAGAGATACGGGTCACCGAATGTATTTCGGAAACTTCGAAAACACTGTTTATTTTATGATTTCATGCAGAACTCATTTATAGAGGGTCACAAAATGTTGCTTCAGAAATTTCCGAAACAGTTTCTGTATTGTCCCAGATTTCTTCTAAGGACGGTCGCAAAATGTGCTCCAGAAATTTCTGAAACACTTTTTATAAAGGTTAATTGTTCCAGATTTCTATCAAAGACGGTCAAATAATACTGTTTCGGAAATTTCCCAAACAACTTTTACAAATAAAGGTTGTTCCAGATTTCTCCTAAAGACGGTCACAAAGTGTTGGGTGAGAAATTTCCGAAGCAGTTTTTATGACGATTGTTTAAGTGCCAGCGTTATGCATAATGAACAGAACGAACATTGACTGTAAATGATAGGAACTCCTAGCTGATTTAGTCAATTATTACAATGTAGCACGCAGTACATATCTGCTAACAAATCATGAATGTAGGTGATACTTGTAGTTATTAGAGATAGCAGTTGGCATCAAGGTCATATCAAGATCTCTGTTTCGTTCTGGGTTTTCCTATTTCCTTTTTCACCCGGCGAGTAGTTTGGAGGCTTCTTGCTCTCTTCCTCTGCAATGATGCACTAATACACTGACGAATTTCAGCTCAAGGAGCGCTAGGTCCTATTAACGTAAGGAAAATGACTGAAATTTTCACATTTTTAGCGTATGATCAGCTGGTTAAAGGAAGACGAAAAAACATTGCCTTGGTAGAAATGTTGTATGACCTGAAATGAGGCATCAGTCAAGTCGAAATAATCTGTGACCACCCTTGTTTTCAAGTAGAATTACCAACATATAGAGTAAGCGTTATTTTATAGCGTTAAGCGAAGTGGCTATATGGCCGGTAACTGGTCAAGGTTTTCAAAACACAAAAAGACCGGCAGTCTTATATTCTCAGTGAGTATCCCAGTTTCTAAAATTCCAGCTTACCTAAATTACCATGTCGATTAAGAAAAGTCAAGCAATCCTGAAATACTTTATAGATCTCAAGTCTAGCGTTTGGATGATAACTTTATTTAAACACGGTTAAAAACATCAGTCTAACAAAGAAAATTAATTAAAAATTCTCAAAAACTGTTTTTTGCCGTGTGGGAGCTACTGATCAGAAAACCATCAATGGGAACTTCTCTTAAAGAAACTCAAGGAATTTGATGTACGTATTTCCTCAGGAAGATTGTTCCATAGAAGAGCGCCACTGTAACTGAAGCTACGCTTCAGGTAATCAGTTCTTGGTTTTGGGAGCATTCAAATTTTTTCTTCGCGTTACGAAAGTAATAATTCGGTGTTCTTGGGGCATACAATACAGAAATAAGCTGGGGCGAGATTATTAATAAACTTGTACATTAAATTAGCCTTTTGTTTAGCCCTTCTAACCGATAAATTGGTTTACGCTGGGCTCAGAAGACGAAACCTGTGTTTTGTAACACTTAATTGGAACTTTTTTCAGCTCGACTGCCAGTCAAGGTTTTCAAAACATTAAATGACTGGTAGTCCTATATTCTCCGTAAACGTCACTCGGCAAATCGAAAAAATCCAGCTAAACCAAACTATCATATGTCGATCAAGAAAAGTCAAGCGAAATTTACTGAAAATATAGGACTGCCGGTCATTTAGTGTTTTGAAAACCTTGACCGGCACGGTCGTGCTGAAAAAAGTTTTAAGTGTCACTCACAAAACATGGTTTTGTCTTAATCCTGAACCCAGCGTGAACCAAACGCTATTCTTGAGATCCATTACGTATTTCAGGGTCCCTTAACTTTTCTTAATCGACATGTACGATAGTTTGGTTTAGCCGGATTTTACTGAACAGCGCAATTGCTAATTGCCATTGTCAGTGGTTGGAATTTATCTGAATAAAAAATGGCGCATCTTTACTCTCACGATGGCGTTTTTCTTTTTAACCTGATAAAACAAACCATAAACAAAGGAACTAGCAAACAAATTCTTTGTTCCATTTTTAACCATGCCGTGAAACTCAGTAACACTGCTCAGCTATTACCTTCTCTCATAAAACGCCGATCGATGTAGGTATATTAGAACCGTCAACTTTTGATGAAGGCGCCAAAGAAGAGAATTCCAAACCGGCAATAAAGAGAGCCGGTCGCGACTAATCTTTGAAAAACTTGTCATTCTCGATTGTTTTAAATCCATATCTTGCAACCAAGGCAGCCAAGGTGATTGTAAGGGTGTTCAGATTAAATTTATTTTCCAACGAAAGATTATATTGCATATAATAGTTACCATAGATTTGACGATTTTAAACAACCGGTGTTTTGTTTCTTACTAAGCGAAAAACTTTTTGGCGCAGGGAAGGATGAAATGCAGACCTTCAATAAACAACAGATAAAAAGAAATACTTCTGCTTGTATTCAAGTCATTTGCACTTGCGCAAAAGACAAGTGGTACTGATATTTTTTAAAATACATCACGTTTTCGATAAGCAACTACCTTGACACATGAAATGATCACCTGACAGTGTGCTATGGGCAAAATTTAGTTAACGAAATCTGACAAGGTCTTTGGTTGAATTTACTTTAAGTTAAAAAAAAATCAGCAACAACACAAAAAGAGAGCATTATTAATTCAAGACTGAAGTTTTACCTGCGTTCGCCTTCAGAAATATGAAGACAAATCAAATTTTCTGCAGATTCAATTTATCTGAAGAGAATTCAGAACATTTTTGCAGTTTTGTTTTCATATTTTCCATTTTTTTTTGTTACGTCACCTACGCCCAGTTCTTGAATTAGAATAGTGTGATCAATAAGATCAAATCCCTTAGCGAAATCAGCGAAAAAGCTAGACCCGAGCACATGCCTCACCACTGCATGTCCACCGCCTCGTACAGTACTGGGTGGTCCTTGGCCCGCGTGTAAAAGTCATTAACTTGAATATCTTACCCGAATCTTCATGTAACGAGCTGAAATACTCCCTGAAGATAGCTTTTATGTTCCTGTCGATAATCCTGAAGTTTCAAGTTCCAGACATAAATATTTTGCTTGGAATTCGCAAACAGGCGACCGTTGTCGATGGTCTTTGGTGCGCGAATCTGATCCTTGGTCCGCGTCTCATGCAAGCAGCACGATAAAAACGTAAAAATGTTATAGTTTCCACATGAAAACGTGATTTTCACATTATTTCTTGTATTTTTTTTCTTTTCTTGATGCAATTAAGCTAAAGTTTTTTTCGGAAGATGTTGTGAGCATAACATAATCTGCTTTTCTTTCAAAGACTTCAGACAACAGTCTCTTCGAGTCTCCCACACGAGCGTCGACGAGCGGTTTTTAGCGCGGTCGAAAATAATTACCAAAAACTCTGTATGTACTCGAGGTATTAAAAATGAGAACTTGTAGACATGTATAGGGACGACTTTCAAAACATTCTTCGAAAACAAAGGCCATCGCTTTTTACTTTGGGACGTTTTATTTAACCAAGGTCATAGGACGCGGACCAAGGACCGCTAAGCGAAATTTGGTG
The DNA here is from genome assembly GCA_964035705.1 of Porites rus. Lineage (NCBI taxonomy): Eukaryota > Metazoa > Cnidaria > Anthozoa > Scleractinia > Poritidae > Porites > Porites rus. The sequence continues at coordinate 2,241,443 of OZ037994.1, forward strand.
ATATTTTTCAAGAGTCGCTAAAGCAAAAAATTCAGAGTCTACAGCAATATGCTAAAAACCTTTTCTGCAAAAAGGCAAGTCTTCCTGTTGCGTTTTAGTTATTCGTAGGCTAAGTAAACATGACCACGTAATTTACCGTGCCGCAAAAATCAAAACTTCAAGAAAGACAAATTAACCTACCTGTCAACAAACTTTAATTTCGCGTCTTCACCTGCAGCAAGAAGGCTGAAACTTCGTCATATGAAAGAATGCTAATCAGTAAATCACGATATCTTTCATTATTCAACGTATTTTTTTTCTTGACGAAATATTTTATCATTTTCGGAAAAGACGCGGACCAAGGGCATCGGGGACTTACGCGGACCAAGGACCAAATACTGTATATCGCTTGAAGCAATGTTGTATAGGAGAGCATCTAATGTCGAATGCCCCTTGCGAGCATACTGCCGAGGATCAATCTTGTCTTCCAACTGGGGTAGAAGTCTGGCGCAGTCGTAAAGCCCTCCATGATCTTTGATACTGTGCAGGTGAGGGATATCGGTCTTATATCGTTTTCGATGGCTCCAGGCGGGTACACCTTGGGAAAAGGGGTAATGATGAAGTACCTGAGCAGAGATGGAATATACCCCTTCCTTAACGACTGGTTGTAAATGTCACAGATAATGTGAGCCAGTTCAGGTGCAAACTCCTTCAAGATCTTGTTCGGGGTGTTGTCAGGTTAGCCTGCGAAAACATCCTTTTCTCCTCGCTCTTCGCCGCTGGTGAAGTTTCGCGTGGAGAAAGGTCTGCGACTCAGCGACAGAAATTACATAGTGATGACGTGGAGTGCCTGTAAATTAGCTGACTAGCTAAGTGCACCTTCCACTATAAACATGCCTTTAACCTTTTTTTTTTTTAACCTAACGTAAATCAATGTTTAAAAAATAAATCCGGTAGTCATGGGGTTCCAAATGCAAATTTGTTCAATTTTACGTTTCTCCTCGTCGATTTTGGTAAAGTCTTGTGTTCATCTACGAACGAGCTCCAGCAAAACTCAAATGCTTTTTTCTAGAGAAGACTAAATTCCACAAATATTGACTGCTTGTTAGAGATTCTTCGCGTTTACATTCGACCTTTGTGGCCTTTTGTTTTTTGTCTGTCATTCGTAAATAATAGCTAAAACAATGTAACTACTCCTTCGACCAATCAGGGCTTCTGACCGGATTCCGGACATATTTTACGTCATCAGTATGGAATTTCTGTCGCTAAGTCGCAGATGTTCCGCCTCACGAAACGTCCCCAGCGGCGAGGAGCGAAGAGAAACGGATGTTTTCCCAGGCTATTGTCAGGTCCGAGCGCCTTAGAAATTTTAAGGGAGGACAGAGATCTGAGGACTTCCCTCTCAGAAACAAGGTATTCGTGTGGGACGGATACGGGCATGGCACTTGACGTAGAGGGGCAAAGTGATCAGTAAGACCTACAATAGTCATTGATCTTGTTTGCTGATGACTTGATATCCATGTCATTGTCAAGGAACTGGTAGTGCCAATCCTGTTTGACGTCCTGGCCGGTCAGCCTTTTAATCTCTCTCCACCACTTTGCTTTATACACGTCTCTTGGTCCCAGCGTATATAAATCTTTCAAAAACTACTAGATTCTAGATTATGTGAGTATTTCAGGGGACAAATAAATGCACTTTCCTCCGCTTTCGTTCTGAATCAGTAACTTTAATGTTATATCTCTTCTATTCTACAAGTTACATTCACATTTAAAGATTTATGCTCAATCATAGTTCAGAACAGTTTTCCTCCTGCACACTGGAAATGATAAATGATCAGCCCTGCGATAGAGATAATTAAAAACATTTAGTATGGCCAGAGCTTCATGCTCCTAATGATAGATATCACAAAGTGTCTCCTCCTCCTTTTATGTAAATTGAACATTATTGTGCGTAATGTGGAGTGCTCATTGACTGAATAATAGTCTGAGTCAGTAATGTCAGTAATAGTTTACTTCATGTGGTCTTAAAGTACAACAAGGTGATCTCCCTCCGTCTCCCTAGCAACCTTGACATTTCCCAACGGCAATTAGTCTGATCTACAATAGTTTAGATAGAGAGTAAGTAAATAACATTTTTCTACTGATGGACCACTACCTTTCGTCAGCTTTTGCCAGGTGATCAGTAGTCCTCACATTCATCTGCTTCTGCAAAGTAAAAAGGAAGGGATTTTATTTTTTAAAAGAAACTGAGCCCAGTTTCTCGTTTTTGAGGGACTAAAACACACCATTAAGTTCTTTTTTTATTATTATTATTTGCAATCAGCTGAATCTTCAAAACAAATTGACCGAGTTTAAGAGTTAACGCTAAATTCTCATACATGAAAGTAAAACAATTTGTTCCTTTGTTTTCTATGGTTACGTGTGGGCATTTGTAATAAACTGCTGAGCGGCCTTTACAACTGCAGTTGAGGTAAAGGTTGCTTCTTTTATACTCCTGGTATCTTAAAAACAAACGACAAACTAAGTTTAGCCTCTAAAATCGTCTTAAAGTCGAGTCGAGAGGCGAGGGGTGGGGGTGCGGGTGGGGATATTGGCATGAGCCCATACTGGAATTTAAAGGTCACGTGATAGATTGGGCCGATCTGGTGTCGATTATTGCACTAAAGGAATCTTTTGAAAGACGAATTTTAAACCTTTTTTCTGCGCAAATTTGTACGAGCCAAGAGAAGAACCCATAGCCTTCCAAAGCCACTCCCATAATACAAATTGAGGCAGGACTCAATCATTGTTAAGTGTTGTCTCACCAATGGCCAATCAGTCAGATAATTTAATTCGGGGTTGAAACGTTAATCACCAATCTGTAGAAAACCATTCGCTTTCCATTAGGTTTACCTTCGCAATTTACTCCGAAAAATCCGTCCACGCAATCACACCGATATTTTCCACCAAGATCCACACACGTGCCTCCGTTTAAGCAGGGATCTGGTACGCACGTATTTACACCTATTAATCGAAAAACACATTAAACCTGTTCAGTTCATAATCTGCTTGAAAAGTTTGAAAGGTTATACTGTTAAACGACTTGCTTGAAGTTCATCTCACTTGTCTCGCAGGTGCTTCCAGTGTATCCAGATGGACAATTGCAGCGATAACTTCCAACAAGATCCACACACGTGGCTCCATTTTTACACGGAGTAGGCGCACAGTCGTCGATATCTACGATTTAAAAAAGGAACAGAAACAATTTCGTTTTATGATAAATGGGATAAATAACACTTGTGAAGATAATTAAACCAAGAGAAGAAGGTATAGAATGTACTTGTTTCACAGTTGCTTCCAGTGTATCCTGTCAAACAATCACAACGATGACTTCCGACTTGATCCACACATGTGGCTCCATTCTGGCATGGATTAGGTACACACTCATTGATGTCTACGATTTAAAAAGAGAACAGAAAGAATTTTCTTCTTTTCTTCTATGATCAATGGTATAACTAACATATAGTGTGTGAATATAATTAAACCATGAGAAGAGGGGGGTATGTTCAACTTACTTGTTTCACAGTTGCTTCCAGTGTATCCAGCCTTGCAATCACAGCGATAACTTCCAACAAGATCCGTACATGTAGCTCCGTTCTGGCATGCATCAGGTGCGCACTCGTTGATATCTACGAATTTTAAAGGAACAGAAACAATTTTCTTCTTTTCTTTTATGATCAATTGGCTTACGAACGTACCGTATGTAATGAATATTGATTAAACTTATGAGAAGAAGGTAGTTCAATTCAAAGTACTTGTTTCACAGTTGCTTCCAGTGTATCCAGCCTTGCAATCACAGCGATGACTTCCAACAAGATCCACACATGTGGCTCCGTTCTGGCATGGATCAGGTGTACACTCGTTGATGTCGTTCGACTCGTTGACATTCGTTCTAAGTCATTTCCAAAGAGGGTACGTACAGACATATACATAGTAAAACTTAACAACTGCTCGGATAAACTATTAAGAAATACATAGCTTAAAATTTACTTGTTTCACAGTTGCTTCCAGTGTATCCGGCCATACAATCACAGCGATAACTTCCAACAAGATCCACACATGTGGCTCCGTTTTTACACGGATCAGGCGTGCAGTCGTTGATGTCTGCAATTTAAAAAGGAAGATTTATTACCGAAATGGTTATTACCTTTTTTCTTTCTTTATGACCAGAGGGCCAAAAGAAAACGCACTTACATACATATAGTTACATGTAAATCACAGCAAGATATATTAGAAGGTTCAACTCACTCGTTTCACAGTTGCTTCCAGTGTATCCTGCCACGCAATCACAGCGATAACTTCCAACTTGATCCACACAAGTGGCTCCGTTCTGGCATGGAGCCGGGGCACACTCGTTGATGTCTGCATTGGAGTTACATACGTATTGGATTGGAGTAAATCAGTAACAAACACTAAATTTTTTATTTTTTACTGGTAACCGAGTAGTTTACGATGCAAATTTCATGAGGCCGCAGAAAAAATGAATGATGTAACCCCATCTGGCTCGAGTTAAATCAGTTGGCTGCTCTTAATCAACAAGGTGGGCTTTGGACAATTGAGAATAAAAAATCGAGCGCGCCAGCGATTGATATTTCCGTGTCGCCCCATGCAAAGGAATCCAGATTCCGACATGCAGAAAATTTTTGCTTGTGGATTCCGAAATTCTAGACCTGAACTTTGGAATGCGGAATACAAATCAAGGAATCCGGAATCTCGCTATTGATTGGAATCCGGAATCCTAGTAGTTTCCATGACAAAGAATCCGGAATCCAATTGCTGGAACCCAAAATCCAAGACTGTCTTGGATTCCCTTACTCGGGGCGATCTGTGCCCACACATTGGAGATATTTAACAATTATTCCACGAACCCGAATGGGCTCTGAGTCAATAGCCCATTCGGCCTTCGGCCTGTTGGGTATTGACTCAGAGGCCATGAGGGCGAGAGGAATTATAATTGTTTTAGTAAAATCCAACTAGTTGGTCAAAACTCTCGAGACAAAACAAATTAAGCTAGCAAAACGCGATTCAGCCACCATTGTTTTGGTTTTCAAAGCAGTTAGTTTTGGCTACTAGTGGGCTATAACGTATAGCCTAGTAGTAGCTCAACCAATCAGAACGCAGCATTGATAATCGACCACTAGTTGGATTTTACTAAAAATGAATATCTCGGAATACTGCACTAGTCGATGCAGTTGTTTCGCCGTTTAAAATATTTAATTTTGGAAAAGGCATCTACAGTCAACTCTGTCTTAACGGACACCTTTATAAGACGAACACCTCTCTAACTAAGACGGACACCTGATGTTGGCTATGCCGTTTTTCAGTTATTTTACTGTAACTAATACTCTCTATAAGACTGGCACCTCTCTTGGACGGACAACGGACACTTTTGAAACCGTCAACGGACACCTGAGAAGAGTTTATGACGTGAAAACTACCTCAAAAGGGAAATGTAGGTGCTCTACCTGACAGCAAATAGTAAACTTTTTATCATTTTTTTGTCTCGCTCCAGTTAACATAATTTATAGTATATATTGTTGTGCTTTTAGACCACGAAGCAGTGAATGTTTCCTTTCTGAATGAATGATTGGTTGCGCAATGAGAAAGTGATATGATTCCACTTTTCTGCTACACTGTTCCAGGTTTAGCTGTTTTGTAGTTAGCAATTAATGAATAAGGCTGAGTAAGATATGAAGAATTCAGCAGATCGAGGAGGGTGTTATCCACAGAGGCCGAAGGCCAAGGTGGATAGCACCCTCCGAGATCTGCTTAATTCTTTATATCTTACGAAAGCCGAATCATTAATTGCTTTATTATTCATTCAAAGTATTTAACTAAAACATGCTTACCTGCGTCGGTGTTAAGTTCATCTTCGATAGCGTTCGTTTAGGTTTGTTCAGCTACGCAAATATTCTGCAAATTCTTCCAAATTTGGTCATCGGTAACTGGTCATGGTGGATTATGCGTGTGCTTTTAGCCAATCAGAATTGGGGAAATATTTTGAATGCAATAACAAAAAAGCTTAACAGACGTCTTTTTCGTTAAGGATGGGCTCAGCGTTATCGTTTCTCTCTAGAAGTCGGTCACCTCTTTAAGACGGACGGTCATGGCCGGTCCCGAAGGTGCCCGTCTTATAGAGAGTTTACAGTATTCAAAGTTACTTGTGTCACAGTTGTTTCCAGTGTATCCTGCTAAACAGTAACAGCGGTAGCCCCCAACTAGATCCCTACATGCGGCTCCGTTCTTGCAGGGAGAAGACTCACATTCGTTGACTTCTAAAAATTCGTAAGAAATAAGTTGAATAGAAAGTCACCGTTTGACTGCTACATTGAATTTATTCTTCCTTTTTTTACACTGAAAATTTAAAGGTATCTTGGTTGTGTACTGTGATTGGAAGGCCGGGTTAAGATTGATTGCAAACTTAAAACTGAAAACTGCGAAATAGAAAAACGTAAATTGTTTACATCATTCCAACATCACACTACTCTTGTGTTTTTTATGTTGTTGTTGGTCTGTATTCACTGCTATCTTGGGTACTCGCTTGCCTGACTGTCGGGTCGTGTATCAACACAACCATGACTGGACCAAAACAATGGACATGAACATGCACAAGGTTCACAGCCGCTTTTATTCAAAAATGCACTTTCCAAGGGGACTCGGCAACGACTGTTTTCTGTAAAATGTCTGGAGAAGCAGATATTGTCTAAAA
>OZ037994.1:2255669-2310669 GCA_964035705.1 Porites rus
GCAGTTAAAAAACTCGCAGTCTTGTATTATTATTATATTATATATATTTATTATATATATTATTATTATTATATTAGGTGTAAAAACTCTCACCTTCGCCTCAAATTTTTTAACCTGATAATGCACTCCTGTTCGTTTCTTAAAAAGCTAAGTATAACTGCTGAAAATTATGACATTATTATCCTTTTAATTATTTACCCCCGGCAGTATTTATAGCCCTGAAACCCCATTGGCCGGAGGTAAACCAGCTGGCTATTGACTAGCACGGCCGGGGATTTGAAGTCGGGACTTTCGAGAAGAAATCCAGCAATCGACCAAGGCGGGGCATTAACTCGTGGCCTCCGAAGTGCAACTCCAGCACCTTAGCCAGTCGACCACGTTGCCGTGGGTTTTTTGAAAGGAATTATACTGGAAAAATTACTTACTTACTTTATTTGTCAACTATAACATACCAACATTCATTTTGCAACACTTCAGCTTCTCAATGCAGTAAAGCTTATCGCATCCACCTTTGTATATACCAGCCACGTAGTATCCACTTTGTTTACACTTGCTGAGCCCGATGTGATCAAACTTTCTCCCGATATCCTCTGTGTAGCATCTCTCATATCTGTTTGGTAATGTTTTTGGCTTACAGCACCTGGCCTCCTCGATGTGGTGCAACCAATCACCGCTATTTCGATAGAAACCTTGGATGAAGTAACCGTCTGGACAATTAGCCCACACGTTCGTGCTGTCAAAAGGAAGAGAACGTGAACTGTTAATTCAGATTCAGAAATACGCCAATATTGATACATTAAAATTCACACTTGTCTCCGAGGCTTGGGGGAATAAAACAAAGGAAACGTATCATTCATTGCCGAGCTTTAAGACGATTTTTTTTGTTTTATTCCCCAAGCTAGCCTCGCAGCTAAATACATTGCATGGATTTTAATTCATATCATTGTGTGAATTTTAAATAATAATTATATATATCGAAAATAGTCTTACAATTAGTTATTTCAGTAAAGTAAAGGGAAGCTTCAGTCTCTCAGGTGTATCCATGACAAGTATTTTTTCGAATGAATTTTTTCAAGGCTTCCTCTAGAACAGAGAGTCGTCTTTTCTGCGGTCATTATTGACAGCAAAATCTGACTGATCCATGACCTAATAACACCCCTCGGGATAACACCCTCTCAGCTGAATAAGAGTCGAGCATCTTGCTCATGATGATAGAGCACTGGTTATAAAGGTTCCATTGTTTAAGAACGTTGTTATTATATTTTAAAAGACTTACAGGAGAACACTTAACCCAGAGATGCACACAAAGCACTATAATCCACTTTCATAGCCTCACTGCACCTTAATAATACATAGCGGACTGGCAAAAGAGTATTCGACTTTATTTCGTCTACTGAAGGAAGCCTTTTTGAGTGTTATGCCAGAAAAAAAGTCAGTTTTAATTGACATGTATATTTGACATTTTCAAAGAATTAATTGTAAATTAAGACAGTCTCTCTTTTTAAATTTAATCTGTTGTACTTACCGATCTAGCACTCGCCACCAATTGGCGTTTGTACATGTCGATGGAGTGCCTTGATCCGGCGCTGGAGCGGGGCAGCATTTTGCTTCCTCCAACAAAAAGATTTTATCTTTTGAACCCCTGGGGTTATTTCTCCACAACCCAGTAATGTAGTGGCTTGATGAATCACACTTGACCCACCCTTTTTTATCAAAGGCCCCCCACCAGTTGGCCATTCTACAACCATCGTACATACTACAACACTTCAATTTTTCAATGCAGTACAACTTGTCGCAACCACCTTTATAGATACCAGTAAGATAATAATCCGTATCACACTGGCCCCATCCTTTTTTGTCGAAAGATGATGAAATATCATGGTCATAGCAATCCAACCATTTGGTTGGCAAGTTATTGGGTCTAGCGCAGCGGCCTTCCTCTATGTGGTGAAGCCATTTGCCAGTGTTACGATATATTCCTTGAAGAAAGTAGCCACTGGGACAAACGGCCCAGCGGTTGTTGCTGAAAGAACAAAAGGTTAAGTTATGTTTTAGAAAAATCACCAAAATGTCCTTTCGATCAGGAATGGTATGAACAACCACAACCCTAGAAGAACAGGGTACTTGACTGAGAGAGAAATGCGCTTTTTGTAAATGTCTTACCTTGGCCTTTGGAATAAGATACCACACTACATATATATATATATAACGGTTCTGCCTAAGAAAACTTTGCAAAGAGTTCTTCGCAAATTGCTATTTGATATCTTAGAAAAAGAGGATGACTTTATTCAAACACCCTTGATTATTAAAAAAGTCGCTTTATGTAGATATATGCTTGATACACTTTTCTGCTTTCCTTTCCTGTGTTTTGAAGTACTCTTGTTCATCTTTAAGAATGACTCCTTAGATCTCCTTACCGCTGACTGAACTTCTTCGTTTTATTTTATTGATGCTAAGTTGCAGTCTACAAGGATTTGTAAAGTACGGATTTAATGACCTAACTTTTGCCCAAAAAAATAAACGAATTAATGCCGTAAGTATCAAAGTCTTTAGTCATACATTTCACAAATCTTTCAAAAGGATTTGATGCCGTCACAGTTTTGAGGCAGCCTGTTGCTTATAATAGGCCAATTATCAAAGCCAACATTAATCTGAACTCAGTTCCCAAACAATTATCAGCGTTTTCGATGTTGCAGGCACTTGTCGACCCTTGAATTGGGCCAAGGTAAAGTCCGCGATTATTTTTGTACAGAATTTCAAAGGCTTAAATCTTTCCTAACCTGTCTAATGTTCCCCACCAGTTTGCAATAACGTGAGTCGATGGGCGATTTTGATTCGGCGCTTGAGCTTTACAACATCTTCCCTCTTCGATTAAGAAAATACCGTCGTTGTCTTTCCAGTTGTCATTTCTGTACAGTCCATTCAAATATTCGGTGGATTGACATGTCACCCATCCCTTTTTGTCAAATGCCTTCCACCAATTTGCCACTCTACACTGGCTAGAACAGAGATCTAACATGGCTGCTAGGACCAAACAATGGAAGAGAAGCTTCATGTCGAATTACAGGCGTCTCGAGTTATCTGACAATTATACGACAAGAAGCACATATTTATTTTTAAGAAATACTTCTAAAAAATCAAACAAAATTTTGGAACTACTTGTAACAAACGTAATGTTATTCTTTAATCAATAATTCCTGCAGCCCTAGCCCTAAAGTAAAATAGAGAAAATTATGTATCCTGATTACATGCCGTCCTTTAATCCTAGGACGTACAAGTGCGTGGGGGAGGTTTTTCTGATTTTTTCCAGACGATAAAATATCAGCACCTGACGTTTTTAGGAGCTGTTCGTTTATCCTTCACACGCATTTTGAGACAACTTTAGTGATGACCAGTCACTATGGTTACGAGATATGACGTCATAAGAAGCAGGTGGTCAAACCATTTTTGAGTGAAAATGCATGTTTTCTTAACTTCTTTCGTTAATAAAGTAAACATTGTGGATAAAATGATGCAAATTGCTAATTTGTGTGTTATTTGACCTCTCAAGCCAAAAAACCATTACCATTTCTTGCGGTTTTAACCTGATTTCTGATCATTGGTAAAATCCAAGAGGGTGGCCAAGATGCCGACCATTGCTGGTGACTCCAGTAACGCCACCACCCATGAAATATACCTCATCTTCAGGCTTTCCATTAAAGGCAAAATCGTTTCGTTACACTGCAACAAATCAAAAACTCTAGGGAGGAGTTCCTTCAACCCCTTCCTCCTTGTACCACGGTGGGGTTTGAATTTGCGTGTGCGTCCGAGCGTTAACTCCCTTTTTAACTTACAAAGCAGAGGAGGATGATCCAGTAAGTACTAGTAATACCTTAAACAATTTCACCAGTGTGGTAGTATTAGCGATAGATTATTCAAATTGCTTTTTTTATTATTCTTTTTGATTCGCCCTTTGTAAGGGAATTTGGATTCCGGAATCCAGGAGTTTTTTGATTGTGGAATCCGGAATCCAGCAAACGTTTATTGTCGAATCCGGGATCCTACGTTTTGGAATCCGGAATACATCGCAAGTAATACGTAATACCGCTGAGGATTGGAATAAGTATTCCAGGTTCCACAAACAAAGAGGAATCCGGAATGCACTACCTGGAATCCAGAATCTACCGACGTGAAATCCAGAATCCAAGACTGTCTGCAATTCCCTTTCATGGGGCGACTTGAAACTGACTTGAAGAGGGTTTTAAGGAGAACTTATTAAACCAAACATAACTTCATCAAAAACGATGATATCATAGACGTTCACTTTCAAACAATTACTAGGTGAAGTAGAGAATTTTTCTTGGTAGTTAAAAGAGGGACGAAGCCCGGGGGCAACTATCAACGCTGATAGAAATCGAGAATGAGCAATCTGAATTAATTGAGTAAGTGTCTTACTTTTAATCATGTTCTTTACTATAGCATAAACGATGGCATGCATACAAGCCTGTTAGATAATAATTGTTGCAGTTTTAGATAATTATTTGGATGTTCAAGAAAATCTTACCGGCAATGCATGCAGAAGTGGTTTGTGGATCCCAGTTGCGGTTAACTTTTTCTTTTTGAATTACCTTTTTTCAGTACTCATTGTTAGAGCTGTTTATATTATTTGAGAGACTGAAACCGTGATGATAGATTATGGCTTATGGCAACTTTTCTCCAAATCGATCTCCGTAATTGCGTGATAGTAATGCTATGTCCCTTTGAAATGGATTCAGTTATTGGGGAGAAACTGTTAAAGTAAACGTTTTCACGCTATGGTATTAAAAAGTTATCACTTTTGATGATTAAGAGGGGTAACAAACTGTGTGACAGTACAATACCTGTTTTGTTATTATACCTTGGTATCCACTGAAAAAGCTTGATTACTGCTTAAAGAACCTCGAGGATCGGACTTAGAACTGTTAGAAAAGGCTAAGATATTTTGCAGAGGTTTGTGAACGGATTTAATAGGCATTACAGCTGAGTGAACATAATTAAAGATAAGCAAATATAATTAACATAATCATTCTAAGCATGTCATAAATTGGTCGGTAATTATAAAGCTATCCATTGACCAAGATCTTTCCAAAGTCTATATTCATCGTTCTCTATTTACTTAAGATGACTCTTAATTAATATGTAAAGCAATCCGACATGAAAAAGAGCAGCATAAAGACATAACGATATATTATTAATAGGGTGTAATACGACACGAATTTGCAGTCAAAAGGTCGGTTTACGTATTTTATAAACGTTATAAAAGAGTGAAAAAAAAATCAGAGAAAAATGGTTAAAAAATTACTTTATAACGAATCTATTTCGGTTTTACACCGCCATTAGAGATCTTGACGTAGGTAGGAATACGTTGTGACTGGATACGAAATTATTGAAAACGTCCGGTTACTTTTTTTCACTGTCGCATCAAAGAAAAATACAATAGTAATGGTAATAATGGTCTTTTACCTTCACTTTTTAAATTTTAATAAGCTCAAGGTCAATGTCTTATATTTGACGTAAATTAGCCCGATACAAAACAAAACGCCTTACTCATGAATAATATACATCAATAGGTTGAAAAAATTAACGTTTAAATATTTTAACGTCGAAAAAATAATAAAAAACTGAACACCTGTAATCAAAAGATGAAACTTAAAATGCACCTAGCCATTGCTAGAGTTAAAATGTACATTGGCTTCATCGATATAGCTTAAATTCAACTCTGTCTTTCCATTCATATCCGCCTGGTTCAATAAATAGGCCATGACGTCATTTGACAGCGGATATCAGATTCATTTCGTATTTGTTTTCTCGTTTTTCAATCTCAAGTACATTTAACCGCATAAAAGTCCCAATTTTCACAAGAAAATAACAAGCTGATTGGTATAGTTTCGGCAGCGCATCCTAGCTGAATAATAAAATATCATGATTGTATTCAGCTTTCGTACTTTCACCGGAATTTGCTCTGAAAGAACTTTTTTGTGAAACGTCCGTGCAAGCTTCTTCGAAGCTCTTCGAGTAAACGAAACTTCGCGGAAATCGGAAATCTCGATATCTTGAAATTTTCTGAAAGGGCGTTTTGAAACTTGGATAAAATCAAGAGACAAAATATATGAATAAAATTATTAGATTTGACTAATTAAGTTTCCAAATGATCTGTATAACTATGATATCTGCAGTGTTCTTCAGTCGGTTGGCTCTTTTATGAGGTGATGAACACAGATCGATCTAGATAGGGTGATTTTACTGAACCCGTGAACTGGACCATTACACGGTAGTACATTTCTTAATTTAGTAGTTAGGGAAAGATACCTTCTAGCGAAATACCAAATTTCATACCTGGTGCCCACATTCCTTCAGAATGCGCGCCCCACCATATGAAAAATGGCAAACCGCTGAAAGAGTATCTTTCCCTAACTACTCTAAAATAACACAAATTAACACAAATCTACAAATTCCTGTTATTACCGGATACTTAAATTATCCCATATTCCAAACCCCACGTCAGAAAAATAAAATTGAATTTAAAAGAATAAAATCTTAAAAATAGAAATCATGTCAAAGCAAAAAGTTGGTGTTTCTTGTTTAAGCAGTAGAAATCAAATCCCAGCCCACGCAAAGTTGTATGCAAGAGAGTATCAACTAGTCAAAGGAATAAGTAATGAGTATAATTATTTAAAAAAAAAATTGTATAACCTTAATAACGGATTATTTGAGTCACCAATAGCCAAAAGAATAAAGTATTTCATCAAAATCTGTTTTAGAGGAATAGAAAAAGGTAAATTAGGAAATATTAGTAATTTGGAATTAGAAAAAGAAGATTTGGAGAATTTACTATTTTTTGTTAGAGAATACAAATATTATAAATTACGTCAAGATTTTTTTGATGACGATGAGAAACCTTACCCAGGTTTAACTGAATTTTATGATGCTACTTTTAAATTTTATAATAAATTAACTGAAAGTTATGATATAGATAGTGACAGTGACAGTGACAGTGACAGTGATATTCAGATTTATATTGACAGTGACAGTGACAGTGATTAAATCTTATAACTTTGTCTCAGTTATAAGATTTTACTATAAACATTAAATAAAAATGGAACCAAGATCGAGAGAAACTACTCCTACAAAAGAGGATTTGGATTTTATAGTTGATGATGGATATCGTTACGATGAGGACCCAGATTACGTTCCTCCAAATGAAAGATTTATTCTCACAGGAGATAAGTTTACAAAATTAACCAAAAGAGCTAAAAAACTTGGTGCAGAATCACTTGATTACTCAACCAGAAAAAATAATAAATATATGGCTACACTTCCAGGTGGAAAGAAAGTACATTTTGGTTCTCCAAAGTACGCAGACTACTTAATACACAAGGATAAAGAGAGAAGAGATAAATATTTAGCTAGAGCTACAAAGATAAAAAATAAACAAGGAGAGTTAACTTATACAAATCCAGAATCGAGTAACTATTGGTCCGTTAATCTTCTTTGGCCAAAAAAAAATTGATTTTTTAATTGTAGTTTAAGAAAATAAATTATAATTAACAAAATGCAGTTATCCAGCTACGATCATTTAACAAAAGACACCGTTATTTTCAAAGAAGCAAAAGAGTCAAAAGTAAAAGATAGTAACATTAAATACAAGCGTATACCAATTGAAATCAAATACCAAAATAACAAAAAAGGACCACTTGTAATCGAAACCCCATTTCTTTTTAGCTTTGGGGTAAATGAAAAGAGAAATCAAGAAACAAAAAAGTTAGTAGGAGAAAGTATGCCAGTATGTCTTTGGGCAAAAGATAGCGAACCAAATGAAAAAGAAAAAGCGTTTTATGGTGCTATTAAAAGTCTAACATCTTTGTCTATAGAACATTTAGAGAATGAATACGGACCAGATTTAGCCTCATCTCTTTCCCCGCCGTTATACTACAAACAAGAAGAGTACACTGATAAAAAAGGAAAGAAGAAAACTAGAAAAGATCCCTCATCTGCACCAGTTCTTTATGCAAAACTTATTTACTCAGAAAAATCAAAGAAAATTTTATCTTTGTTTAAAGGAAAGGGGGGAAAGGAACTAAATCCTTTTAAACTCATAAATCAGTATTGTAATGTGAAATTGGCATTAATAATAGAAGGAATCTTTATAAGCAAAACTGTTACATCTCTGCAAATAAAAGTTCACGAGTGCTATGTTAAACCACTCAAACCAAGAGAGTCTTTACTAATGGTTGAAGAGAAAGACGTCGACGACGACGAAGAGCAAAGCGATAATGAAGAGGATATAGAGAAATTAGTTGAAGATTTAACTTTATCTGATGAAGAGTCAAATGAGTGAATAGGATTTTATTTTTAATACATTATTTTGTATTAAAAATCAACCAAATCCTTAGAACTTACCCATGAGTTAAATTTATCAGGATATCCACTCCATTTTACTAATGCCATTTTCTTCTTATTATCTCTCTTAATAATTTTTTCTATTCTAAATGTCTGCTGTTTTGCTTTTTGTAATTCTTGCTCGTAGAAAGAACCTTTAACCTCTTCTCCCATCAAATCAGTAATAGAATATGTAACAGGTTTTGTTGGCAGAACTTTATCAATCACAAATATCTCCTCTGTCCAGTTTGGTGTGTAGCCTTTATCAAATACCTTTCTCTTATATTTTGAGATTCTAACTTTATCACCAATTGCAAACTTTGGTTTACCAGGTTTCAAGTAGATTAAATCACCGTATAAATTAGACCAAACTTTATTTTCATTTTTCTTTTTACTTGCTTCAACAGGAGTCATTTTTATACTTGAATGTCTAGCGTTATTGTAATCATCAACTAGTTTATCTATCTTATCCCAGTAAACAGTGTTGTTATTCACAGTAAACATCTTCCACATTCTGTTTTTCATAGTTTTATTCCATCTCTCAACAACACTAGATTTTTCCTCGTTTTCAGTGTGATACAGCTTGATACCATTTCTTTTAAGAAAATCTTTGAAATGTTTACTGATAAACTCAGAACCTTTATCAGTCCATAACATTTGAGGTTTACGTTTACTTTTGATTACATCCCCGAATGCTTTACTAACAGTTTCGGTTTTTTTGTCTTTCAAACCTATAATCCATCCATACTTGCTAAACACATCAATAACCATCAAGAGATATTTAATCCCTTTGTTCCACTTACTAAACTTTTGCATTTCAACTAAATCAGCAGCCCAGATTTCATCAATACCGTTTGAGATTACTGATCTTTTTTGAAAGTTTCTTGTGATTGGTTTGTGAAGTTCGTCGGCTAATTGTTGAGACCAATCACTACTCAACGCCGACTCGCGTTTAAACCAAGTCCAAGTTTTTGTTTGGTATTAATTATTGTTCTAGCCAAAGTATGCCCCCATTGTCTTTCTTTCCAAGGAATAGCATCCAACGATTTTACCATCTTTCTGTCTGCCTTATTTTTACACTTTCGGTCATCTCCACAAACACTATAATCAACATCATGTTGCATAGCCACAGCATCAGTTGCTCCAGTTGGCTGATCATAAATTTCTAATATTTCTCCGGTTACTGGGTCGTATCTTACTTGGTTTTCTAGATCATTATAAGGACCGGTATATTTATGCCCTGGCAGAGTCCATCCTGCTTTTGGTTTTGGCAATTTACCAATCTGTTTATGGATATCTATACCCCCACCATCAAGATCTTTTCTGTTTGTTTTGTATTTTTTCTTTGGCCGTATTTTGGTTGATAATTGGTCTAAAGCTTGTGAACCCACGTTTTGTATCATTGGATTTAATTTGTCCAAAGCGTAATTTATTGCCTTTTTTTGTAATTTAGGGTTTCTTAGTGCTTCAGACCCATAATACCTTCCCATTTCAACTGCTTTTTTACCCATCCAAGGAAGCCCGTAATGAACAAACCCATCAACTGCTGTGCCAACAACAGTATCAAAGACGCCCGCCCCTTCAGACGGGCTAATTAGTTTTTTTGATTTTTTCCCGTTTTAACATATCTAACTTTTTTAATTCCACAAACTGCACAGTGACAGTAAAATTGAGTTCTACCTCTTTTATCTTGTTGGTAACCACTTGGCTCTGTACAAGGAGTTACTCTTTTATCTTTAATACAATAAGTTTCTTTCATTTAGTATAATGTTTAGATAAAAAATATGTCTACTAGATCTAATTTTCTGAAAAGTGAGCTTCAAAAGATATACAATAGCCTAAACATGAGTTATGAAAACGCTGATTTTTCTAGATTGGAAAACGATATGAAATTTATAAAAGTATTTGAGTTGCTTATGGAAATAAGTGAGAAATCAAATACGCTTAACAAAGTTGTAAAAGGTAATTATCTATTTATATAATAAATGGAAGCTAAATTCTTTTCTGAGATAGAAAAAAAGATGGATGTTAAAACAATCAAGGATTTTGAGAAAGAAGTAAGGTCAAAAATATATAATGAGTTGGAGTCTCTTAGAAAGAAAAACGAAGATCTTTCTAGAGTTCTGATGGTTGGTGAATGTGAGATGTGGAAAAAAATAAGAAACGAGGAATATTCTTGGTTGCAGCTAAATAGTGATAAAAAAAAGAAACTTTATCGTCTTATTGATATTTACTCTAATTTCATAGATATAGTTGATAGTGTTAAAGATCTAAATACAAAAGTTGAGAGGGTTAAATCACTAAAAAATACACCGGTTGATGAAGATTAAAAAATAATATTTATTAAATATTATTTTTATTCTCCCCCCCATTTTATCCTCCAAAATATTCTTGTATGAAATCGCTGTTATCATCATCAAAATGTGGGTTATGTATTACATTTAAAATACTATTACCCCGCTGTCTCTCAAATAAATAATATAAACACCAATAACCACAGAGAACAGTATTGCGATTTTGTATTTCATCCATTGAGTAAATAATGCGTTTTCCAGAAGTATTAAAATATGTTAGTGCTTCATTTGGCATTATTAGTCCAAATGGATCAAAGTACTCAACTACATTGTCTATATTTCTATAACAAACCCAATGTGTTCCAGGACCTTGTATATCATCTAGATTAATTATTCCACATTCTTTTTTTATTTTATGAGGTAGTCCATCACGACTATATATTCCTCTGAAATGTTTTATACCAAGTTTTTTTATCCATCCCATTAGGTCAAAGTTGGATAGAGGTTTAATTACAAAATGGTACCTAGTATGGGAATTGAGTTGAATGGGCTGTTTTTTCCTAGAAGAAGACCTTTTCCTTTGGAGTTTTTTTTTTTAACTCCCATTCCTATAGGGTTGGACCATGTACCAATAAAAGGAGGTGATTGATACGGATAACCCTTACCATTTGTGGGTGGTACGTAAACATTTGCTGTATTAGATGACCCTTGTCTATCAACCTGAAGCCCTCCTCCAAGCATCTTAGATACCAAACTAATTGCTATTGGAATTCCAATAGAAGCAAGTGTACCTAAAAATCCTCCTTCTATTTGTTTTCTAGTTGGCTTTATAGTAAATCCTCTACCCGTTTGCATAGCTCTGCTAATTTGGTTCAACTGTGATTTGTTAAAAGCATTACTTATACTTGGAAGCAAAGTTAATGCAGCTGTTGGAATTGGTATTCCTTTTCTCGCTATTTCATATAAGCTGGCTAAATCCATTGCTCCTCCTCTTTGTCCTTTTCCAAATATTTTATTTAGCCCAATTTCACCAAGTGCAGTAGCAGCGCCAGTTGCTAATGCGGGAACAGCTTTTGAAATTCCTTTTATTGCGAAAGGAAGAACTTTTGCTCCAAGAGATGCGAGTGATGAAAATAAGTTTCCTCCGTGTTTCACAGATTTTCTAATTTGAGTTTTACTTATCTTTATATCTGATCCTGTGCCATTTGCAATAGATTTATTTATTTTGGCAATCTGTCTTTTTGTCAACATTAACTCATCATTTCCTCTAAGATGCGAATGTTTTAACCGAAGAGTCAAAGGTGACTGATTTATTATTGCGGAAGCCAGTTTTGTCTTTTGGCCATCTGTAAGTTTTACTCCGTATTCCATATAATTAGACATTTTATTTTAATGTTTATATTAAATTAAGGGGAAACCAAGGTTCCCCCAAAACCCCTTCCCTTTTTCTATGTAATTAGATTTTGAATGTAAAATCTAATTTTTTAAAAAAATGCTTTACGTGTAACCTCACTCGGCGCAGTCAAGTGAGGGGTTTTTTCCTGTGTTACATAACACGCACTTTTTAAAATCACGTGTAAACTCACGCGGCGTAGCAGCAGGGGGGTTTTGGGGGAATGCAATCCCCCCATTAGAACCTTCTAGAAGGCTATTGTTTTTAAATCACACGATAATCTCGTGATTATTACATCATAGTATTTTTTTAGAAGCAGGGGGGTTTTTTGGGGGATGCAATCCCCCCATCACTAATTTCACAACATTTTATTCGCCGCGTATATCAAGTTGATAGCAGTTATCTAGTTCACTATCACAGTGTTAGAAAGTTTGATAAAAATGCCTCTCTCATTGTAGCCAAGGGAGGGGGTCGTAGGGGGGTTTTGGGGGGACGCAGTCCCCCCCCATGCGTAGACAAGGAAAGGGGTGTTAGGGGAAAACGTAGTTTTCCCCTTATCTATGCTCTAAGCAATAGTTTTCCATCTTGTTGTGATATTTCTGCTATTCTTTCATGTAAGACTAGCGCGTAAATATTATAATCAGCGTCTGGATTAGCTGTTAATTCGTAATGAAATGCTAGTTTTGTAACTCCATCTTTTATATCCATTTTCTGTTTAGTCAAATCAAAATAAACAAAAGGAAATAAAGTTTTGAAATTACTTCTATTGAGTAAGGTTCCGCCTTGATAATCATTATTTGCGTATACATATGACATTACATTTCTAAAAACTCTTGACAAATCTGTAGAAGGTTTAAAGTGAATATCAGGATATTCGTTTCCATTTCCAACTTCTAGATAACATCTTGATATATTAGCATTATTTGGTAGTTCAAAAGTGTCGTATAAAAATGGATTTGCTGTTTGTGAATCAATATTGGCTGTATCAATTCCAAAAATAAATACATGACGTGGTTTTGAAATAGCATTTGTAATTCTAAAATGACCTGTCTGTTGTTGTGTATTATTTGATCGCTCTACTACTTCATTCAAATATGTCCATTTGTAAGGTTTAAGATAATTTTCCATGTACAACTTTTCTCCTTCTGAATTAAACGTAAGTTTTGGAATAAAAAGTTGTAGTCTTGTTATAATAACTCTACAATTATCAGCTCCTTGAAAAATTAAATTTGCATCTTTTTCAATTTCGATATTTAGCTCAATTTTTGTATTTGGAAGTAATTTGTCTTCCAATGCTTCAAAGAAAGAATATCTATTAAGAGGAATTTCACAGTTTACTGTGGCTGATACACCTAATAGTAATTTTCTTTTATGAAAACCTTTATTATAAGTTGCTTGAGCAGGTCTTTCCTCTGCAGCTCTTGATGTATCAAGATAGTAAAATTCGTTTGTAGCTACACTCTCAGCATATGAAGGATTATACTCAAGAAGATTTTTAATATTTACAACATGATTTGCATAATTACAACTATAAACTTCTCTTCCATTTGCTAGGATACTTAATTTTTCTATAAAGGAGTTACTACCATCTACAATTCCGTTATGGTCTGCAATCGCAATGTTTCCTCCATCTGCCAGCTTATTTACTTTAAAATCCATTGATAGTCTGGCGTTATACCAATCAAAAGGAGTGGCTTCTCCTGTATTATCAGCTACAAATCTAAGACCTGTTTTAGTTTGGTGAGCTGCATTTGCTGGAGCAGTATCTAAAGACTGTTCCAGGTCATAAACAACATCCTCATATCTATCTAAATATTTTGGATTTCTAAAAGACTTCATTTTATTTTAATAATTATATAATTTTATGGGGGGATTGCATCCCCCTATAAGGGGAACCTACGGTTCCCCTAACACCCCTCCCTTATAGCAGCAGGGGGGTTTTGGGGGGTGCAACCCCCCCCATTTAATAATTGTAGAATTTTCTCTTACGTGTTGAACCTCCACTAAGAAGGTTATTCAACATTTGATCTATCTCTTTTTGAGTCATTGTTTTGTTTGGAGTTGTCTTAACTTTTTTAGCAGGGGGTTTTCGGGGGGGTGCAACCCCCCCGTTGGATAACATTTGCACTATTTTATCACCAGCCTTTTTACCAGCATGTTCACCAGTTTTTGTTGCAGCCATTGTTAGTACTTTTTCACCACTTTTTTTAGCAGCTTTTTTCATTGTCTTTCCAAATATTTTTTTACCAAACGATTTAAAAACATCTGTTATTCCTTCACCATAAATATGTTGTTTTGTAAAACTACCCAATTCAGGGTCAAATCTCTTTTTATACTCTGATTGTCGCGTCATTTTTATCTAATGAATATATATTTAGCTGAGGGAGGGGGGCGCAGGGGGAACCGTAGGTGCCCCCGCTTACATCGAGTGGAGTATTAAAGTCATAAACCAATCTATACCATTAAAATTTACTGGTCTTCCAAGTGAGTCTGTCACATAGATTCTCATTTCATCAATGTAAAATGAAGAGACATCACAATACAAAGGTCTTTTAGGTTCGAAAGTAAATGGATAAGACCTTGTGAGGTTATCAGTTGGTATCACAGCAATGGTATTAGTATTTATTCCATTTACAATACTATCAGTTATCGCCGTTGTGTTGATATTTAACACATCAATCGAATTTGTGATATTTGGTAGTTTTGATCCATACTCTGTTTTTGTAATAACTTTCTTTTCAAATCCAATCAGGTCTCCAAATTCTGTTCCTCTCAGATCAAGTTGATAATCACCATCCAGTGATACTAACACTCGATAGGTGGATAGTATAAAAGTTAGATTGATTGAATACTTTTTTACTCCTTTAGAATCTGTTGTGTGGTGAGACTTTTGGTCCATGTACTGATGAATGTAATCATTTATATCTGAGTAGGAATACATTCCATCTACAAAAGTAATTGTTTGCCAGGCGGATCCATCATGAGTGTATTTAATCTTATTGTTTTTATAATCACTTCTAATGTTGTACCATGAGTAAGTCATTGACAATCGATCAAGAGCAAGTTGATGTTTCTTATCAGGATCAAGTTTCAGAGATGGGTTAAACTTAATAGTAAAATCACCAGGTCTGCTTGTTCCTCTTTTTTCTCTGTTTAACGAAGAAATGTGAATAGCTCGTTCTTCCATTTTTATCTAATAGTTATATAAGTTTTTATTAAATCATTTAGCTGTTTTTTTGAGATCACTTTCATTTGGTTGAGAAGATGTGCTATTTGAGAAAACTCAGGTATCACGCCATTATTCCCAGCTAGAATTGAACCACCAAGTAATTCAAGTCTGTTTAGAAGTTGATGTGGGTTGTTATAGTAAATAATTCCTTGTCCCATTTTATACTCAAGCGAACCTAAATAAAGTTCAAGAATGTTTTTGTATTTATGTAGTAAATCTTTTTGCATTTGAATAAATTCTATTTCCATTTTTTCATCTTCTGTTTTTTGTTTTTTTCTCTTCAAACCAGCTATTTGCCCTGTAGTAACTTTTACATCATTTTTTACTTCATCACGTATTTCTCTAAGTCTTTCAGGGTTAGTATCAAAAAAATCATTTGGTCTTGGGTAGCCCATATCCTTCAGTACTCCTAAATCCACATTGTCAAGATTTTTTTCAATGTTATAACGTGAAGGTGATCTTGGTCTAGATGTTGTAGGTTCATCATAATCACCTTCCAAAGCTGGTAATTCGGACATTTCAGCCAATCTTAAATTAGTTTCATTAATTTTTTCCAATCCTGATGTTAATGCAAGTTGATTTTTTTTAAGCTGTGCTATAGTTGCGTTTTGCTGCTCATCAATACTTTTTTTAATAGAATCTTGAGATTTAATAAGTGGTTTAAATGTCTCTTTAAAACCTTCCCGCATATCTTGTTTTTGCCATTTTGTTGTTTTTATAACATCTCTAACCTGTTGAGTCAAAGCGTCAGCTTCTATTTTATTTTTTGCAAATTTTTTGTATTCTTCTATATCCATTTTATCTATTAATTAAATAAAAATGGAAATTCCAAATTATGATAGTACCGATGACATTGATAAAAAATATAAACAGCTATTTCCTTTTATGCCAGCGGATACGTTTCGAATGTTAATCTGCGGAAACAGTGGAAGTGGTAAGACTAATCTTTTGTATCACATGTTAATCAAACCACTGTTGCATTACGATGAGATTTATCTTTACGCACGTAATCTAGAACAGGATAAGTATCAAAAACTCATTAAAAAAATGAGGGAGTTGAGTAGTAAAATTGGATATGAAATACTTCATGTGAGTAACGATGAAATAACCCCGGTTACAGAAATTGATTACGAAGACAATCAAAAACTTGTGATATTTGACGATTACGTTTGTGATAAAAACCAGAGGTGTCTGATTGATTATTTTATTCAAGGACGACATAAAAATTGTTCTGTGGTGTACCTCAGTCAATCGTTTTATAAAACACCAAAGGATATTCGGCTAAATTGTTCTCACTATTGTCTGTATGAATTTCCATCATCGAGGGAAGCAAACAGAATATCATCCGAATTAGGAGTTGACAAAGAGGCGTATAAATCAGCAACAAAAAAACCCTTTTCATTTCTATACGTTGATAAACCAAAAAAACGTATTGCTAAAAACTTCACCAGTAATATATCCTAATAATAAAAAATGGGAATATTTAACGAACAATCTTTTGATCATCCTTTTGCTAAAGGTATTCCTGGTGCTCCAGGAGTTGGATTTAGTCTAACCGCAGATGGTAATTATGATATGAATAAAAAGAAACTCACAAATGTAGGAGCACCTAGTAATACCACTGATGCTGCTACTAAAAAGTATGTTGATGATAATTCCAGTGGATCACCCTCAACATCAAGGCTAACAGTTGATTCTAACATTAATATGGGAGATCAATACCGAATTACAAATCTTAGCACACCACTGGATGCAAAAGAACCACCTACTAAAGAGTATGTAGACAATACATTTCTTGATAGAGATGGTTCGTACCCAATGAAAGGTGATCTTAATATGGATAATAATAAAATGGTTAAAGTTGGCGCACCAACAGCTAATGATGACGCAGCAAATAAATCCTATGTTGATACAAAAGTAACAAATACAATGAGCTCTGCAGCAACAAAACAAGAACTAGCTAATTATCTTAAAAAAGATGGGACTGATGCAATGAAAGGAAGTCTAGACATGACCGACAATAGAATATTTAATCTTCCAACTCCAACGGGTCCCAAACAACCAACACCATTAGCTTTTACTGATTTAAAGTATCTCCACGTTTCTGGGACAAATAAAATGACTAATAATCTAAACATGGATAATAAAAAAATAATTAACCTTAGACTACCAACATCAGACACTGATGCCGCAAACAAAAAGTATGTGGATGATAATGCTGGGGCCCCAGATCTAAGTGATTATTTGGAAAAAGATGGCACTGTTGCTATGACAGGTAACTTAAATCTTAACAGCCATGAAATAGATAATCTCAGTGACCCCACCACAGATAAACAAGCTGCTAATCGCGGATGGGTACGTAAACAAATAGAAAGGCTTGATCATCATTCTGGAGAAGCCTCAAGTGGCGTATTCACAATAACAGATCCAGCTAGACCTACAACAATGTATCTACAATATATCAGTGGGGGGAGTGCCTCCCCCCAAAGCCCCCCTACTGTTGATTTTGTTTTAACTACATCAGCACCTGGTCAAGCACTTGCTTCATTTGCTCCAACAGCTAACACATACGTTAACAAAATAGAATTTCAATTTGGATCGCGCAATGTCAACGTCGACTTTCTGTTTTTTATTCCCAGGGACAACAATCATTCCAATTCTGTCTTTTGGGTTAGTGGAAATCGAACTGGCACATGGTCATTGAATATCCACAAGTCCTGGAACTACAATATGTCAGGAGTAAAACTACGAACTCATAATAACAACAATCACTCTGCTATAACTTGCAGAGTATTTTTTGATCTACCAAAAGCAATTACTAAACCACTTGGTAGAATAGAAATTAACACACCTAAAATTGTAATAAGTGGGGTTGTAAAAGCAGATGTCAACCTTGGTGGTAATAAAATAAAGAATCTGGGTGTACCAACCCAAGACAATGAATCGGTAAACAAAGGTTATGTTGACAATCTAGTTCATCATACCGCAGTTCAACCAAGTCATTATAAATATGAGTTTAGTTACCTCATGTTAAGTGGGGCTCAATGGACTGATGAAACGGATGGGGGGAATAGTTTTGTTATATCAAAAATAGGAGATTTAGCACCAAACAAAGGAAACTTTCACGACTATAATCACAAAGTAATTTACGCGTCTATACGAAAGAGATATGATGGAAATACGCATAAGAATACATTTAATTATAAAATGGGAATTAATTTTTACAGACTAACTGCAAATACCGAATACACGTTGTGTTTGGAAATACTTAACACTGATTATAATCTCTGGAATAATACTCAAATAAGTGTTGACAAAGGAACTTCAACAGGATTATCAATTGGAAATACAATTGTAAAAAAACTATCCCATAGGTATACTGATTCAACAGGATCAACAAAAACTATGTACTACCACAGAATAATAGTTAATTTCCGAAAATTGTCATCTGGGAATAAGTTCTTTCTTCACATTTCGGTTAATTTTCTTCAGGGCGGATATAATATCTCTACGTATCCATCACTGTTTTCAGGAGTTTACATCATTGCTTATGGCATTGTGGGTACATTTAGCAATATCGACCCAGATAAAGTTTACGACTATCACACCGCATTTGATATCAAACCAACAGAAGTAGTGTACAACGTTGATATAAATGCAAATCAAAAAGAAATTACAAATATCAAACTTGACCGACAAAATAATAATAGTGCCGCGACAGTCGCTTTAGTAAAAGAAGTAGCTCCTTTTACTAAAAATGCTTTGTATAGATTATACTTTAGTGAGGTCTATGACTTTACTCATGCGGATAGTTATGGAATAAATATAGGTTCATCTGGAGTTATTGTTAATTCTGTAAAGCCTAATATTACACTACCACCTAATAAAGACCTAGATGAAATAGAAAAAGATGGATTACATGTTAATGGTTACGATGTTACTTTTTCTCCTACACATTCTTCGAAATCTACTTTATGTATTGTTTTTACTCATTGGAGAAATAGGAGTTTTACCCTAACTAAATATTTATCAACAAATAATAATATTTTAGTAAAATTAAACTATGATAAAACAAACAATAAAGTAACTTTAACTATCAATAAAGCAACTCAAAATTTTACCATGCTAAGTGAATTTAGTGGAAAAATAATTGTATTATGGCTAACAGAAAATTTTGATTCAAATGTTACAAAAGTTAAAATAAGTAACTATAGCGGAACATTAACTATACCAGCTGTTTTTTATAATGTTAATCAACGTTGGAAGTTTAAAACTGAAGATGGAGTGTTAAATAAATTAATGTACTCTCCAAACTTTTACGACACTGATTCTGAGCAATATCATAAAGTAATGCTTCAAGAAAAGTTAAACGGAATTTACATAGTATAGTGGGGGGATTGCGAGCCCCAAAACCCCCCTGCTGCTACGCCGCATAATCTGAGTATAATATAAAATGAAGGATATCTTTGAGTTTAATCACATTGATAAATCTCTGTCAGAATCAGATATTGATGTTCTAAAAGATTTTTATAAGCATTATCACAAAAAATATTGGTGTTTTAAAAGGTGTTACAAGAGTTATAAATTTCTTGATGATTTTTTTACGATAACCGGAATAAGTCTTGTAGCTATAGGAACAATTGCTGGTGGGATAACACTAAACCCAGTTATTCTTGGTGTTATAAATGGCGCTGGGATTATTGTAGCTGGTATTGGAAAAAAGAAAAATCCACAGAGAAAAATTGAGATGTCAAAGATCGCATTCACGACTTATGAAAAGGTACTAGTAGAACTGAGATCAGCTCTTAGAGGAGATGAATGGGATAAACAAGAGTTTATTGATAGGATGAAACTGATAGATGAAATGATAATTGATCAAACTCCTATATCTGATAGATTTGCTAAAAAATATAAAAAGAAGTTTTCAGTGGAGGAAAACTGTGTTTTACCCCAAACCCCCTTTCCTTCAACCGAAAATAATCTAAGCAAGTAATAAATGGAGGAGTTAAGAAATTTGAAAAAAAGTTTTATAAAAAATTTTGAAACTACTTTATCTTCTACTGGAAAAGATTTGGTAAAAGAAATGGAACAGAAATATAGCGTTGACGACCAAATTTGTCTTGATTATGCTATGAGCCTGTGCCATAAGCTTGTCAAAATGGATGGAGTTAGTGCAGAAGATGAGAAAAAGTGCCAAGAGTTTATAAAAATTTTTTATTATCTAGACGAGATAAAGTCTCTAAACTAAAATCTAATCAAAATATCTGAAATAATATTTTTGGCCATTTATTTTTGATGTTGCTGTTTTATAAATACCTAAGCAAATCATACTAACTTGGGCTGGATTTATTCCCAGCATTTTTCCAACAGAGTACAAGCTTTTAAAATTTGTTTCTTTTTTTGTTACCAAATTTATTGCTGTTACCTTTTTAGGATTTTTGCGATAACTACCAAAATTTCTGTTTTTTGCTGATTTTTTAATGTTTTCGCTTGCTGTTACGACTTCCAAATTTTTTATCCTGTTGTCCGTTCTGATAGAATTTATATGATTGATCTGTTTGTTTTTTTCAATTAGACCGTAAAAGCATTCGAAAACGAATCTATGAGATAAGTAAGATTTAATCTTATTTTCTCCTGTTGTTATACCGCATTTAAGATAACCATTGTTAATAAGATTTCCTTTTCTAGCTTTCCTCAGTCTAATATTCATGATTTCTCCATCTTCATTTGCAGCGTATTTTTTATAGACAGGATGAATAAAAAACTTTTTTCCGTTTTCTAAAACAAAATTTTGCATTTTGTTTTAATATTTATTTCTTTATGCTTCAATTTTTTTTATCCAAGCATAATATAAAAAATGTTAAAGGAAATAGTAGCATACGTTAACTTCAGATTTCCAGCTGCAAAAACACAATTTTATAACGATAACTTTATCAAAGCTTGTCTTGTTTATGAGTATTTATATGCAAAATATTTCAACCAAGTGATGGATTTGAATAGAATTATTAACAAACTATCAGGTTACAGACATACTATTAGAACTAAATCTAAGGTATTGGCTAATCATTTGATTTTCAATTTGGGTTTCAGATCTTTCTGGAGCCACTTCAAACTTTGAAGAGGCAGTGTTTATGTTTTTGACTCTGGTTTTCAAGAAAATGAAGTTCTCGGATACTTAACAGGAATTTTGTATTGGGTTTTCCATGGGGGGGTTGATTAATTCTATATTTAGTTAATATAGAATTTACCCCTCTCTTAATTCAAGATAACTTTCCCACCATTTATCATAATAGTCTCGCGTTTGAGATGAAATATTAAGTGAAATTTTGTTTTTTGAGCCTATTTCCCCCAAAATTCTATTTGCGACATAAAAGACATTAATCATTCTCTTACGGCTGAACTTTTTATTTACCTCTTTCATAACTTTCTCATCTATTTCCATTAACTTTCTGTATAATTCATCCTTTTCCTCTCCTGACAAATTTGGAATCTGTTTTATCTTTTTCTCGTAATAGTATTTTCGCTGGTAGACGCTTTTCTTCCTGAAATATAATCTGTCATACTCTTTTGGATCAAAGTAACCTAGTACATGCCCGTTTGTTACTCCGCATTCTTCACAAATCTTATAACCAAAATCTATTGTAAAATATTTGCTATTTTCACAATTTGAACATTGCGAGGATTGCATTTTTGGTTCATCTGAGAGATTTTTAGTATAATTATGCAAAATTTCTAAATATTTTTTTATTTGTTCTTCTGAGTATTTCATTTATTTTTTATTTTTTTAATTTTTAATTTTACCTTATTGCTTTAGTATCAACTTTGTTACTTTGCACCAATCTTTTGTCATCATCGCAGCTCAGAGCTATTTTATTAACCTCTTTGGAATATATGTTGTGATTCCTACTTTGTATTATTTTCATACTTCGCATTTGTTTATCCCCCGTGAATAAACAATCAAAATAATGCTCAAATGTAATTCCTTTTGAAACCACAGATTTTTTTATTCCCTTACACTTTTTAACATTTTTGCCATCTTCTATTTTAAAGCTGTAAAGCTTTGGGCGAAGACCTATAAAATGTGTGATTTGCTTTCCTGCAACTTCATCCTTGAACATTCCAATTACTTTTTTGTTTAACCCTGTTGGAATTCCAGATGGATGGGATTGAGGGTAATCTGATGTATCAAACTTGGATTTGACATCCTTTGATATGTCTTTGTAGAAATCATCTGTTTGTATCCGATACATGAGGCTATCAGTATCCGTAAAAAGTAACTCAGCTTTTGTGTCATATTTTTCTTTTATATAATTGTAGTGAAAGTCAAACATTAAAGTTTTGGATAAATCCAAAATTGCTTGGCCCACATAGACTGGTTTATTGAAATACACCTCTGTTTTTTTCATATGGGCCGCAATAAGATTTTTATCGAAAATCGTGGCTCTTTCAAAGTTGGGCCTTTTTGAGAGTTTTAGAGCTATTTTACGATTGTCAACTAGTACTATGTTTTGTCTTTTTCTAATGTTTTCTATTGTCTTACCAAAGACTGAATTATTCATTAGCTTAAAAAAGTCTTTCTCAAAACTGTTTGCTGCCGTTTTACGCAATTCTGTGTTCTTTCTTATATAAGGTTCCATCCAGGGGGATTGCTCAAAGGATATAGCTCTGTTTACCGCTTTGAGTTTGAGCCCCATATTGAGATACTGTTTCAGATTTTTGTAATGAAGCACATAATTGTTTCTTGGTTTGAGATGGCATATAAGTTTTTCAACCCCGTTTACTTTAATAAGTTCTGGAGCAAGTGGGTAATCGTTATGCTTTTCCCAAAGATATTTTGGGTAGACAAGATCTACATCGAAAATATAACCCTTCGCTGAATTGCCTTCAACTATATTGAGGACTTGAGTTTTAGTAATATTTTCAACCCACTCAAAACCATGAGTTGGAAGTGGTTGAGACATCGCCCAACCGTAAAGATTGTTGGCATCGAGGTATTGAATGTATGTTGAAGGTTTTTCTGGATTAAAGGTTTTCATGTATTGATTATTTGCTTCTGCGTACCTCTTTGATATGTGAGTTATTCCACCGCGTATTCCCCTTTCAAACATCATTAACATATCGTAATCGTCAAGTAATTGTAACTGCTGACCTGTTGTTTTGAGGCATGCATCCCAAGCGAGACCTGGTGAAGTGTAATAATAAGCTGGATCAAGATTGTAATGTTTCATACAAGTTTTCCTGAAGTTTTCAAACACATCGGCAAGGAGTAACACATCAGACTTAAGATAAAGATCATGATAATCTCTGATTGTTTTACAATTGAGTGTGTCCCAAACACGAATTGCGTGATAGAAATCTTCTTCACTTATGTGCTCATCGTTTAGCTTTGAATAAAATTCTTCTCTTGGTGGGAGTTGTGTTTCTGAAAACTTTTTTAGATTCGAAACGTAGTCATAGGGATAAACCCCTTTACGAGTGAGCAGTTCAGTATGTTGTTTGAACTTTCTTCTTGTGTTAATGAAGTCTGTTGATTGCAGATTTGAAACAAGATTTGCAAGAGATGTTTGAAGAAATTTGAAAGAGTCTATGAATCTGATTTCAAACGTAATTTCAATCTTTTTACCTGATACGCCTTTGAACTCTCCCACTTTAACGTGTTTTGAAAAGGAAATGTATTTCTCTTCCGTAGATGGAATGCATTCTAATTTTCCTGGAATTTTAGCAAGTTCCTTTATGAAAAGATGTGCATCATAACCTTGAAGATTATGGAATATAACTGGAAGAACTCTTGGTTTACGACATCTCAAATTACACTCGTTGTGGGCAGCACCTCTGTATTTACCTGTGAAATGGCAGTGATCTCTAACTCTGTCTTCACCCAATTCTTCCTCACATAACGAGCAATATTCAGCTTGTTTAAAAGAATTCTCTTCTTTTTTAGTCAATAACTTCGGTTTTGGTTTTCGGTAGTATTCAGTATATATTGATTGGGTGTAACCCACAATTTTATTTACAAAAATAGCTGCAACATTGTCATCTTCTTTTTCCTTTGTAAAGCTTTCTGTTTTAAACCAGTCTGTTATCCCTTTGAGATAAAAACAAAATCCTGATGGTTCGTGTTTTTGGTATTCTATGTTATAAGATTTACTTGGATCTGGTTTACAATTTAAAACAGGTTTTGTAAAACACTCAAAATCAGCATATATTACAAAAGGAACCGGATACTTTTTGTGAAAGTTTTTGAAATAAAGACTTTCTCCCTTCTTTGGCATTTTAACTGCAACCATTTTGTTGCTGGAACAGTATTTTTCATGTTTCTCAAAACTACTTTTTACTTTGAAATGGCACAAACATCTTTTACAAATAAAAACACCACCAATAACTTTTGTATTTGTAATTTGAGTTCTGATTAACCTACTTAGATTTTTTATCAAAGAGTAGTGACTTTTGCCATCCTCTTCAAAAAGAAATAAGTCTATACTTTTTTGACAATTTTTGTTTGAAAGTTTAAGAGGGTAAATAGTTTTTCCTTCAACTGAGAAGACTGTTATACTTGGAATATTTGGGTTAAGCTTTTCAAACTTTCTTATACTTTTAATATCCATTGGAAAAGTTAATCCCTTTGTTACTAATTCGTTTTCATACTTTTTCAAATCTGAAATTATCTCATTATCTCTTGGTTTCATGTGAAGGTATCTTAATACACACCAAATAAAGCATTTATCGTCTTTGTTTTTCGGGTTTATTATTGCCTTTTTATTTTTGATCCAAACTGGTAAATCTATATAAGATGAACCTTTTTGAGGGGAGTATTCAACAACATTTATCTGCAATTCTTTTATGTTCTTAAAATACCATCCACTTCCATTATTCTGATACTTTTCAATATCCAAGTTAATCTTTTTAAAGTTATCTTTTACAAGCTTTTCCACGTTTGTTGACTTTAAAACTCTCTTTTTCTCAGTTCTAAAATACGCTTCATCCTCCTTGTAACCAGCAAGACCATTTTTATCAAAAAGTGGTTGCTGCATATCACAAACAAGAACAAAATTTGCTTTAATATTTTTGTTCTTTTGGAAGAATAGTTTAATAATATTTTTATTTTTCTCAAAAAATTGATCAGGTGTTAAATTTGGATCACCCTCTATTACGTACTGTTTTGCAAAATCATCAATAGCTGTTTTAGTCTCGACTATTTTATCGTTGTATTGCTTAAGGGCTTTTTGAAGAGCTTTCTTAAGATAAGGTGGAGTGTCTTCAGGTATCTTTCTGTTTTTTATACACTCATCGAAATACTCCTGAAATGTCTTCTTCTTTTTAGGCTTTCTTTTGATGTTTATTCCTTGTCTTACTTTTTGCCTAGCTTTTTGTATTTTTTGAAACCTTTTGATTAGTTTCTTTCTTTCTGCTAATTCTGAGTACTCTTTCTTAAGAGCTTTTTCCTCTTTTTTCACTAATTTTCTCATTTGATCCAGAGACATATTCTGGAACTCTTTTGAAGCTGATTGATTTGACATGATTCCTTGTGAAAAGCAATTTTATTATAAGATTTTATTCTTTTAAATTCAATTTTATTTTTCTGACGTGGGGTTTGGAATATGGGATAATTTAAGTATCCGGTAATAACAGGAATTTGTAGATTTGTGTTAATTTGTGTTATTTTAGAGTAGTTAGGGAAAGATACTCTTTCAGCGGTTTGCCATTTTTCATATGGTGGGGCGCGCATTCTGAAGGAATGTGGGCACCAGGTATGAAATTTGGTATTTCGCTAGAAGGTATCTTTCCCTAACTACTTAATTTCACTTTGTTTTCTCTTGTTTACTTGTAGCTGTTTGGCACAAACGGTTATACTGTTTCATGGGTTTAGTAAAATCACTCCATGCAAGGCGTTCCAAAATAACTGAATAACGGTTAGAATAAAGTTTAACAACAACCAGACTGAGAGAAATGGTGTGTGCCAGTTTAACTGATGTTTATTAAGCTATTGAATAAACTATGCGAAATATTACATTTTTGGCCATGCACTTATGATGGCGGTAGATAAAATCCTTTAAACCGTTTAGTTCAATTATGGACATCCATCCAAACGCAAACCTAAGAAAACAAAGTGATAAAATGTTGTTTATAACGTTTTGTTTCGTTTCAAGCACAGTTATACTGAAATTTGGCAGGCGGCCGGTATCCAACAACCCCGACCCGTTCAATCAGGGTGCCTCACATGTGTCGAAGGGGGCAGTCTGGGTGTTCTAGGGGGGAAATGATGTTGATTTGGGAAGGAAATAAATTAGTGTAGAAAAGGGAGACACATAAATGGATCGGCTCAAGCGTTTTTCGCGCCTACACCAGCTGTAATTGCCTTATCTTGATTCAGGTTCCAAGAAAGTAGTGCAGTCGTGCTGTAAAAGGAAATGTGAAAAACGCGCGGGGGCTGGGAAGAGAGAGGGACACTCCCCCCCCCTCCCCCTTGCACATATCGCGCGCGTCTTATTTCCGCTTGGAAACCGAAGCGGCAAACGCTTATTGTTCTAAATTTTCCATTGAACTACCAACTGCATTTTATATTTTCCCTCTGAGTTTTACCATTACGTCCGTAGTTAATTAATGGAAAAGTTTTAGCCAATCATTTTCAGACAAGAAACTTCACACCTCTTTGCAAAAACGACAACCAGTCAGGAATTTCAAAATATAATTTCAGTACCATCCTTTCTGTTAATATGAAAAGTTTGTGTATGAGTAGATACCCTGTAATTTTTATATAATTATTCTCCTTGTTTTGTATTGGCCAGTTGACCTAAGCTTAACAGTAAAAACTTAGGTTGAAAAACCATTTAGACAGAGTAAGTATCTCGAAGGATTCATGCTAATCAGTCTTATTACTATGTTAACCAATCAGAGAAATTCTCGTCACCGTTAGTTTACAAACAGCAGATGGTTTCCTGGCTGAATTGTTGCCTTTGTTGAAAGGGCAAGCTAGTCCCTCTTCAAAAGCCCTTTCAACAATATGGAGATTCGAATGTATGTTATTAAATATCCCATGCGCCTTTAATTTTAGGATCAGCATATTGTATAGTAACTGGTAATGATTAAGTTGTATATTGTACTGAGTACATACCTCGTCAGTTCCCCCACTCAAGACACAAGTCATCTTCGTTTTCTGAAAAAAAAAAAGACCGATAATTGGTGCAGTTTTTAGACAAATTATATCTCTAGCTCCTCCCCTAGCTTGCACTGTTACAGCACGTACGGTGCAGAAGAAATGAGAGCCAAGTTCGCTGAATGTTGTCCTAATAAATAAAGATTGTTTGCGCAAAATTTCGTTGAAGCTCCCGCGAACTTTTGTTGAATTAAACGAAATTTCGCTGCCATCGTCGCACATAAGTATAATAGACTGATAGATGCACCCACATACGCTCGTAAATGCTAAAAGCCAATTGGCGGAGAGAAACCCCTGCTCACAGGGTGTTGCTCCCCTCTACTCCTTGGAAAAGACTAGCTAAGCTGGCTAGTATGTCAAAGCTTCAACTATATATCTTAGTGTAAAAGGTTAGAAACTCCCGTTACCCCTAAAAAAACGCCTGATACTACTCAGGCTTACCAGGATTAGTCAATCGGATTACTTGTGGAGAACATCAGAATACCCAAGGAAAGGTATCACGTCCCATCTCAAGAAGTCGCAAACCCTAACCAGAGGGTCTCATTGGGATGCTGGGTGGCTTTCAAGGTTAATTGTTAATATTTTTCAATTTTGACGGTTGACGTTGTAATTCTTGGAGCTTTTGACTGTTGACTTTTATTAACAGGAATTAAGTCTCAGAGTTTGTACAGTCTGTATATTTAAGCTAATTTTAAATGTTGTGTTTTTGTTGGGTTGCCTTGGCCTTTCAAATTTTGGAATGTTTTCAAATACAAGCAAGTTGTAAGGTCTTGTAACCTCAAGAGAGAGTTTTTAAGAACACGAGAACTGAGTTTTCCAGTTTAGAGCTGATTCTTCAGAAGTCAGAAGTCTTTGAAGATTAACTGAAATAGTGATATTTGAGATACCTTGAAACTTTTTGACGGTCAATATATGAATCTGTATTTTTGACGGTTAACGGTAAAAAATTACCTTTTTTGACGCCTGAAGGTTAAATTTTTTAGCCGTTTGGAGGCTGACGGTTATAACCCCATTGAACCCTCTCACCAGACTCATCAGATGGTTTAAAATTCTTACTGTACCTTCGCATGTTAATCCGAAGAATCCGGTCGGACAGTCACAGTGGTAAGTGGCGACCAGATCGACGCACGTGCCACCATTCAAGCAAGGAGCAGGTGCGCAATCGTCAATATCTAAAAAGTGAAAATATTCAAGAAACAAATTATTTCACGTTATCCTAAAAGTATTGGTTCTATTGAAAGTCGATTTCCGGACGAAACCCAATTGCCACAAACAGATACTGACCTAAACTTTTAACCGGCTATGCTATTTCAAAAATGCTCTACCCGCTATAAGTTATTTAATTAAATGACGTATCATGTATCCTTTGCCTTTTGTCATATGCTAAGTTCAAAGAACCAACTAAATTTTTGCAAAAGACAATTAACAAAATACTATTATTTTAATGACCAAAAAGGATATTAAATAGAGGATATTACACGGTGGCGCGAAGATATGGATTTTATTTTCGAGTGGCAAAACAATATTTTACGAACGAGCGCAGCGAGTGAGTAAAATATTGTTTTTGCCAAGAGAAAATAAAATTCATATCTTCAAGCCGCCGTGTGATGTTCTTTTTATTATATAGACAAAATGACATCGATAAAATAATAGAGGAAAACTACCAAAATTACGTCATCGATAAACTCACGTGTGAGATTATGGAAAATAAACCACTCGGGTCCCGGATGTAGTTTTTATGAATTTTATGAGTGGTATATTTTCCAGTAAAACACTCGTGTAATTCTCGCCCAAAGCAGCGTTGACAAAATCGAAGAGAAATCATTGCAGGGATGATAGCATTGGCCCTTCCCATTGTGTTCTGGGGGGGGGGGGGGGGGGTGGGATTCTTACTTAAATGTGGGCTAAAGGTTTATAGTTACTCGTTTCACAGCTATTGCCAGTATATCCATTCACACAATCACAGCGATGACTTCCAACAAGATCAACACATGTGGCTCCGTTCTGGCATGGGTTAGGTACACACTCATTGATGTCTGAAGTTAGAAAAAAATGAAAAAGTATCGCTGACAGTTTAACTTTTTGTGCTTCGTTCTAATTGTCTTAGCAGGGTACAGACAAGTGGGTAGTTACAACTGACTCGGTGAAACAATAAAGAAACACAAAGTTTGAAATTTACTCGTTTCACAGTTGCTTCCAGTGTACCCAGCCTTGCAATCACAGCGATAACTTCCAACAAGATCCGCACATTTGGCTCCGTTCCGGCATGGATTAGGTACACAGTCATTGATGTCTGTTGATTACAAAAAAATTCACACATTATAATATTAGAAGTTCAGTTTATAAAGTCAAACCTGTTTTAAGCGGTCACCCTCTATATTAAGCGGTTACTTACCAAAGTCCAGGAAATCATTACCCTCAATTACAGTGTAAAACTGACCTGTATCAAGCGGTCGCGGTCATCTTTTGCTACGTCCCAACGAATTATTTTTTATTGCCTTTACCTC
Source organism: Porites rus (assembly GCA_964035705.1). NCBI lineage: Eukaryota > Metazoa > Cnidaria > Anthozoa > Scleractinia > Poritidae > Porites > Porites rus. The sequence continues at coordinate 2,285,644 of OZ037994.1, forward strand.
AATTAAACGGTCACTTTGAGAAGACGTACCATACTAGTGCAACAGGTCACACTGTGTACGGCGTTAAGCCACTGTGGTCTTCAAGAAGAGGTAGAAACAGGTGGAGGTCAATTTTTCGCTCTTTGACTATCTACAACACTCACGTTTGTCAGACCTGTATTAAACGGTCAACCTGTGTTAAGCGGTCAGTAAGTCATTCCCAAAGGGTGATCGTTTTGAATGTATAGTCGTTTACTGTTTTGCATTTACGTGTTTTGGACAACAAAAAAATGTACTAATTATTCACGCGTTTTGTTAAAAAATTCGGAGAAAAACCATTGCGAGACTCGAGTGTACTCGCGTGCCATCCACCTCTTTAGGGACTGGTCAAAAAGTATAAGGGGGGGGGGGGGGTGGGCCGGAGCAGAGAGGGGGTGGGTCATGAGGTTTTGAGCCTTGTGCAAAACGCTAAAACGCTGCATCTCAGTGTCAAATGTTTCGGCCATGAATTTAATAGTTGGGTGATGTAAGTTTGCTTGTTCAATGAAGGCTTCGATGTCTGGTTTACTCATGTCCCATAGGGAAAAGACATCGTGTATGTAGCATTTTCAAACTGTTGTTCTAAAGACAGTTTTGCTTAGAGTTGTTGTCTCAATATATGTCATGAAAATATTGGCAAAGGAATCAAAACTGCTGTCTTTGTGCTCATTACAGTTCCATGGTTTTGTAGGTAGTGCTTTCCATTGAAATGGAAGAAATTTTCTTTGAGGATTAATCTAAGAATTTCCGGCAAGTAATGTGTAGGAATGGGTTGTCTTTGTAGAAATTTTCATATGCGTTGTGACAGACAATTTCAACATACCCTCGTTTTGCTGTATATTTGTGTCAAGACTCATAACGTCCATCGAAACAAGAAATGTTCGGTTTTTCACATTTGTCTTTTCAGTGAAAGGTATGATTCTGTGATTTTGATATTGGTTGTAGCAGTGCATCAACAAATTTTGTCAAGCACAGAACAAGGTTAGGCCATCCTCTTTTTTTCTCCGTTTACCGTCGTCCGACCGACCCAAATTTTTGGCATTTTTTAAAAAAAAGCAACGACATAGTTACACCATTTTTCACTTGAAATAATTCTTTTAATCTGAAACATGAGCATAGTAACAGCGCAGAGAAAAACAAGAACAAAAACATGAACATTTTTCACAGTATATTTTACATTTTGTTAATCCAAATATGTGAATGTTAACTTTTAACGTCGTCCAGGGGTACCAAGGCCCACTATTCCGAGACTTCTTTTGATTTTTTGTAAGTTTTTTTTTTTTTTAATCCGACCGACCGACCGACCCAATATCAGGAAACGCATTCGACGGTAAACGAAGAGAAAAAAGGGGATGGCCTTAGAGGAAACCAAACATCCATGTTTTAACTAGGGGGTGGGTCATGCAATTTCCAACCTTGCTTTAGGGGTGGGTCAGTCATTTTTGTGCCGAAGGGAGGGGGTGGGTCATGTGTTTTTTATCAACCACATTTCCAAATGCTCCGCCCCCCCCCCCCCCCTATACTTTTTGACCAGTCCCTTACTCCCAACTTTTTCAGAGTTTGATATACGTAATGTAATTGTTTACTTGTTTCACAGTTGCTTCCAGTGTATCCAGCCTTGCAATCACAGCGATGACTTCCAACAAGATCAACACATTTGGCTCCGTTCTGGCATGGATCAGGTACACAGTCATTGATGTCTGTTGATTACAAAATAGTACACACTTGTAGCCACCATCTTTAGTAGAAATTCATATTTTTTTATAAGAAGATCAGAAATAAAATGCTGCTGAGTTTCATGTTATATAGTTGTTTTCTGCACTGCACTTATGTATTTTTGGACAACTAAAAATGTACAAATTATTGACACGTTTTGTTCAAAAAGTCGGAAAAAAACCATTGCGAGACTCGGGTACCATCCACCTTCGGCTTTCTCCTAACTTTAAAGAGTTTGATATACAATTAATGTAGCTGCTTACTCGTCTGACATTTGTTTCCAGTGTATCCGGCCACGCAATTACAGCGATAACTTCTAACAAGATCCACACATGTGGCTCCGTTCTGGCATGGATCAGGTGTACACTTGTTGATGTCTAAAATAAGAAAGGAAAAAGGATAGGAAAAAGTATCGCTGACAGTTTAACTTTTTAACCTTCGTTCTATGTCCGATTAGAGTACAGAAAAGTGGGTATTTAACGACAATAGAGAAATACAAAGTTTGAAATTTACTTGTTTCACAGTTGCTTCCAGTGTATCCAGCCTTGCAATCACAGCGATGACTTCCAACTAGATCAATACATTTGGCTCCGTTCTGGCATGGATCAGGTGCACAGTCATTGATGTCTGAAAGTGAAAAAGAGTAAAATGTGTATTATGGAAATCTAGTTAACATCTCTCTGAATTTGATTACAGCGCAAACTATATATTTAAAAAAAATGTGCTAGATAAAATGATCGAAAAAGAAATACATTGTTTCAAATTTACTTGTTTCACAGTTGCTTCCAGTGTACCCAGCCTTACAATCACAGCGATAACTTCCAACTTGATCCACACATGTGGCCCCGTTCTGGCATGGAGCGGGCGCACACTCGTTGACGTCTAAAATCGGCAAGAGCAGCCAATTAGATCACGTTTACCACGCTGACGTAGTTATTTATAAGCTACGCCATTGTTCAATTAATTTCAACTCTTTTTCACAACTGCAAAATTTAAAAAAGCAAGCAGCAACTTAATTTTGTAATCGTTTGACAGCATGGTTGTATTTTTTTGTTTATAGTCGTGAAAAAAGGTGATACACTTTTTACCGTTCCAATAAGATCACCCAGTACGCCACGAAGGAGAGATTCCCTCCAGTCTGCAGACCAAATTCACTGTGGATATATGTTTCTGAAACTTTCGTCCCTGACGCAGGTTAGGTACATGATTCTATAAATCACGCGCGCTCGCATTTCGCTCGCCCTAGTATCCCCTACTTGAGTCTACTTATTTACTCACTCGTTTCACAGTGGTTGCCACTGTATCCAGCCTTGCAGTCACAGCGATAACTTCCAATAAGATTCACACACGCTGCACCATTCTTACATGGGTTGTTTGCACATTCGTTGACGTCTATGACAAGGAATTTAGCTTTGTTGTAAATCATTCATGAAATATAAGTCGCAAAGCATGACAAAGAGCGATATATTCTTTTATTGCACGTCATGTATTCTCTCTCCCTATTCCTAACTCATTCCCTTCCCCGCTTTTCTGGTCACTATCGTATCTGGCCAATTAGTATACGTAGAGTACTATACACTGCCTTCTGTTTCTAATGCTTAAATTTAGCTGTTGCTTTCCCTCCATCCTGCTTTTTTTCGTGTTTTCTTCTTTCAGAACAAATAGAGAGGAGAAGTCGTTACGTCATGTTGCCATGGTAGCAAAATTTCCGGATTAAACTACAGAAAACAGAGAACGTCACCTAAAGTGAATTCGCACTGCTTCAAACTTCATCGATCTTATTCAATTTGATTTAAAATGTTGGCGAAATTATGTGAGGTTGAATCCTAAAGAGCTTATTTAAGTTTAGAAAAAGGAAAGTTTTTATTGTTGTGTTGTTTTTACTCTACTACATATAAGCGGGCGTGTGAAATTATAAAGTTTCACGTCGCAGTCGTGCAACGGCGGCTAAGAAATGTACAAAAAGCGCCATCCACGTGCAAAGTTATTGTTTTGTTGTTCTCGTAGCCGTCGCCTTCGTCTTTGCTTCTATTGTTGTGATCCAGAAATTTTGCTACCATTGCAACCAAACGTGACGTCACATTTCCCCTCTCTACTAATTAAGTCAGCACGCCAATCGCCTGCAATTTACACTCTGGTGTAGCTATCTAACAAGTCTGTGTTCTATTCGAGTAAATGAAAATTCAGATTTTTACAAGATTTTAAACATTACCTAAATGACAACCATAAATTTCCACTCTCATCGATATGTGGCAATACCAAGCGACAATAATGAGCCGTATATAACGTCCTTTAATTGTAGGGTATAGTGGGTGATAAATAACAGTATTCTGGTCTGAATTTGCAGTAAACACCTGTAAGAGAATTAGTTCGATTACTGAAACCTTCCTTTGAACTTTCACTGCAATCACATTTATACTTCAACATAAAAATTAGGATGTTAAAACGTGCCTTATCAACTTTAAATACTTGTCAGTAGTTCGTAATACGTATACACCCAGATAGAAGTGGCGCGCGTAAAATACTGAAACCTTCCATAGACACACGCAGAGAGCTCTAAATCCAAATATAAGCAAAGTGCTAATTCTTGATTCTTCTCGACCATTCATTGGTTAAGCATATTCTTAACAGCTATACAATAAAGCATGCAGACTATAACTTGCCATCATAGGACTCAAAATACTCTTGTCTAAAAGGCCCTTTTACTCAAGAAAATACATTTAGCCAGACTTGACGCTTATCTGTCCTTGTGAAATATACTCTGAAGGGATACAAACAGATGGCAACAACGTATAGTAAAACCTCTTTCTTACCGTAGCTGCTCCCCCAGGTGCTGCTTGGTAGTCCATAAAGTTGTTTCCATCATCTCCGAATTGCAACTTGTATTTTGTAACCCACTGATTAACAGTATATCTCCCCTGTGACGCTACGCGTGTCACCCTGGAGTGGGTCCCAAGATCAACCTTAAGCCACTGATTTGCGTCATTGGTTTTAGCAGACCAAGAACCCGCCTTCCCCGCTGGAGGTATGTAGTGCAGCCTGGCTTGGTGAGGAGCATGGTTACTGTCCCACTGCGAGGAGGCAGTGACTTGTCCGTCCAAGATTGCACCACTTTGCAGGCCAAGAGCAGATTGACAGTCTAGAGTATTTTTGGAAATTGACAAATTTCTTTTTTTTTTTTACTTCATGCTAGTCATGTATACATGTTATGATCGTAATCTTTGGCTTCATCAACCCCAATCGTATCTAAAGGCTAAATATTACAGTCAAGCCAGTTCAAGCGTACCCATATAGATTCTATGAATGAAATGATTGTTTGAAATGTAAATCCCCATAGTCGTTTTCGTAACTAAGCCTAAGTATAAACTCGTATCAAATTCAAATCTTTATTCCTGCATGCATAATGAGCAGTAAATGTCGACTACCAGCTTCTCATGCTGTATTTGGTCAGATTGAAAAATCTCTAAAATGGATAAAACGGTTATGAGTCTGGCTTAACAGTTAGCACCATTTACATATTAGAAAATAACACTGACAAAAATCCCATATACTTGAGAGCAAGCGGACATGTTATTGTAGAAGTAAGCATCTTATTGGAGGGTTAAGTGTGTAGTATTATGTGATTTTTACGAGTCACGCCGTATTTTGGCAAGCCCGTAGGGAGAGTCGAAATACGAATAGCCTGCGTAGCAGGCGCTTGGAAGTAGTGGGTGAAAGAGAGATCGGGCGCGCCTGAGGGAGAGGAGACAGGGGTGAGGGAGCCCCTGCACGGAAGGCCCCGAAAATCGTTTCAACTCGCATTCTGTGAATGTGGATATTTCCAATTGGTCGAGAGGCTCCCGAGGGAAAAAGTTACCGCGCGAGAAAACTGTCAATCAAAAGTACATGGACAACGTAGTGAAGATCTTATATCACACCATTAGCTCCTGAAACCATTTAAAAATTGCATGCAATCGAAGTTCAGGTCTCGGTGGTCACTTCAATCTGTTTAATGGGGCTATGTGGCTGTAATCTCAAAGGAAAGTTGGAGTGTTCAAACGGTATTCACGATGGAAAGAATTGACATCAGATGCGCATTAGCAGGAGTGGCGAGTTACAAAATATTTGTCAAATCATTGCAATGAAGATCAGAGAAAATATTCTTCGCTCAGGAGAACTTGGCGGCTTGTGTTGTCGATAGAACGCATACCATCCAAACTTGGACATGATTGATGAAATGAAACACTTACCAGGGGCATGAATTTGAAAAAACGTTTCACTATTGTATTATTCGCCGTTCCGTCGGAGGCGACCTGAGGTCTGTTGTTTATGTCTCGTTACTGCAGTAGAAAACGTGTTGGTACAGTTTGTGTTCTGAAGTTTAGGTCTGGTTAGTAAGACATGTCTGCTCCAAAAACCACTGCCACTTAGCGCAGTAAAAGCAATGGTCATTTTCCACGTACGCTGTGATCGTTGGTGTCTGTACAGTTGTGGCTACGTAAGCTCAGAGAACACTATTTTTGGTTTTTTATAATACACAGCATTAAAAGATCTTTAAAAGATACCCAGTTTTGACTTTGTTATTTCGTATTTATTGAGCCCGTGGTTAAAAACGATTTAAAGCTATGTGTTAACCATCAGTTTATTGCTTCATCGCTCTATATCAGATAACCCAGCTGATCTTTATAAAAGATATAGAAAAAATGTACAATGCTTTTTGGCGGCACGCTTTGTTTGTGAGAGGTCAGTCGTTTTCTGTCAAAGCTTTTGACAGATCACGCAACGGCTGCCAGGTAATTAGGTTGGGGGCGGAAAACGATTTTCGGGGGCATTACGGGCAGGCGCTCCTTCTCCCCTCGCGTGTCTCCTTCTCGCGCGCCCGTTTTTTCTTGTGCCCACGACTTCCAAGCGCCTGCTATGCAGGCTAAAATACAAATAGAAGCGTAAAATTATCCCCCGATACTGCACACTAAACCGTCTAATAAGAGTTTTATTATTATAATCATCTCGAGATGTTTCAAAAATAGAATTAACTCAAAAGTAAAACAAGAATGCGTGACAGACTGACGTCATCCTTTTGCGTTTTTTGCGCGCCTTATGCAAGGCTGTTGCTGATTGGTCTAAAATGAGAATTTGTCAAACTAGTTTACTTTCGGCGCTTCGGGATTCTATCTTTCAAACATTTTCTAGGAAAACAGAGACAGTGACAAATAGTGTAAGGCAAACAGTGTCTTTCGCTTTTTGTAAAAAACCCACTGTAAGAAGATACCTGAGCAGATCAAATTGCGACAGAAAAATGACGAAACAATCTCGCCTATAAATTTAAGGAGTTCCAAAGAGCTATTCGTTAACAACGACTGAGTGAAGTTGAATAATGTACCTTTCTTGCAGCCATAAACTTCCACTCGCATTGATATGCGGCTATACCAAGTCTTTGGATGAAAACGGATATAACGTGCCCAAATCGGTGGTTTTAGCTCGTGAGAAACAATGTTATTGCTGTCCATGTTCCCCTCAAATTCCTACAGCAGTATATGATATTTGTTCAGTAGATTCCAAATTTTAGAAATCGCCAAGGACGATCTATATTCTCAGAAGTCCGAGCTTTGCTTGGGGCTCCCTCTCGAGGGGACTGCGATCGACCTCGGACGTCTGAGAATAAGGCTACAAGTACGAGGACATTCTAAGGACCGCACACCATTATTATACATTGTACACACTATCTATCTTCTCTTTGGCTAAGGGCCAACAGAATTATTAGAGTGCTTCAGATACTGAGACGAGGACGACTACGAGTACGAGATTTTCTCAATACTGAGTATTGCTCACTCGTGAACCAGCATCATTTTGGCGGGAAAACGTGATAGCCGTCGTCATGCTACTACGGGTTTTAGCGGGAATGTCGTAGCGGCGGAAACAATTTATCAAATGTAAGAACTTTTATCATTTTGCTATCATGAGAGGGCTTGCTCTCCTTCAGTATAAATAACCGTATTAACATTTGGTGAAAAAAAAGTAAAATGAAGCTTTACGGGGTGTCTTCTCTTTTTGAGAACAGGCGTGAAATCTCCTTTAATCTCGTAATCGTACTAGTACTCGTGATCAATTCTAAAGCTGTCTAATGTTGGAAATCAGCGCAACCTACAGATAAGTTAGCAACTGTGTAGGTACAGTCATTGTAGAGTAGAATTGGTAGTAAGGGAGAATATCATACAGAAGTCCAAGGTTCGGTACTAAGCTTTCAATTATTCCACTTTTTACTTGAAAGAGTATCAATAACAGTTACAACAAATTCTACTTGACTTTGAAATGGCATCTTGCTACTGTTATCGAAAGCGATATTCCCGCAAGCCGTTCTCTGTCAACAGGGTTATTGAATTTACTATACATTTACCTCAACAACTGTTTGACTTTCTTCCTTGTAGTCTTGGTAGTTCACTCCATCATTGCTGTATTTTAACCTGTACTTGGTGACCCACTGAGCCACAGCATGTCTTCCTTGTGACGCAACTCGTGTTACCTTAGTAAATGCAGCTCCCAGATCGATCTGAAGCCACTGATTGGCGTCATTGGTTTTAGCAGACCAAGAACCCGCTTTTCCTGCTGGTGGTTTGTAGTTCAATCTGGCCTGGTGAGGAGCATAATTAGGGTGCCACTGCGACGAAGCTGTAATTTTTCCGTCCAAAATTGCACCACTCTCCATTCCAAGAGCTTCCTGGCATTCTGTGAGTTTGGGGAAAGAATTAACGAAAATAAAGCGAAACAGTGTAATTAATGTATATTTATTACTGTTACTGGTCTTGGGTGTTCAGCCCAGCCCCAATTTGGAATAAATCGGTCAACGTTCTGGTCGCAGCAAAAAATAATTTTAGGTACAACAGTCAAGTGTTTATCAACGTTCAACTCGACTCCAGCCTCACCAACTTCAGATTCAACACCATGACTTTTCAAATGTTTTTTGTTTTTATCTTCTCTATATATCTTGTACATTCTTTAAATTTATAAAAATACTGATACTATTCTTACCAAGAACGTAAACATCGTTTGCCCAAGGACCGCCTTCTCCACCCCCTTGACAGCTGCCTCCCCTTCCATGTTTGTCAAACGTATTTTCTGCCGTGATACTGGAGGCGCACCACCCGTCATCTTGGAGGGCAAACATGTGATAATCTTTCCTCAGAGATGCTACAGCGCACTTAGCGATGGCGTGCTTACGGTTCTTGTAATTAGAACCATCTAAAATAGGGTCTTTTCCCTCCAAAGGAGGAATTGCACGATTTCCTGTGTCTTTAAAGCATCCAAAACTTGTCAGATAGTCTGTAAGGAAAACACGACAAACACATGGTCTACTATCACGAGTATAATTAGTTCTTTTCGTGACAGCATCGTTTTTTAGGTGGAATGGTTATGAAACCTCCTTAGACTCGTTTCTTAGCTTTTTGGATCCGACTGTACACAACGTTCCATAGGATTCTTATCATTTTGAACTTACTGACCAATAGAAGCATCGCATCAGGGGCACCCAACGACAATTTTCGAGAAAATATCTGTTCGGAAGACGATTTGAGATCTAGAATTTTCGGAACATTTGTTGTAAAATTTCTTGCTTGCCTGCCTCTCCTAGGATTTTCGGACATCTAAAAAATGGTATAATTGCCTATTTTTAACGGATTTTTACCCTAAAAAGGTCACCTAGAATTTTCGGGAGCCTTTTTTCGGGCTAAAATTTTCGAAAAGGTAAGTTTTGATCCCTATAATTTTCGGATCAGTTGACTTTCAGCTAGGAAATCCGAACAGGGGATAAAAATATGCGTTTATCTACCGTTTAAATACTAAAATACGTTAAACAATTCTATGTTTAAGTGGTTTTGAACTATATTCTCGTTGGGTGCCCCTGTCGCATTAATTTATTCAGTCTAAATTTTTGAAGAAAAAGCAAAGGCCTGTGCCAGTCAGGGAGCTTCCAACATAAACTACCGCACCGTTTTCAACTTTGATGTTTGCCCGTTTTCATAACCAGTCACCTCTTATACTAACTATGATGACAGCAGTTGCTGTATAAGGAGCTACAAACAAATGCACTTAAATGAATTGTTACGTCAACAGACTAAGAGCAGGATGATGAAATGAAGAACTGTGAGAGACTAACAGCTTGACTTAAAATCTTTTATGGTAGCGACCTGGCCTCTGAGGCGAACGTACAAGAATAAGGATATTAAATATTCTACAAGGGAGTTAATACTTAGGCAAATTTAAAATGTTCACATTCAGTGCAGCTCGGAAGGTGCTAAAGATCATGAAAGGCCTGGTTATGTGCACATAATTTCAATATTAAACTACAAAAGCAAATTGCTAATAATGCTGCCTCGCTCACGCTGGCCAGCAATAAGAAAAGGTACGGTGTTTCTTTCTTTCGTTCTTTTCTCTTAGATTCTTTAAGTTTATTTGTTTCTGCCCCCCTACCTTGAGGCTCGAATACCGAAATGTTTACAAACGCATGTAACTTCTGCGCGTGTGCGGATTGGCCTAAGGCACATCATGAGCAATCAACTGACATGTAAACATCCTGCATTACTATAGTTATGCCTTTCTTGTTGTCTTTCTCTCACCTCTGATGAAATAAACTTGATTATTCCATGCTGCGCCTTCACCATCAAAATTACAGGCAGATGATACTCCATGTTTGTTGAACGTCTTTTGAGCGGTTGAACTGGAGAAGCACTGTCCACCGTGCTGAACAGAGAATACTTTAAAACCTCTCTTTCTCGCGGCTCTGTAGCATTTGTCAATAGCATTGATTCTTTGTTGGTAGCCCCCATCTAAGATAGGATCTTTACCTTCCAATATTGGAATTGCATGATCTCCTTTGTCTTTGTAACAGCCAACAGTCTCATAAGCTGTATGGATATAGAATACATATAGCTCATTCCAGAGGTTAAACGTATTAAAATTGTGTAATTCATCTAAACGTTTCATAAATGCTAGAACTTCATCAAGATTGTGCGCGTGCTCTTAAAGGCGCTCCTAACAGGCACTAACGCTCCAAGCGTAGAACTAAAAACATAGTTCTTTGCTGGAAGTGATTAAGAAGAGAAATATATTTTCAAATTAATTTTTTTACTTCTGTACACTATATGATCTATTAAGTACCAATATCCCTCTTTTTGAATGTTTTACCAACCTGGAAGAATAAGAGGAATTGTTATTCTGAACTCGCTAGGTCCTTTAGCTCGGCCGCGTTGAACTTGTGTTACCCAGGAGGGTTTGTTAGGCTGTGAGTACCCAGCAAAGGCATATGATCCTCCGAATTCTGTCACGATAGGAGTCTTAGCGCCCAATCTTAAAAGGGCAATAAACACCTCGTCAAAGTGAATTGCAGCTCCATTTTGAACGGCAATCAAAACGATTTTACTGATGAAGAAGAAAGAAAAACTGTTTCAGCATAAAGTTTAATGGCGTTAGGTCAAGAAAGGTGGTGATGGCGGTGTTAGTGGTAATAGGGGTGCTTCGGAAGGTGGAGGTGTTGGTAGAGAGGGAGATGGAGGTCGTGGTCGTGATGGGTTTGGTAGTGAAGGATGTGGAGGTCTTGGTGGTGGTGGGTTTGGTAGTGAAGGAGGTGGAGATCTTGGTGGTGGTGGGTTTGGTAGTGAAGGAGGTGGAGGTCGTGGTAGCGGTGGGTTTGGTAATGAAGGAGGTGGAGTTCGTGGTGGCGGTGGGTTTGGTAGTGAAGGAGGTGGAGATCTTGGTGGTGGTGGGTTTGGTAGTGAAGGAGGTGGAGGTCGTGGTGGTGGTGGGTTTGGTAGTGAAGGAGGTGGAGGTCGTGGTGGTGGTGGGTTTGGTAGTGAAGGAGGTGGAGATCTTGGTGGTGGTGGGTTTGGTAGTGAAGGAGGTGGAGTTCGTGGTGGCGGTGGGTTTGGTAGTGAAGGAGGTGGAGGTCTTGGTGGTGGTGGGTTTGGTAGTGAAGGAGGTGGAGGTCGTGGTGGTGGTGGGTTTGGTAGTGAAGGAGGTGGAGGTCGTGGTGGTGGTGGGTTTGGTAATGAAGGAGGTGGAGGTCGTGGTGGTGGTGGGTTTGGTAGTGAAGGAGGTGGAGGTCGTGGTGGTGGTGGGTTTGGTAGTGAAGGAGGTGGAGATCTTGGTGGTGGTGGGTTTGGTAGTGAAGGAGGTGGAGGTCGTGGTAGCGGTGGGTTTGGTAATGAAGGAGGTGGAGGTCGTGGTGGCGGTGGGTTTGGTAGTGAAGGAGGTGGAGGTCTTGGTGGTGGTGGGTTTGGTAGTGAAGGAGGTGGAGGTCGTGGTGGTGGTGGGTTTGGTAGTGAAGGAGGTGGAGGTCGTGGTGGTGGTGGGTTTGGTAATGAAGGAGGTGGAGGTCGTGGTGGTGGTGGGTTTGGTAGTGAAGGAGGTGGAGGTCGTGGTGGTGGTGGGTTTGGTAGTGAAGGAGGTGGAGATCTTGGTGGTGGTGGGTTTGGTAGTGAAGGAGGTGGAGGTCGTGGTAGCGGTGGGTTTGGTAATGAAGGAGGTGGAGGTCGTGGTGGCGGTGGGTTTGGTAGTGAAGGAGGTGGAGGTCTTGGTGGTGGTGGGTTTGGTAGTGAAGGAGGTGGAGGTCGTGGTGGTGGTGGGTTTGGTAATGAAGGAGGTGGAGGTCGTGGTGGTGGTGGGTTTGGTAGTGAAGGAGGTGGAGGTCGTGGTGGCGGTGGGTTTGGTAAGAAGGAGGTGGAGGTCTTGGTGGTGGTGGGTTTGGTAATGAAGGAGGTGGAGGTCGTGGTGGTGGTGGGTTTGGTCGAGAGGGGGTGGGGGTCGTTGTGATGGTAGTGGTGGTGTTGGTAGTGAAGGGGGGGAAAGTTGTCCTGGTGATAGTGTGATGTTGGTGGTGGTGGTTGTGGCAGCGGTAGCGGTGCAGAACAATAGAAATATGGTGGTGGCGGAGAGAAATTATTGGAAATGAAGTGATGGTGGTGGTGGATGAATCCGTGAAACAATTTGTTGAAATTGTCACGAGACTTCACATGATATACTTTAATCAAGGACGATGAGGTCTTCCAGTGTCTCTGCGCCGAAGTTATGCCCAGGTAACAGTTTTCCTAGAAAAAACCATTAGACTCAAAGCTACCCAAACCATTAACTACTTAGTAACAATTACTGGTGTTACGTACTGTCCACGTATGGCGTCGAGATGTGCTGCCAGCCTGAATTCAGTATGAGTATCAAAATAAGCTTTTCCATCCACTCGACCTAAGCACAAAGCATATTGGCTGCTGTCAAGATTGCTCACGAAGCGAAGTACATGGTAAATATTATTATTATGGCAATCGATAGTTTAGTAAAAGCTTTAATACCATTTTCTGAGAGAGATAAAAAGATCTAAGTTACTTTCCTTTTTTTACTGATGCACCATTAATGCATCTTGTTTACGCCCCAAAGTTTTGCATAACCATTTTTTCCAATTTCTCCTGAGTATCACAGTCGCCGCAAGAGAAATTAAATTGAAGAAAATGGATGTGCATTTTTTTCTTTTTTTTTGGGGGGGGGGGGGTAACGAGCGAAATTATGATCTATCTTAAAATGGTGAATTAGTAGGTTTTTTTTACGCTAAGTTGCTTAGGCGACTTTGCTAAAATTTGTCAACAGCCGATTGCAGTAACGAGATCTGATGTATTATAGGCATTTAAAAACAGCAAAATTGCGTAATTGTAAAGAAATTCAATCCGATAAGGAATAGAAATGGAGTTATTAGGGAGTTTAAGCAGCGACGTTTTTGAGCAACGCACGTCAACCGGACGTGAGGACGTTTTTGCACTCTTGAGCCGTGTTTTTGAACAAGTCTTTTGGCTAATCGTCTCTATAAGAGTGAAGACACTTAGCAATACAAATTTAGTAGCGTCAACGCATATTTAAAGGCAAAAAGGCTCACTTCCGGTTGACGTGCATCGCTCTAAAACGTCCTTGCTTACACTCCCTAATTTCTGTCTCATTGTAAATGAGAAACCTAAATTTTTCAAGAGCTTTCAAGGGGTAATTGCGGTTGAATTTATTTTGAAAGCTGACAGGCTCAGGGGGACTTTCAACTGTAATACGCTGCATAATCTCTATTTTCATCATTTTCAACATCCAGTCACTATTTCTCTTTACCAATGAAACATATACAAATTTGTTAAAATATTCTCAAATTGGTTATCATTGTCCTCCTTGGACTCCAACCATGATTGGTGCATTATACGGTCGATTGAAATCAGATTTTAAAGGAAAGTTAAAGAAAAGAAACTGAGATGTGAAAAAAAGCTGATTACTAAGACACGGATTACAGTACCTGTCTTGGCATCCACTATGACAACATTGTGTCCTCCTCTGTGAAGTGAATGATCCACCCCATTAACCTTGATGTAGGCAATGCCACATGTACCAGGGGCTTTGCCAGGGTCGTCACAGCCTTCACTGCGAACATGAATATCTAACACGCGAACTGAAAAGGAAAAGTGAATGTGGTCAGTTCACCCCATATTAATTAAGGTAGCTGGATTCAGGAATCCGGGAATTTTTGCTTGTAGAATCCAAAATCTACTGTACGCAATTTTTGCTAGTGGAATCAGCCGGAATTCTTTCCTTCTAGTAGAAGTATCTCTCGCCGTGAGAGACGTCTTCTAGCGGGCAACCAGAATCCTGGGCTTTGGAATCCAGCTTTGGAATCCAGCTTTGGAATCCCACTGACGATTGGAATCCAGGGCCACGTTTCACTTAGAAAAAATCTGGAATCCAGTACCACGAATCCGAAATCTACGGCGTGGAATCCGGAATGTAAGACTGTATTAGATTCCCTTGCATGTGGTGAGTCAGTGATAAATGATTTTATTTTTTAAAGCAGATGTGATGCTGGAATACAAAACTGAGCCTGCACTGTGTACAACCTGTTCCTCGCTGAGCGCGATGGGGGCTGTATAATATACTGCAGGCTAACAAAACTTTTGTGGCAGCAATTAAAATTCTGTACTGTGCAAAAAATAATTATCAAACTCAGTCCATAGAACTATTTTTTTGTAAAAAAAAAAAAAAGTAAGTTAATATATACTATAAAAAGGTTTTGGAAATCACGCTTAGCCAGCACGCACTTTTGACGTTTTATCGAAGAGACCTGTGTTGTAATAACAAGCCGGAGGTCAATCCATCCCTAATTGAAGGGCGGGCACAATTTTTGTAGTGAACTAAAATGGGGTTCTTAGAACTTAAATCAAGCGAGTTGGAGTAACCGTGGTGAATGTAACGATGCGAGTTCAAGTGGCTTTTTTGCTTCCGTCACCTGCCGTATTGGTTAAGTTCCGCAAATAGATGATAGCAGAGTAAAGTGCTCCCTGTGTTGCTCCACCATTCATCCTTAACATAAGCTGATATACAGATTTAGCCAAGGCCAAAAGAGAAGCCCTCGTAGGATCTTTCTTGATCCGTTATCGAACGTTCGCCTTAAGCAAGAAGCAAACTAAATGGAGGTGAGCTTGCAATCAATTCAAAACCATTAACTGAGCAGCGGAGAACTTCAAAAAATACGTCACCTCAATGAGTTGTACATCTGAGCCTGCGATAAAGTCATGTGACACTGGTCAGCGGATACCCTTCTTGACAGATGTCAATTGATTAGAGCTCTGCTAGTATTAGATTGAACGGAGTAAAAAGCAAAACATGTTACCTGGATCTATCACAGTCGTCACTATACTAGGTCCCAGGGCTCTTTTGGCTTGGGCTTGACTTACCCACGAGGGCAGATATGAGCCAGCATACCCAGCTAGAGCAAAAGAACCGCGGTAGTCCAAAACGATCGGATCCATTGCGCCCAGCCTTTTAAGTGCAGCAATCACTGGTGCACCGCGAACAGAAGCTTCGTCTTGGAACGAGACGAGGACAATCTTCCTTAACGGCAAAATTTTCAAATGTAAAAAACAGTTACATGATAAACATCAGCATCTTAAAATATACCTAAGGAAATTAAACTCACCAGCTTCTCATCTCGGCTGGAACCGAGATGATAATGCGATCGGTGTGTAACCTGTTATTAGATTGCACAACTTGCAAATGTCATTTTTACTGATACCAAATCTAATAAGTGTCAAAGTTAAATTAACTTCAGTCCGGCCTACATCAAAGACAATTTGTTCAAATCGAACTTGCGCTGCGTGCTTGTTCGATTAATAATAATAAGTATCAGTAGAAAAGATATTTACTATGAAAATGACGAGAAACAACTTCAATGTGACCTCAACACGCTACAGTAGAAATGGGGTGAAAATTGGCAACTTCGTTTTTACCCTGACAAGTGTCAGGTTCTGCGTTTTATCCATGCTAGCTATCCTTACAAGCTCTCTGGTTGTGCGCTTCAGTCTGTCACCGAAACAGTTGATTTGGAGGTCTCCTTGACTTCTAATCTATCCTGGAACACCCAAACGCAGAAAGTTGAAAATAAAGCCAACAATATTGTGGGTTTCCTTAAACGGAATGTTGGTCCAGGGAACAAGGAAGTCGTTTCTCGCCTGTACAATGCCTTGGTTATACCCATTCTGGAATATGCTGTCCCTCTGGTCACAATGCTTGGGTGGTCCAGTCTTCAATCAATGAGGTCTTATCTATCTTTGCTGGAGTGCTACAAGACTATTCATGGTCTTAATGACCTCAACAGTAATCATTATGATAATTTTGAATTTTATACCACTACCCACACAAGGTTTGTAATTTCTACGGGCTCGTGCACTTTTTTGGGTCTTTGAAAAATTCACTCGAGCTTGTTTATTCCAAATTACACTCGAAATCATGTGATTACCTATACAAGTTGCACTCCACTCAGTTTTATTACCGTTGTATGAATCATTGATCGAATACTTACTCCCCTGACAGCTTATTCAGGTAGTCTGCGCCACTTAAGCCAGCGTTATGCAATCCATGAGTGTCAAATGCCCTGGTCTCTAAAAACACACCTTCAAGGGACAGAATTAAAGCAAATAACCAATAAATAATGAACTAAGTAATGGATTTAACGCTGAGATGTCTGATTAATTTCTTACAATAACTTTTGATTTTTGCGCAGTTTCGATTTGAAACAGATGTCATCAATTGAAAACAAAAGTATCCCTGGAGCGTGTCAAGAGTGGTTGGGATTGCTCGCGTTGCTTCCGAAGGTGACGCAGCTTTTGTAGACCATACAAGAGCAATACTTTATGAATCTTTGCCGCACAGAAAATAACACGTCATTAGGTAATAGTGAGCTGCTCTTAGAACCAGTATTCTCTCTATCGATTACAAGATAATCAAGCTCTAATCATTCATGATTATAATTCTTTTTTTTTGGTGGTTTTTAACATACATAATCCTAACTATAACAAAATCTCTAATCGGATTGGCTATCTACATCCCTGATTTCGGCACTAATGGTACAGAGTAATAGAACAATACGCCCCTGAATACGCACCATCACGCACGCACACTTGAATGGCTTCTCTTTTTTTCCAGTTTCTAGCAGAAACGCTAGTAAGGTCTGTGATTAAACTGATCGGACTTCCACTAGGTGGTCGTCCGGTTTTGCTAATCACTCTTTATGATTGCAGACTTAATTGGACTCCACTTAGACCCATTATTAAGTGGACATGAAATCGTTCCGCTATTGTAATAGCGCTTCCATGGTTAGGTGTTCGAATTTGGTAACATACCTTCTGAAGAAAACACAGCAACGTTGACTCCTCTGGAGAAGAGTGAGTATTCTTGATTATTTACTTTAATGTAACCTCTACTATACCCTGTTTCACCGGGCTCGCTCCAGCCTTCACTTCGAAGAAAAACACTCATACTTGGTTCTGTCAGAATAAAAAGTTGCTTTTAGTAGACAAAATTTAAAATCATGAGTAGATTCATTTCAATTCAGGGTGGATTGATTTTAAGTATAAGCGTTAAAGCCTAAAAATAATGAAGAAATTCCAGCGGGATTAATCCACCCTCAGTCTCATACTAAGTGCTCTGCAGTGTATTTCAGTCTGAAGGTGGTAAACGTATCAAACAGCCAGGAGCTAGACCCGTTTTCCCCATCATTTAATGGTAGTTCGCGTAAAACGCTGCGCGTGTTCCGGGCTACAAGATAGCAGTGTCCAGAAATCGTGAAAAGTGATGCGAGACACGCGCGGAAGCATGAAAGAGATGAAACACCACCGCCACCTTCCCTGGATCACGCGCTTCTAATTTCCGCTTGGCTTGTCTCTACTATCTGAAAGCCTGGCAGCGTCTGTATGTGATAATCGCATTGTTGATTAATTGATTGAGTGATTGATGGATTGATTGATTTGATGATTGATTGATTGAATGATTGATTGATTGATTGATTGATTGATTGATTGGTGGTCATAGGTATTCTATGTGATGATGGCATATCTTCTTACGCGGTGGACTGTGTTGAACAGCAATTCTCAAGTTGATCACGCTGGGTCCCAGTGCTTTTTTTCGCTGCTCCTGTGCGATCCATGATGGTTTCTGTGCTCCAGCATATCCAATAAAAGCAAACGAACTTCGGTGCTCTATCATGATTGGTTCAGTAACGCCCAGCTTCTTGAGAGAGTCCCTCGCTGGCTGCCAGTGATTTATAGCGGAATCCTGGGTGGCAATCAGAACAGCCTTCCTGTAGTAGCGCAAGAATGTATATTTTGCACCATTCAAGAATGCAATTTGTATTTATAATTGCAAACAATGGCGTCACTATTAAAGCAACTAAACATTCAGACAGGTGTTAATGCAGAACAACTTGTGCAAAAGCCAACACAGACCCATCAAACTAAATTCTAACTCCAGTAGGGCGACTGACATCGGCTTCAGTCTGGTAAACTGTGCTTTTTATCGTTAAATTAAACGTTAAATTAATTTGCTTACTTATGCGTTTTTGTATCAAGAATACAGGACTGTCGTTGTTGTTATTGTTGTCGTTTTACCTAAAGTGTCACTTAGCTTCTACAGCTTTAATGACCTTGCTGTATGTAGTATATCTAAGCCCAATATATGTTCATGTGATACAGGTCAACGGACTCTCCATTTTAACCTTCGTCAACTGGCGTTGAAATGATAGTTTCTTGGTCAGTGTTGCGGATGGTTGCAATCACCAAATGACTTAATACGAAAGATTAAAAAAGACCTGATTCTGGACAATACACAAGCACACCACAAAACAACACCAAGAAACACCCTTTCATATGGATGGCGTATGTCATAAAGAACGGTAAGACAAATTTAAAGCAAGAGGCACACATACACCAACCCAAGGCCTGGCCAGTACCTCACCCATGCGCACAGCCATATCACCCAGGCAGAGGCAGCTGTGGACAGCTGTATCGCCCTTATTGAGGCTCATCAGCATGACAAAACCGTCGGGTCAATGGATGGGGGAAACCCGTGTCTCAAAGACCCGCTTGCTGCTGAGGCGAGTGAAAAGCACTCCTTTAAGCGCCAGCACCATACCCAGGCCGTGGGTTGGTGTATGCTTGCCCCTTGCTTTTATTAAGTTTGTCTTCATAAAGAACAATAGCTTATTCTCAAATGCATGTCTCAAAAAGTGTAATATTTCACATTCATTCGTTTGTCTCGAAGGGCGGTCAAACCACACATAAAATCCATAGGTGCCTTCAAATGAGTTAATATTAAAACTGTCAAAATTGCTGTCCTTTCGGTACGCAAAGTAATAACTGAGGAAACTGGCACTTACTCCCCAGTTATGGTGTTGAGATAATCTCTCATTTTTTCACCAGAACCAGCAACAGCATAAGTATCAAACGCCTTTTTATCAATGACTGCGCCTGTTCAGGAAAACGATAAATATGTTAAAATAGATAATTTTAACATGTAGTGATACCACAGGCTCATTATTAACAAATAATCACATCGAGACTGATTATGATATGACGAATTATGCCGATCGAGGAGGGGATTGGCCAAAATAGATAATAAACTCCCTTGAGATTTGCGTAATTCTTTATAGGAAAGACGAATTCAGTAATTGTTTTATTATTAATTCAAAAAAATATTTCTAAAGTTCTTAACACCCCCACCAATTCGTAGACACTTTCCCGTTTTCTCAGCAATGTTTCAGAATATAAACTAAAAAATTGGCTGCCGTTTCGTCTTCGCATAGCTTTAAACTCTTTCGAGTTCTGCACTCAGCAGGCCAAAACAGTTGAGCTGCAAGGTGTCACTACATTGCATGCCAGACGGCAATATACAATCATTGACGGCAATGACTGTATATTGCCCGTTTCCTCCATGTTTGGTCAGCGACTGCTGGTTATGAAGAATAGGCCGCCCCATGTAAGAGAATCGGGATTCTGGAAAGAGGGAAATTTTTGCATTTGGTATATTCGGAATCCGGAAAATTTGAGTTTTGGAATCCTAATTCTTTGGAACCACACTAACGATTAAATCCGGAATCCAAGTTCCAGTGTCAAAGAATCCGGAATCTAGAACCTGGAATCCGGAAATCTACAACATACTTGGATTCCTGAATCCAAGACTGTCTTGGATCCCTTACACGGTGCGAGGCGGGAGAATTATAAAGCCCAATCAGAAACTGCACACTAGCCCTCCCCTCCCTAACATTTTACCGGCCACACATCCCCCAAGCTTTACAACGTTCTGCGATACACGTATTTTATTTATCCGCACTTTGATCCTCGCCTGTTATTTAGCCTTCGTGTGCGTTGCTTTCTTCTATTTGCAGTGTTTAGAAGCATGTTATTAAGATTTCAACACGTTTAAAGTGAGCAGTAACTCTTTGTTTACATAGATTATTTCACACACGTGAACTTGCTCAATCCTAAAGTTTCAATTTACTGGGGACGGGCATTAATCGTTGTTAACTTAGGATGTCTTAGTCTTATTTCACCTGTTTTGGTATCAGCAACGACGATGTTAAACCCTCTTTTACGAAGAGAGTGGTTCACGCCATTAACGTACAGGTAAGCAATGCCACAAGTGTCTGCAGTTTTTTTTGGGTCGTCGCAGCCTTCGCTTCTAATACGCATGTCCATGAACTTAACTGCAGATGATAAAAGCCACAGCAATTAGTCATGTGCATTGGCTATTTTCGAGTCCCCTATAATACGTTCACTCTGTTTGCCCCCCCCCCCCCCCCCAATTTTACATAAGCTGTTTATTTCTGAAATGTGTACATGTTTAACTATTTGAGCGATTCAAAAATAGAGAATTCACCATTGGCACATCTCGTAAAATACACCTTGCTTTCCCTCCCCCCAAATTTGGCATAACCTTTTTATTATTATTATTATTATTATTATTATTATTATTATTATTATTATTATTATTTCTCCAGTGTTACAGTCGTTCCAAGAGAAATTGAGGACAATACCTAAGCAAACTTTTGTGGGGCAAACAAGTTGTATTATGGGACGTGCATGCAAGTTGTGAATTTTGAAACTGTAAAATATACTAGGCACTTCTCTGTTAGCAGAGGCCTCTTTTCCCGCCCAATACAAGGAAAAAGAGGCCTCAGTGCTAGCAGGGAAACTATTGACATGAATATCCCAGATGAAATTCACATCTCGGAATCTCAGTTAAAAGGTCCCGATCGACACAAGCATTGAACAAGCAAATACACAAAAAATTATGTAAATCATCTCTTTCTTATGTTAACTGGTATTTTTTAAGCATAATTTCCGTAACAAAAAAAGAGGTTTATATCAAAACAATGTCAACCTCAGCCTCACTTTCACTCAAAAGCTAGGTTACTAAGCCCACAACTGTAAAATGGTCTATTGTTGATTATTATCAAAATGACCTGGGCATTCACGTGACAACAGCCCCTTTAAATTGTTTGTGCAAAGTTCGTAGCTCAGAGTTTTACTAACCTACTGGTGGCGCTGATTTACATATCGCTGCCATCATTAACATGGGTAGTAGAGGGGAAATAGTTTTCATCCTCAACAAAGGATCAGTGAAGTCCTCTTAGACCTGCTTGATATATTGGTAATCTGTTGGTGTAAATGACAATTGCATTTTCCCAATTTAGCCTAAAGAGGTTTTTCACTAAATACACAAATTTAGGCTATTTAGGTGCTTAAGAAAAAATACATTGTAGCGCCTCAGGGGCGGATCCAGGATTTTTTTTTAGCAGGGGGTGCACTCGTCTCTTGCTCTACTTCAACACCAATAAACCACATAGTTTTTTATTTTTTTTTGCAGAATACCAGTTGTATTAGAAAACCGCAGGTCATCTCAGAGGGGGGTGCGCACCCCCTGCACCCTCCCCCTAGATCCGCCCCTGCGCCTAGCTAAACGCATTTGGTGGTATTCAACTCATTCTGTGGGTAAAATCTGTAAACCATTACATTGCAGTTGTCTCCAAAGAGGATACTGAAAGTTGACATATCTTATTTGCCCAAGTGTACACGTTTTTTTTAGGCTAAACCAAGAGAGAATGATCTCATTCTCTCTTGCCTAAACAGGTTCATGTATAGAGGGTGCAAAAATACTAAGCCCGCGACTAAGAACCTGGTTTTAATTTTCAAACCTGTTAGGCTAAAACTTGCTAGTTAGGGCCCCCTCCTAAAAGCTCTTTCAGTGATTGAAAAGTACAAAAACATAATAAAAGATGGATTTTTAAGGACTGTATGTATTGTTTGACTTAGATAAAAGGGTAACTTTAAAAAAAAGAATTATTTATCGTTTTTGGTTCCCATTCGATTTTCAGAAGCTGATTGATGTTCTCCTAAAAAAGGTAGCTGTTAGTGATAAAAAAGAAGTCTCCATAATATTCCGTTTATATCATTAAAATAACAGTTCTCTGATAAATGTGAAAGTAAATCTTTAAAAGTCGGTCCTTTAGAACTTCCTAAATTAATTCTTTTTAAGCCGATTTCTGGCGTTATAATTTGGAGGAACACTGATCAACAAAGACGTTCTATGCCAGAGAAATCTAGCAGTTTATCAACTGTATATTAAAATTTAGTGCATGACATGTACATAGCAGATCAGAGAAAATAAATAAAAAAGCAGTGAAATGCTACCTGTAATAAAATTTCAGAATTGTCCATCAAAGCCTTTCTTTATAATATGACTTTGTCTTTCTAGACGATAGAAGGCAGATGTAATAGTTAATAAGTAATGGTGCTTTTACATACCTCGTAAAGTTTGACTCGCCTCGCTGAAGTCAATCTACCTTAAAATGAAAGAACCCTCTGTATAATCAAGGACTGCGTGGTTTCAGTTAAATGAGCAAAAGCTAAACAAATATAGTAACTTATATTGAAAACGTCATGCGCTCAATTAAACGGCGTTCCGACTAATTCGAGAAAAAAAAGCGAATTAATTATTATCGTCCTTACTACACGCACGTAAGAATTTATTTTTACTTTCCTTTCTTGTCCGTAAATTAAGGTACTGAAAATGTTGTTTGGGTGTTAAATTGTGTACCTGAGACTGTAATTTTATTCAAATAGAGATTGGATCCTGTAAACTAGAGAGGCGTCAAGTTTCAAACAGCTAAGTAAACAGGATACTTCGTACGTGATCAACTTTATTTCCAATTCATTTTTCTTTGATTTTACTATTTTGGGTGCCTAACCTTGTCGCTGCGTGGGAAATGATAGTCTGCTTAGTAAAATTTTCGTGTGGTTTTCTCATCTTTGTAATAACTAATTAACATCACTTTCTTACACTTGGTGGAGAGTTTCCTATTTACTGTAAATGCTCTAACATTTTCCTTTCTCGAGTGTATCTAAAAGTCTTTTTTTCTTGTTTTCCGTTTTCGTGCTCACTTCAAATGTCGAACAAAGTTTGAGCTGCGCACGCGTGAAGGCTTCATCTTCTTCTTGCTTCAAAATGTAAACGAACTAGATTAAAAAAACGTGTTGCCTCTGTCAAAAATCTGCTTTCTTACTGCTTGGGTTATTTAGGATCTAAAAAACGCTGGAATATCATAGTTTCAAGACTGAAGCACGGTACCTTTGGAGATGTTTACACCCCTTCCTGTAATTCTATTTCAATATTAATAGTATACACTATAGCGAATAATATTGCCATTTTAGAATGTATTGCGCTATCAATAGACCTTTTGCAATAGTTATTCACGTGCATGACCAACATCCTGTAAACAAGAAAATGATTCTTTTTAGAAAAAATGATTTTAGCAGGAACTAAAACTGCGTTTAAAAATTAGGCAACCTGTAAATTTTCAGCCTTTATATCTTAAAACAAAAGATTGTAACGGCCGCCAAAAGATAGAAGGATCAGTGCATGGAACTAAAAAAAACTAATCTTGCCGCCTAGTCAAGTTGTGTGGTTTTCGATAACAATCCTTTCCAAATACTGAAATTGTCCTACAGTCATCAAATCTTTCCCATACGCATCGCGGGTTTCACCAAATTTTATCCACTGGTTATATTTTCGGCCGGCTGTAAAAGGCTTATTGCAAGATAGTGTCAATCCCTCTTTAGTGTGTCTAGATCTGTACGCGGAAAAAACGTTTTCTTATTAATTTTTTTTTTCAGGCTAGTTTTGTCTAATATAGCGCACTAATTGTATTTTATTTACAAGTTCTCACCACACAAAATTATTTATTTAAGTCTCGGTTTTATTCTTTTAACTGACTTTGCAAATTTTAGCCTCGACATTCTTTTAAAATTAATTTTTCACAGAGTAAACAATGGACATAACGTTACAATAGTTAGGAATAACGTTACATTGGTTCTAATTCTATAATGAATAACACTCCACTGCGAAAATTCGATCAAATTATGCGTGGTCGCTCTTATTTTGCTCAACTTATCATTATGTGATCTTGATCGAAGGGATTAATGTCCCAAGCAGGGCTTTTGAAGCCCAGAGGCCAAACCCAAACGGACATCATTAGGGCATACAGAGAATAATTGCCCAGAATCGAAAAGGGATTGAAATTCATCCTTAACCAGCTAGCGATGGCCAAATATTGAACATGTCTGCCAAGTGCTATAAGATGAGTCCACCCGGCGAGCAGAGGTTGAAAAAACCAAAAAATAAACCAATTACGCGAATGACAAGCGACGCTAAACTCTAAAAGCCAATCGCAATTATAGAGAATCCTCTGCTCGCAAGCTATAGATGAATCAGTTGTCAATTGTTCAAGAAGAAAAACAGGAAAAAAGACTTGGTAGGCAGCTCAGATACATCTTATTCCGCAATATCAGACAAAAACAAGGCGGAATCGGTGCACCTCCTTTATTTATCACACTTCCTTGTCTATTGATTTCAAATTTATACAGAGTCATGAATCACTTGAAAAAGTTTTACGACATCGCCCCTTTTTCAGTCAGCACCTTTTAA